>CM076580.1:601920363-602406749 GCA_034641835.2 Pinus albicaulis
AAGGGGGTTAAACTAACCATAATAAAGGACTATACTAGTGATATAAGGACCTAACATGCCCCTCTCCTTCAAAAAAGTGTTGTCCTCAACACTTGAGTAGCTCCGGGTGCTTCTGTATAAAATTCTCATCCTCCCATGTAGAATCTTCAGTGGGTAAGTTCTTCCACTTGATGAGATACTGTGAAATTGATCGATTCCGTAGCTGTCGAGTTCTTGTTTCCATGACCGCTTCAGGTTCCAATATGATTTTTCCTTCCTCATCAAGTTCTGGAAATATTGTTTGAACTGGAAGATTTTCACCTATAACCTTCTTTAAGCATGAAACATGGAAAACTGGATGTACTCGCGAAGAAGAAGGAAGCTCCAATTTGTATGCCATAGTACCAATATTTTGCAACACCTTGTAAGGACCATAGTACTTTGGTGATAATTTATTATCCTTCTTAGCATGCTTGAGGGACATTTGTTTGTATGGTTGTAGCCGTAAAAATACCCAATCTCCTACATCAAAACTTCTCTCGCTGCGATGTTGATCTGCCTGTTGTTTCATTCGATTTTGTGCCAAATTCAGGTTATCCTTTAAGAGTTGGAGAACTTCTTCTTGATGCTCGATGTGATCTTCCACTGCTTGAACCTTCGAATTTTCTCTTAAATATGATGTGATGGATGGTGGATGATATCCATAAAGTGCCGTAAATGGGGTCATTTTTGCTGCAGTATGGAAGGAAGTGTTATACCACCATTCAGCGAGAGGTAACCACTTGACCTATTGTGTTTGTTTATCAGATACAAAACAACGAAGATATCCTTCCAAACATTTATTTACTATCTCAGTTTGACCATCAGATTGAGGATGATAAGATGACCTATGAGCTAATTGAGTACCCAAACAAGAAAATAACTCCGTCCAAAAATTTCCAGTAAAAATGGGATCTTTGTCGCTCACAATAACCCTTGGGCTTCCATGTAGTTTTTGAATTCTATCCATAAATGTAGTAGCAACTGTACTTGCTTTAAATGGATGAGATAATGCACAAAAGTGTGCATACTTGGTAAGTCTATCAACTACCACCATGATGACACTCTTTCCTTGAGACTTAGGTAAACCTGTGATAAAATCCATTGAAATCTCCTCCCAACGCTGACTTGGAATGGATAAAGGTTGTAGAAGTCCCGGGGTCTTAATTGTCTCCACTTTATTCTGCTGGCAAACCAAACATTCCGCCACAAACTTTTGAATATCAGATTTAAAGCCATCCCAAAAAAATTCTTTCTTCACCCTGTGGTAAGTTTTTAAAAATCCTGAGTGTCCTCCTAAAGGAGAAGTGTGCAATTCCAGAAGAATATTTTTTTTTAGTTGGGAATTCTTACAAAGATATAAGCGATCTTTGTATCATAAGGAATCATTTTTCCAACTAAATGTATCAGATGTACTAGGATCTTGCTGCAACTTTTGAATGAGTGTCCATACATCTTTGTCCTTCTTCCATTCATCTCTTGCTTCGGTTATCCAATCTGGTTGAATAATAGAAATGGCACAAAGCAATGCTTTCACCTCTTCATTCTTTCTTGAGAGTGCATCTGCAACAACATTAAGCTTTCCTTTTTTGTAGATTATTTCAAAGTCATAACCCAACATCTTTGTGACCCATTTTTGCTGCTCTTCTGAAGATAGTCTTTGTTCCAAAAAGTGTTTAAGACTATCATGATCAGTTTTACCTTGAAGTGTCTTCCCATTAGGTAAGTTCACCATTTCTTTAGTGCATGCAGTATTGCTAACATTTCCTTCTCATAAATAGGTTTCTGTAAATACTTTCCTTTGATTGGACGACTTTCAAAAGCAATGGGTCTCCCTTCCTGCATTAAAACTGCACCAATTCCATTTCCTGAGGCATCACATTCCACAATAAAGGTTTTTGTGAAGTCTGGCGTAGCTAAGACCGGTGCTAGGCACATTGCCTCTTTAAGATGTTCAAAGGCCTTAGTTGCTTGAGGAGTCCATGAAAATGCATCTTTCTTCAATAATGTTGTTAGAGGTGCTGCTATTCTCCCATAATTCTTAACAAACTTGCGATAATACCCTGTTAACCCGAGAAATCCTCGCAACTGCTTTATGGTTGTGAGGACTTTCCATTCCTTAATGGCTTTAATTTTGTTAGGGTCTACTTTAACACCCTCGTGAGATACAATATGACCCAGATATTCCACCTCTTGTACTCCAAAGAAACATTTGGATTTTTGTGCATATAATTGTTTCTCCTGCAATAGTTTGAGCACCCTGTCAACATGTTCAACATGATCCTTCCAAGACCTGTTGTAGATTAGTATATCATCAAAAAATACTAGCACAAATTTTCTAAGGAAGGTTTGAAAATGGAATTCATCAACCCTTGAAATGTAGAAGGTGCATTGGTAAGGCCAAAAGGCATGACCAAAAATTCATAATGACCCTCATGAGTTAGAAATGCTGTTTTTGGAATATCTTCAGTCTTCATTCTAATTTGATGATATCCTGAACGAAGATCCAACTTGGTAAAATAAATTGCTCCATGTAATTCATCCAATAATTCATCAATCACAGAAATGGGAAATTTATCTTTAATGGTGAGCTTATTGAGCTCCCTATAATCCGGACACATTCGCCATGATCCATCCTTCTTGTGTACCAATACTACAGGAGCAGAGAAAGAACTTTGACTAGGTTGAATTATACTTGCCTCTAACATTTCTGCAATCATGCGTTCAATTTCGCTCTTTTGGAAGTAAGGATATCTATAAGGCCGGATGTTTGGAGGAACACTTCCTGGAATCAAATGAATAGCATGATCATGATCACGAATAGGTGGGAGTCCTTTGGGAGTTTCAAGCACCTTGGAATGATTGTCCAAGACTTGTTGGAGATCTGCAGAAATAGATGATTTTGATGTCGGAACTTCTAGTGAGCATAATTGTGCAATTACACCTCATTGTTGTTTCTTTAGAAGCTTTGTCATGACATTAGAGCTTATTATCCTTCCCGGCTTCCCTTCAATACCTCGCAATTCGACTTCTTTTCCTTCTGAAAAAAATTTCAAGAAAAGTTCTTGAAAATTAAAAGCTACCGTCCCCAGAGATTGTAACCATTGTACTCCTAGTACAACATCAGCACCTCCCATAGGAATGGAAAGCATTGGACTAGTCAATACATATTCCCCCATGGTTAGCTTGATATTATGGCATTTTCCCGAGCAATTTATAGTTCCTCCATTTGCAACCATCACTTGACATTCTGGTGCTGGGTATAGGAAACAATTTAATTCCTTGGCTACCTTATGATGAATAAAATTATGGGTGCTACCTGAATCAATCAACACTATTACCCTTTTCTTCTTTATATGTCCTTCTATCTTGAGAGTTTGAGGAGTGGTAATTCCTGCCAGTGCATTACACGAAATGGTCGGATTCATTTCTTCCTCTTCTAGGGGTGGTTCCTGGTGTATATCCTCTTCTTGTTCATTTTCTTCTTCTTCTTCACAATCTATGTAAAATAATTTCTTCTCAGCACACTTATGACCTTTAGTGTATTTGCTATCACAACTGTAGCAAAGCCCTTTTGCTCTTTTCTCTTCCAATTTTTGTGGTGTAAACCTTGTAGGTTGTGGAAATCTAGGCGTAGCAATACTTCCTTCTTTATAGAATTGAGTGGTAGGCTTCCTTGTCGCCATAATTTTACATTCAACTTTTCTTGCCAACCTGAATGCCTTCTCCAATGAATCAGGTTCCAAAACACGAACTTCATGTTGGATATTATCCTTTAGAGTGCCTATGAAGAGATCAATCCTGTGTTCCTCTGGAATATCAGTTACCCTTATATTCAATTTTTGGAAGTCCTCAATGTGCTGCCCCACTAAACCCTTTTGTTTGAGATTTATCGATTGGCTAAAGAAGGTGTTGCTCTTTGTATCCTCATAATGTGCTATCATTTCCTCCGTAAAAATTGACCAAGTGACAATTTTTTTACGGGAGCAAAGCCATTGATACCATACAAATGTATTTGTTCTAAATGTAAAGTTGCAATGCGTACCTTTTGTGTGTTTTGCACGTTATGGAGATCAAAATATTGCTCCATCTGTAGTATCCATGTTACAGGATCCTTTCCATCAAACTTCCTCATATCCATTTTTGGAATATGGTGGTTCTTCCCGCCAACACTCGAATTTATGGAATCATGATTAACATTTATTTTGTTCTCATCAGGAGGTTCTTCTCCTATATTTCCGCCATTAGAAATCATTTCTGGTTTTAAGCTTGTCATGAAGCCTTCCATGTATGCTTTTAGATCATTCTTCATGTCATCCATGTTGTCTTTCATGTTTTCATCTTGATCTTAGCTTCCATGTCATCCATCTTAGCTTCCATGCCGACTTCCATGCCATCCATCTTAGCTTCCAAACCATTCATCTTAGCTTCCACGCCTTTCTTCAAACCATCCATTTTAGTTTCCATGCCTTTCTTCAAAACTTCCATTTCATTTTTTGTTGTTCTTTGCGAGAGCGAAATTTGTTGCACTTGCTCTTGTAATTTTGATATGTCATGTTGCCATTCTTCGTCTTCATGAGTCATAGTAGAGCCTTCTAAAGGCTTGATGGGAGTTGAATTCTTTTTAGAGGCCATTTTAGAATCCAATACTGATATCTATTCTACAATATTCCCTTGGAATCAATTCAACTTGATTCTTCAAACAAGACTTATGCAATTGGAAAAAAATACACACCTTTTACTTGCTTTTTAGGAGCTCTGTATTGAAATTGAATTATATTTGTAATTGAGAATCTTCAATATCTAAAATTCACTGCTGTAGTAGCCTTCTGAACTTTCTTTCAAATTCCACAGATATGATCTGATTTGGATTCTTCAAGACAAAGTTATTTCCAATCTCCCACAATGACCCAACTTTGGACTGGTTCAGTAGAGCGAACTTGTACGGCTTGCCACGTGTCACTGTTTTGTCCTTCGTCTCTGAAATTGATAGCCAAGAAACTGCGGTCTGTGTACTTGCAACCACTTTTTACGGCACTCCAATCCGATTCCCAGAGAGAGAGTTATTGAACTTTTCCCACGATCACCTCTTTGAGATGAAATTCAGGAGCCTGAAAAAGCACTACCTTCCACAGATCATATCTCCAAAAATATTGCGAACCAAGCTCTGAAATTTTTTGACGACTTTCTTCAGGATTTCAGCTTCGTACCATATGAATTTCAGATTCTGAACCTTCGTAGAAATTTTTTTATAGCGCAAATTCCACGATGACCTGTTTAGGAGCCTGAAACAATACCTAACTTCCACAGATCATATCTCCGAAAATATTGCGAACCAAGCTCTGAAATTTTTATAAAAACTTCCTCAAGATTTCAGCTTCGCACCCTAAAAATTTCAGCTTCTGAAGCTTCGTAGAAAAAACGTTATAGCGAAAATGCCACGATGACCTGTTTGGAGCAGCGAAACCCTAGAATCCCAAGCTCTGATACCAAATGTTGTGTAACCAGCTCCAAAAATAGAAGAAAAGAGATATCCACGCCTTAGAAATAAGCCACTTCGAGGGGGAAACCTCCAATACATTACATAAATGAACAATTCTTGGATGATACAATTCACAAAACCTCCTTTCTATATATAGGAGTCCCTGGGGCCATAATGTAATCCTAGTGGGCCACAATGTAATCCTAGCCGACCTAACAATAATAATTTAAGGGCACAATAATAACAAAATGGGGGTTACAAGGGTTCAATAATAACAATAAGGGGGTTAAAATAACCATAATAAAGGAATATACTAGTGATATAGGGACCTAACACGGACCCCCTCACCCTAAGTTAGCTAGAAGGTAGGGGAGCCATGATGTCTTTGAAAGCCATCGGATGTGGAGATGGGAAGCAAAGACAACGGAAAGGTGCAGAGATTTTAATTTGGATATGACGTGGGATGTAATGGTGGGGTCAAGGATAAATGACTATCGGGGTATGAGTGGACGGTAACATGGGATGTACAGTGGGGTCCAAACGCGATATGCTGAAATGCAAGGAGGCAGGGTCCACAATGTAATATGATGGTGCAGTAAGGTTTTAGGTTTTGGGTTTAAAAGGTTCTTTGAGCGCTAAACTATGGATTTGGTATAGTATGCTCATATGGTAGATGGAATTAGGATAAGCTCTAAAGGTTTTTGCAACAATTCCATTGAGCACCTTTATCCTATAATGGGGTTTTCAAAACCCTAGAATAAGCATTCTTTTCCCTTTTTGAAAACAGTTTCTTTATTGGAAATAGATGACAACCTTGGAACATTATTGACAATATGAAAGATCTGAAAGGAATAATCAGTCACCTTGTGATACTATACATTATAGGATACTAATAGAGGCTCCAGTTGGGGATGGAAGCTCCTTCAGGAGGTGTCAAGAACATCGCATATTAGTAGCCTAATCTAATGGGCTGATCCCAAATCTGCAACCAGATCTGCTACAACCTCTGTGGCCGAAAATCTTCAAGCTGAAATCAACACTTTTTGCAAACTAAAGTCTGGAACACACTTGATCTGAAAAAAGCACTCTGGAACTAAAAATGGAAAAATGCTCAGAGTATTGGGCTTATTTGCACATTGCTACCTACCCTAATATACTGATGATCTTACTGAATTAGGTAATACAAAAATGCCAATGGAGCCAGTCAAGTAGTTGCAGAAAAAAATGGACAACTTGACTGCTTGTCAGGAAAATTAGAAGTATAACTTGATAATGTGTCCACATAATCAAGGTGGTAATATGAAATCATGCAACTGCTGATGCATTTGATCCTTATAGAGAATACATGTTCGAAAACTTGAGCTAAAAAGAACCTCCATATAATCTGCTATACGGTCGATAAAAGCATGATGTATGCTATTTGCTTCTAGGCCTTCAATGACTAGCTGATCAGTTGTATCTTCACTATTAAACCTTGAAACCACATCTTCAGTTTTGTACTTGTAAGAATAATCATCCTCAATATGTAAGTCAAAAGGTAGTACTATTTCCTCTTGCTTTGGGGAAGAAATATTTTTCAAGAATTTTTTAGGATCTCAGAAACTATATGACTGAATTTGGGAATTCAAAAGTTCAATGCCATTTTCATATTCTCCAACAACTAACTCAAGAAATTTTTTTTTAGCTTCAGTAAAAAAATTGCTTGATTTCAAAATAAGAAGGACAACCTCTAGGAAATATCCATCAAGCTAAAATTCTGATAATTGATTCCTGAATGAATTTAGATCTTCACGAGATAAAAGATCTGCCACAAACCTTGTCATATTTTTCAACAGAAAATTTGGTCAACATGTTGTGGAGTCGCCATGAATGCTCAAAATTTGGGTTCTTCGA
This sequence comes from Pinus albicaulis, assembly GCA_034641835.2. Lineage (NCBI taxonomy): Eukaryota > Viridiplantae > Streptophyta > Pinopsida > Pinales > Pinaceae > Pinus > Pinus albicaulis. Next base: position 601,927,757 of record CM076580.1, read on the forward strand.
ATCATGGAGTCGCCAGGGGAATAATGAAGCCTTCTTGTGTCTGGTCACTGTCCACTATCAACAATCCGATTTGAAATTTGATCTACTTTTCTGAGGAAGATAAATTTTGTCCCTAGTATGGTCGCCACTATATTATCACTTCGTAATTTCGAAGGCTGAAGACGGAATCTTGGAGGCAACATCAAAACCACTTCGGGCATAGGATCTAGCCCTCCTAGACCCAGAGAGGGGTCTCTCTGTTAGATATAGCTTTATTGATTGGGCATTTTAGGCTAGATATTAGTGCATAGGGGTTTTTTTGAAAGTTTATGGTTGAGACAGTAGAAGAGGGCCATTGGGCTATGGAGTCAAACAGGTGTAAACAACTTTAAATGGATGAATAACCGAGATCATGCGTGACCAAGAAAGCTAGTCATGTCAATGGATCTTGAAAAATTGTGAGATGGAAAAGGAGAAAATATTGAGGTTAAATGTGAATGCAGAGCAGACCCTATCTACATTCTACATTCAGATTTCAGAGGAAAACATAGATACTCTTTCAAGACTATGCAGGGTGCCCTGTGAAAAATCCTGAACAAAATTTTCTTATCCACAGTAAAGAGATAAAGCAATGACTAAATAAATGAAAGAAGATAACACGAAGAAGTACATCACCATAAAAACATAACAAAAGAATCTGGAAACAACAATGTCCTTTCATTCATCCACAAAAGAGTGTTTACAACCAGATGACCCTATTACAATGGTTTTCCCCCCTTCCGGGATCCTCGTAGATGCTGCAAATGCATACAATATTTATCTAAAACTTAAGTCAGTTACTCTGTCTACTGCAGTGATTGTCATTAATGACATTCATGAAGAAATTGGACAAGTGGAACCATACAAGCAGTGATAAGATAAGTCTAGCCAAAACAGTGGTTGTATTTAATTTAGCAACTCGTTACTGATTGCAAAATCTGGCTAGTACGATGCCGAAGAGGCAACACTGATATCTGGCTCTGTTTTTCCTTAAGAAACTGTCACTGGATGATCTGATCTGATGGATGCACTGGCTATCATGATGGCCATTCTATTTTACTATGTCGGTTACTATTGTAGTGGAGTTTAAAACGGAAAACCCATTGTCCCTTTAATAATTGGAAGAAATTCCTTTGAATTGGTGGTTACTTGAATATAACAGAGTGTTCCAATAATAACCTTCTGGGTAAGATGGCAAGGAAGGGTGACGTGGAGCAGTGGTGACGGGGGTCTGTAGGTGGACGCGATGCAGTGGTGGCAGAAGTCGGTTTGTCGACATGGAGCAATGGTGGCGGCGGTCAACGTGATGTAGTGGAGAGACAATGGTAGTGGACACAACGATGGCAGGAGTCGTGGAGTAGCGATGGCGGGAGTGATATCAGAGCGGAGGGAAAAGTGGATTTCGGGGGGGGGGGGGGGAGGGGGGTTGTAGTGGAGTGGTAGGTGGTATCGGAGTGGGGGGGGGGGTGTGAAACACCCTGGTGCTGCCAAGTAGCAGGGACAATGGTAATGGAGACTACTAATTTCGGAGCCCCCCGTTAAAGCTCGAAGGCTGAGGGGGGCGCGAAATGTGATGGAAATCATTGGATGTGGAAATTGGGAGCAGAAATGACGGAAAGGTGAGGGGAGTTTAAGGTGGATATGATGTGGGATGTAATGGTGGGGTCGGGGATAAATGGTTGTCAGGGTATGAGTGGACGATGACGTGGGATGTACGGTGGGGTCCGAATGTAATATGAAGAAATGCAAGGAGGTAGGGTCAACAATGTAATATGATGGTGCAGTAAGGTTTTAGGTTTTGGGGTTAAAAGGTTCTCTGAGCGCTAAAATATGGATTTGGTATAGTAGGTTCATATGGTAGATGGAATTAGGATAATTTCTAAAGGTTTTTGCAGGAATTCCATTGAGCACTTTTATCCTATAATGGGGTTTTCAAAACCCTATAATAAGCATTATTTTCCCTTTTTGACTGTTAGCCACCTATAAAATTTGTTATAGAAAAAGGTGGCTAAAATTTTTTGGAGCCTTCAAGGAACAAATTTTATTGCTAAAAAGTGTTGGCTGTTGAAGACTCTTGAAGGCCTCATGCCTCTGTCCAAAATCTTCACTGCTATTTGTTTTCCCAAACCCAGAAATTTCTGCTAATTCCATTAATAAGAAAATGTTGCAAACACCTTTTTCCCCCTCTCCCCTCTTCCAAAACTAACCTTACTTCCTCACCTCTTTTCCCCATAAAATCCCTCATTTTCATGTTTTTCCCCTTTTCCCCTTCATCAAAACCCCTTTGATAAGGTTTAAGATCCTTTCTTGCCTTATCGAAACCCTCAAACTCCTTTGAAAATCATTGAAAATCTATAAAAATCATATTTTTTATATATTATGGACTTAAGCCCCTTGGGCTAAGTCTTTAACCCTTCCCCTCCATACGCCCTAGTGCAAAAACCAGGCGCTGGCCCTCCAAGCACTTATCGCATCGCCCGATGCCGATTAGCCCTCCATTCTAAACCCTCGGTCATATGGTTTTACATATAACCCACGACCCCGCAGACGGGCGCCAAACCGTATTGAAAATCAATATTCCGCCCCAGAATTATAAACCTTTGTTTATATTAATTTTTCAGTTTTTTATTATTTTTTAAAGTTTCCGCCGGTGCAAAGTTCTAGGCGTAATCGCTCACCCCGGTGGTCCCCGCCAGCCACTCACTGTTGCAAAACCAAGCGGAACTGATCGCATCAATTTTAAAAGGGAGGTGATTTTTTATATTTTGCAGTGATTCCATTCACCGGAAGACACGTGGCCTCGATCAAATTTTAAATACCGCCCTCATCGCGCATTAAAGTTTGGACATGGGCTCGACGCGATATTGACGTCCACTGTCTGATCTGAGGTCGCTCATCGGATGGTGGTCGCTCTCTGAAGATGCTCGTGCAATAACCAAGGTACGACACGGTCATTAAAGCATCTCCACCGTTGATCTGATTTGCAGATCGACGGCCCACACTCCATCGACCAGGGCCCTAGTGCCACATCAGCATCCATGTGGCAAGTTTTAATTGGGGCGGATCTTCATTATTTCCCCACACAGTCGGAAAATCTGGACCCGGGGGTTTTAATTCATCTGGATTTTATTAAAGTTTTTGATGTCTGGGCATGTTTCTAATTTTTATTGGTGCCTGTACTCCACCGTTGATCACGTGGGCCGATCTCATCCGACGGCCCATGATTGTCATGAACCCCGAACATGATTTTCGACCATTTTTGTCCAAAACAAAGGTTTTAAACCATTTCTCTGTTATCACTTTGACTTTTCGCCTCCACTCCCGACCGTCGATCTCTGCGCGATCGATGGATCCGATTTAATTCCTCCCCCATTTCCTTTTGACTCCCTCAAATAAATCTCAACCGCTGGATGATGCCATCCGACGACCATGCTCTTTCCACGCGCCTTCTGAAGCAGTAAAACTATACATGCAGGATTTTATAACATTGTTCGTATTTTGCAGGGTTCCAGTGGTTTTTTCCACTGTGCTGAAGAAAATTCAAAGGCAGAGGGTGACGATCCTCCAGCCTTCGATTTATCAAAGGGAATCACTTAGAGGTTTCAAAATCCATGTTTTGTCAATGATTCATGAGGCATTGATGCCACACGACCCCTGCGCAGCCCTGCACACCAACAAACACAGTGAATTAGGCAAAAATCAAAGAGTATCAGTGTCGAAGACAAAAATGTACCAGGACAAAAGATTGAAGACAGACCTGTGAGGATTACATCTAAGAAGGTTTATCAAAAGCCTAATCTCCAATTAAAACACAGTTAAAAGAAAAATCATAAAGGTTCATCAGACAGAAAGCCTCCACCGCCACATCTGAGGCAAATTGATTCCTCCCAGCTACCACAATGCCACCTGTGCCTCAAACCATTCAAACAGAGGCCGAAGTTATTGATTAGGACTAGACATCTACCTCACAACGCAGCTAGAGAGTAAATTCTACAAACAAACTTAATGAAAAAATATCAACAGAGTTACTTTGACATCACATAGAGCCTCAAAGGTAAAAAAGAGCTCCCACCGAGCTTAAATCTTTATGTAAATCATTTAATACAAAAGACACCTATGTAAGATTCTTCATTGAGCCCCCCAAAGGCCAAGAAGCCATTAAGTCTATATTAATTATCTTTGGAGATCTTTTATCAGATCTCACCTCCTCATCCTTCTATAAATACTACTGCAGAAGATGAGCGAGGGGTTGGTTGATTAGGTTGCTGAACTTTGAAAAGTAATTGAGCTGGAAACTTCCGATTGTAAATAGTGTTCACTGGCTCTTGGAGCTCTGCTTTTGATAGATAAGTTAGGCTGAGATGAGTAGATGATTGCTAAACTAAAGCATTGGACTTAAAGCTGTAATTGGTTTGTAGCATCAATACAAGCTGATTTATGGGATCCTGGTCTATGTTGACGGTGATGTTTTTCTCATTGTAACTTGTTATTTTGTTTATGTTTTCACTGTGTTTCATCTTCTCTTATAAAGAACAACATCCATAGAGTTAGGACCTATTGTATATCAGTACCCTTCTCTGGCTGAAAATATTTATTTACATGTTTTCTTCCAATCTGTGTTATTTGGGAACGATTCAATTCAGTTTAAGCATAGGACTGCTGGCGTTCCCTCGTCTTATTGTCTTAGCTGAATATTATTTATAAATGTTATGTTCAGTATATGTTAAGTAGAGATGAACTAAGGAAGATATGGTGTGCCCTGGTCCTAGTTTTATCCCCAAAGACCGTCTAAATGTTTCCCTTGGAATGTGTCAAAAGATGGCTAGTTTAGAAGTACTTACCAGATCTGAAGCCATTCTCTGTTATCTTTGTGTTTTTCTTGAAAGTAACCAAGTAAAGCTGAGCTAGGAGAGGATTTGTGGTGAGCCCGACCCGCTAGTTTCTACTCCAACAGTTGTCTTCAAGTTTCCCTTTGTTTTAAAATGTTTTCTATTGAAAGTGTATCAAAGGCTGGCTAGTTTAAAAGTACTTACCAGATCCTAGTTTACTTTCATGTTTTTCTTAAGTGTATGTCAAAAGTTGGATAGTTTAAAAGTACTTACCAGATCTTGGGCTGCTCTTTTTTCTCCATCTGTTTAACTTCTCCTTCTTATTGTACCATTTCATTCCATAAATCAAACTTCAAAGAGATCCTTAGACATAGATGACTTTCCCCATGGACCACTCTTGCCTCTTGCTGTTCTAATTAAACCCTATTATGACTCCATAGCCCAATGGACTAGAACCTGCAATTATCTATCTTCCTGGCCAAAGCTTGTTATATTTGCTTGCAACTTCTAACCTTTGAAACTCTTTGCATTTAGGACTCTCCACCTAAAACAGTAATCATGCTCAACCATCCAAAAAAAAAAACAAACCCTCAGACTTCATAACTAGCCTAATATCATTACCCCAAACTTCAAAGACAAATCCATCTTTGCACTCATTGGAGAGATCCCTCTCCGGATTCAGGAGGGCTAGATCCTAGAATCCCAAAGTGGTTGAAACGATGTTTCTCCCTGCGATTGGGCTTTTGCCAATCTTGCTGATTACAGGGAAATAACAGATTGTTACAAGACAAATGACCCCCTCATCATCTCAGAGGAGAAGGTAACATGGAAGGAATAAAATGACCTATAAAAGACCCATTTTTTCCAACGTAACGCACCCCAGAAATAGCTAGGCGGAGTTATAATGCACCTGAGCTATGCAAAGGGAGTGTTAACGCCTAGGGTAATGCTCTGTCTTGCCCAAGGGGTAGCATTATCCATGTTTGAATGTGAAAAGGGGAATATATTTCGGAAAACTGACTGGCATTTCCAGCTTTTTCTCAAAAAGAGTCAGTTCAAAATGGAAACTAAATGGCACAAACCTTTTATTAGGCATTGCCAAACACAATTGAAGTCCTATGGAAGGAAAAATAAAGGAAAATCAAGGACACATCTAGATCTTTCCCGATTTGAACAGGTTGAAAGAGTTGGCAAGGTTTTTCCTCTGCATCCCCTACAAATTGGAGTTGTGGGCTCTTGGTCTAAGGTTGAAGGTTTGATTATATGTGGAGCCAAATTTCATTGTTGTAGTGTGAGGCTTGAAGATCAACGAAGTTCATTGAGAGCTTTTTTCCTTGAGCATCATCACACTTAGAGATAGAGAGAGAGAGAGAGAGGAATTGAAATATTGAGGAGGGTTTGGTGCAACTGATGGTTGTAATCCTCCTTTTCATAAATCAATAGAACTGTATTCATTTTTTCCATTTGATGCATCAATGTCACAATTTTTGTTCAATCGTCTATGTATCATGATATGAGTGGCTTAGATATGCATAGTTTTATGTTTCTTGTATGCTAGTTTAATTGATAGAAAGCTATACTGTTGTAGAGATTACACAGGTGCTTTGATTGGTTGCAGGATCTAGACTTGGAGCCGGTGAAGAAGGACTTATAATTCACTGCTTGGTGTTATCCATAGGATCTGCTATCCACAAAGAGGTAATATTTTCAATCTCGCTTTGTCAATTTTATATAATAGTATGAACATGTATGCAGTACCTTTGGAAATTTACAACTAATCTTACGATGCATATCTCGGGCAGAAATACTGAGAGGGATAACCAGTACCACCACCATAGAAACGAACCCATGAACATAGTTGGTTGATCATTGGTGTAGAAATTTGAATAATAGCTGAATTATTCACCGAGATTATCCTGATTACACACTATTTAAACTTCATGCATAATACATAACCTCTTCTACAATTGATCATCAATATGCGGAAATAGAAGCAGTCGCATGTGCACATTAAAACATAATCAAGCACACATATAACACAGTATGTAATGGGGAAAGCATACGGCTGAAAACCCCCAACTATCTGTATATTATAATGATAGAGAACATGTAACAATACATAGCACAAAGCTCCTCACAGCTCTCAGCACTATCTCACATGCTACACACAAACTAGCTCAGATATAGAACAAGTCACAAGTTCAAATCTCCTCCACAAGTCTGCCTGCCTCTACCGCGCAATCCAAGATGAATAATAATGAGATCCAAGTTCGAATCCCAATGGCTTGTACTGCGCAATCCTCATTGGCAATCTCAATCAATGTGTGTGCAAATCTCATGCACAGCTATAGTCACAACTGATAGTAGACTCACCCTTTCACCACCTCTAACACTGGTCTCCACTGAACTGTCCATGCACTGCAGTTAACTGATGTATTCTTTAGTTGATTTATGAGTTAATAATTAGTGAATTAATTAATAATTAATTCACACCACTCATCACTAGTGTGTTTATCAGTTAGACTAAATACAACTAGTTCAACTAAGTTAAACCGAACACAACTCCACCAACTGTCTCATCAACTCCACCAAACTCTGCCACATGAGTTCTAACTGAAGTCAACCATGAAATAACTCAACTAACCCTTAGGAAAAGCGTATTTCCTTCTGTCAGCTGCATGTGCCACATCCAAGCATCAAACTGAAGTGCTCCAAGAGGATAAGATAATGTTTATAGTCTAAATATTATTAAGGGTTAATAATATTTGACTGTTCTATTTTTAGCCCGGCAGTCTAAAAATAGAAACCGCCTAATGTCTAAAAATAGAGGTCCATATATTTTTACCAACTCGACCAATCATCCATAAATAGCATCTTGCAACTCATAGACCATGATCCATATGTCTAAAAATAGACATAGTCTAAAAATAGACTTTGCGCCAAAAATAGCCTGCGGGCCCACTTAGTGAAGGCGACTTCATTTCACTAAGCTCCATCATCTTGTTGCATTTTAAACACTCCCTCTCAACAAGATATGGATTATCTGCAACCCCTATCCTGCCTCTGTGGTATTCGAATTTGCTCCTGGTGAGCGCCTTCGTCAAGATGTCAGCATCCTGATCCTCCGTGGGAACATATGAAAGTAACATGATTCTCCACTGCACACAATCTCTGATATGATGGTACCTGATGTCGATGTGTTTGGATCTATCATGAAATACTGGATTAGCCGAGATTTTAATGCAACTCTGGTTATCACAATAAATCATAGTAGGCTCCAAGTGTGACCCGAACAACCCGACCAGGATCTTCCTCATCCATATGGCCTCGCATGTAGCCAAGCTTGCTGCCATATACTCAGCCTCTGCTGAACTGAGTGCCACGGATCTCTGCTTCCTGCTGTACCAAGAAACTACTGTCGACCCGATACTGAAGATCCCTCCAGATGTGCTCTTTCTGTCCGTTGGGCTCCTTGCCCAATCTGCATCCGTGAAGCCACAAAGCTTCACCTCATCCTCCTGTCTGTACCACAAGCCATATCCCGATGTGCCTCTAAGATAACGCAATACATGCTTGCCTGCCTTCTAGAAGAGCTTGGTAGGCTTAACCATAGCTTGCGAAAGCTGGTTAACAGCATAGCATATATCGGGTCGTGTATTGACCAGATACATAAGCGACCCCACCAATTGTCGATAAACAGTGGCATCCACTACCTCCGCTGAAGTAGCATCCTCCTTCCTCCAACCACCAGGAAGAGGAGTATCAACAGGCTTGCAGCCATGCATGTTGAACTTCTCCAGTATCTCCCGGGCATACTTACCATGAGAAACAAATAGTCCATCACTGCGCTGCCAAATTTCCAATCCCAGGAAATAATGAAGGAGGCCCAAGTCCTTCATCTCAAACTCTCTAGCAAGATCCTCCTTGCATGAAAGTATCAACAACTCATCACCCGTCAAAATCAGATCATCTACATACAGTACAATGATCAGCAACTTCCCCTCCACCAAAATCTGGTACAGGTTAGGATCCGCCTCACTCTTGGAGAATCCAAGTCCGGTGAAGTAACTGTCTATCCGTGTGTACCAAGCACGAGGTGCTTGTTTCAACCCATACAGTGCTCTCTTGAGTCTGCACACATGCGACTCACTGCTGAAGATCTCGAAACATTCGGGCTGCTCTATGTACACCTCCTCCTCAATGACTCCGTTGAGGAACGCAGTCTTCACATCCATCTGATGGATGTGCCACCCCATCTGCGCTGAGAGAGCTAGGATCGTCCGTATGGAAGAATACCTTGCGACAGGTGCAAAGGTCTCCTCATAATCGATCCCCTCTATCTGTGAGAAGCCTTGGGCAACAAATCTTGCCTTGTACTTCTCCACACTCCCGTCAGCTGCCTGCTTCACTTTGTAGATCCATCTCGAACCCACCACTGATTTCCCCTCCGGCCTCGGGACAATCTCCCATGCACTGTTTCTGACAATCGAATCATACTCTTCCACCATGGCATCTACCCATGCGAGGTCCTCCACAGCTTCCTCGAAAGAGGATGGATCTGTCACGATACACTTGCTGATAAGAGCCATGTATCCAGTATACCGGTCAGGTGACTGTCTCTGTCTGTGCTGTGATGTAGGTGCTCCTACAACCTTCTCTGCATCTTGAGCTAGTCGCTCAGCTTCTGTAGTGCGCTTCCGCCCTCTGATGGTTGGCGCTGCATGAGTGGTCTCTTCCACTCCATGAACCTCCTCTTGTGGCTAATCCACATCCTGAGGCTCATCCTTAGGAACTAATAGTTCCTCATCTGCATGCAAGTGTGGCTCCCTCTCAAGCGAACACTTCATGGCTTTCTCCTCATGAAATTTGATATCCCGTCGCACAACAGTCTTGTGACTGTCTGGAAAATACACACGATAGTTGTGGGGCGTATCAGTGTACCCCAAAAATATCCCAACCTCTGTAGTCAGCTCCAGCTTCTTCCTGGCATCCTTCGTCACATGAATGTAAACAGGTGAACCAAAAATCCTCAAATGGGAAATATCAGGCCTCTTACCAGAAAACGCCTCCTCGGGTGTACTCATGCCAAGTATCTTGTGAGGACAACGGTTCTGCACATATACTGCAGTATTTCATGCCTCCGCCCACAAGTGAATGGGTAGGCCCTGATCATGCAACATCGCCCATGCAGCACCCACGATCGTTCTGTTCTTCCGCTCAGCAACCCCGTTCTGCTGTGGGTTATGGGGTGCTATGAGCTCTCTTCGAATTCCTTCTGCGCTGCAAAAGTCCTTGAATTCGGCAGAGATGAATTCACCACCATTGTCACTCCTAAGAGCCTTCACATGCTTCCCCGATTCCTTCTCAACCAGCGCCTTGAACTCACAGAACTTTGAGTATGTCTCGCTCTTCTTCTGCATGAAGAAGATCCAGCACTTCCGAGAAAAATCATCAACAAAGATCACATAGTACCTGTGCTTTGTTGTTGAAGCTACTGAGAAAGGTCCACACACGTCTGTGTGAATTCTCTCAAGGATCGTCGTGGCGCGACTATCCTTCTCGTGAAAGGTGGCTTTCACAAATTTTCCCAAGGTACACCCCTTGCATTGATGGCGTACGGGGGTACCCTTGACCCCGGTAGAAATGCTACGGTATCTTGCAAAGCTGCATGGTGAAGGTGGCCCAATCTCCGGTGCCACAGCTCGCCATCATCCCGGCTCACCACTCCTTCTGCCTTGCATGCCATTGTTGCGCAGCCATCTACCTGCAATTGATAAAGGTTCTTGACTTGAACCCCTATCTTCCGGGTTTCTCCAGTTGTCTTACTGCGCAGGAAAGCCTTTCCCTTGCTGAAGACAACATCATATCCCTTGTCTTCTAACATCGCCACAGAGATAAGATTCTTCTTCAATCCTGGAACATGCATCACTTCCTTCAATACGAAGGGTTTACCAGACTCCCTCTCAAAGGAAATGGTACCGATACCGGTTGCATTGTATCTACCATCATCGCCCATCTCGATGTGCACTCCAAGATCTTTCTCATCCAGATCAGAAAACAAATCTCGATCTCCTGTCATGTGAAAAGACGCACCACTGTCCAAGAACCAAAATGAACCCATCACACTTGATACCAAGCATGCGATCAATGAAAAATCCAGCTCAAACTGCGAGGCTAAGGCCTCTCCCACTGCAGATCCAGCAGCCTGCTTATTTTTCTTCTTCTGCGGACAATTTGTGGCATAATGTCCGTGCTGGTGACAGTGAAAGCACTTCACCTTGGACATGTCCTGCTTCTTGCCTTTCGCACCGGAATGAGAAGCTTTCTTGCTCTTCCCCTTCTTTTCTTTGGCAGCCAAAGCACAATTTTCTTCATCGGATGCCTTTGATGAAGATCTGTCCCTGGTATTCCGCCTTATCTCCTCTTGCACAAGATCCGACCAAAGTCGCTCCCATCCTGGCAATTTCTCCCGACCATTGACAGAATCCTGATAGGCATGCCAACTCTTCGAAAGACCAAGGAGAGCCAAGCTCACCAATTCCTCATCATCTACGTTCTTCCTTCGTCATTCACCTTGCATTGGATGAGCTTGCGTGAGGTACTTGGGCATCTTGTCGCCTTTCTATATCTTTATGTACAAGTTTATCCTTGAGCACCAACTTGCTCTGGTCACTCTTGCTTTGGAATAAATCTATCAACACTTTCCACATCAAGGATGGAGAAGCTTTTCCATGCAGGCTGGATACAATGTGATCCTTCACGCCCTCCAACAGAATCCTTCGACACTTTGCTGTCTTCTTTTGCCAAGCCTCAACTTGAGCAGCATCAGTAGGCTTTGGGATCGGTAGGCTTTGGGACCTCGGCATCTGAACTCCTTCGGCCCAGATTATCTCCTAATACCATCTCCATTCTGTCCTTCCATGCAACATAATTCGAGCTGCCCTCAAGGGCATACTCCAGTCGCAATCCGTTGAAAGACATTTTGACTTCGACACTAAGAAAACTTCTGCAAATTCGAATTCCAAATCCTGCTGCAAATTCGAATTCCACCAGCTCAAAACTCAACCGCTTCCGATCTGTGAGAACAAAGTATTTCTAGCACAGAGATCGACTGTAGGGGAATTTACTGGATATATCACCTTTCAAAGAAAGGATGGATCTAGAGGCTACCTGGCCCGCTTACAGACTCTGTCTACCGAAATAAATTGTAATCACTGTAATAGATCCGATGATCAATTTCGCTCTGATACCATGTAGAAATTTGAATAATAGCTGAATTATTCACTGAGATTATCCCGATTACACACTATTTAAGCTTCATGCATAATACATAACCTCTTCTACAATTGATCATCAATATGCGGAAATAGAAGCAGTCGCATGCGCACATTAAAACATAATCAAGCACACATATAACACAGTATGTAATGGGGAAAGCATACAACTGAAAACCCCTAACTATCTGTATATTATAATGATAGAGAACATGTAACAATACATAGCACAAAGCTCCTCACAGCTCTCAGCACTATCTCATATGCTACACACAAACTAGCTCTGAGATGAACAAGTCACAAGTTCAAATCTCCTCCACAAGTCTGCCTGCCTCTACTACGCAATCCAAGATGAATAATGATGAGATCCAAGTTCGAATCCCACTGGCTTGTACTGCGCAATCCTCATTGGAAATCTCAATCAATGTGTGTGCAAATCTCATGCATAGCTATAGTCACAACTGATAGTAGACTCACCCTTTCACCCACCTCTAACACTGGTCTCCACTGAAATGTCCATGCATTGCAGTTAACTGATGTATTATTTAGTTGATTTATGAGTTAATAATTAGTGAATTAATTAATAATTAATTCACACCACTCATCACTAGTGTATTTGTCGGTTAGACTAAATACAACTAGTTCAACTAAGTTAAACCGAACACAACTCCACCAATTGTCTCATCAACCACCATGCTGCAAAGGCTCACTTGGACCTTAATCATGCAATAGCTCAACTAACCCTTAGGAAAAATATTTCCTTCTTTAATGCATGTGCCACATCCAAGCATCAAGGCGAAGTGCTCCAAGAGGAAAAGATAATGTTTATAGTCTAAATATTATTAAGGGTTAATAATATTTAATTATTTCTATTTTAGCCGGCGTTAAAATAGAATCCATGTCTAAATAGAGGTCATATATTTTTACCAACTCGACCAATCATCCATAAATAGCATCCTTTTAACTCATGAACCATGATCCATATGTCTAAAAATAGACTTGCGCCAAAAATAGCACCATATGAACCCATAGTGGCGACTTCCATTTCTGTTATCATCTTGTTGCATTTTCAACTAAGCCTCAGCTCACTCATCTTGTTGCATTCTGCATTTTTCAACACCGCTTTTTTCACAATAGGTACAACCAAGATAAGAAACATGAATCCAATTGAAAAAGTGAGAGAGATACCATTAAGGACTATAATTTGGATGATTGTATGATTTTCAAGGGCTAAAAGTTAATAGGTAGTGACTAAAGCCAACTAGCATTATATTTCATACAACCACAAGTATTTAACTTTTGCGAGAGTATTCTCATGCATGTGAAAGTAGAACTGATGGAAATTAAGACTAGGGCCCAAAGAGAATTTGTGTATGGCACATTGATTGTCAACTTCTTACTAGAGAGAGTGTATGTAATGATGCCATAGGTAATTATGTCGGTAGAGGGTCCTATGGATCCAAGAATATAGAGGTGTTCTACATTGATGCCTCAAACATAAGGGGGAAAGATTTCATGATATATTTATGTAAACTTATTTTCATCGTTCTAGACACAAAACCATATGATCAAATATTCCATATATAATATTGAACATTATAGTGGGTCTAGAACTAGTACTTCCACCTCGAATGGAGTGGGGGAAAAATTGTAAGAAGAGAAATCAATGTATATGTATTTTTTAGATTTTGTATTTTATGCAATTTTTTAGTTTGGATGTAATAAACTGACAAGATATTTGGCATGACAAATATGTAGCACACCCTTGTCCTGTGGGAATGATTTAAGGAGCTAGACATGATGAGTAGTTGACTGGGGCTGGAGCAGAAGAAAGTACTGCAACAACTGTGAAAGAGGGAAATGATATGCAGGGCCTTCAAGATATTTTCAAAAACCTTCAGGGATTGGTGATGGGCATTCCACCTCATCCCATGAGGGACATACTAATTAATATATAGAGGCATACGATGGGTGTCCCAAATATTTTTTTGGTACCTCTTATGATGATAACATGAACAGTGATGTGCTATCATGACCATCAAACTCAGTAAGTTTATAACTTTTTAGCTTTAGGGTCTCATGCTAGGATCTATATCAACCATTTTGTAAAACACTCAAGTTTTGGGGATTTTTTACGTACAAAATTTTGATTATATATATATATATATATATATATATATATTGGGATTTATGGTATATTTGATGTTTTTTGTGTAATTTTTTATGGAAATATACACTCATGGCTGCAACTACAATGGATGTGAAAAATGAAAATCTAACACATAATTTTCTAACGAATTAGATAATGCATTAGATGCTCTTGGAACATGCTCAACTCAAAATTACCTCCCAAAAGACTAACCCTGAAAAATTGATGATGAAACACTCGATGATGAATGTGATAGTTATTATTTAGATGCATAATCACTAGTTGGGAGTCTAACCTGACCACTAAGTGTAAAATTATGAGAGGAATATACTCTAAAAGGAGTTCGATAACTCTAGTATACTAAATAACATTATTAGTAGCATGACCAAGGAATACTACACCAGAAACAAGAAAGTGTGAGGTACGTGTATAAAACACCCAGAAAGTTGATGCAACATACAAAGTTTGGCAACCAAAACCATCCACATATCCAATGTATAGTGAGGGTAGTGACTACATCTGTGCAAATAAAAAAGCATGAGGAAAATAACTAGGTTTAGCCAGAAAAAATAAAAAATAAAAGAAGCACACCAAAAGAGACAAAAATTTGTAAATAGAATTACAAAGAATATGTTATTGGGATGCTAGGCATAATTTTTTTTCGATAGCGCTCATTACAAGGCTTAGCGAGTGGATTTCCATCATAGTCCATTAGTTTATATGCCCCTTTAGAAAGGACCTGAGTGATGATATAGGGAGCAAGCTACATTGCTTGAAAAGTTCCTGCCCCCAAGAGGTCATTCCTTTGCTAGTAAAAGATAACAAGATCACCCTATTGGTAATAGTAAGGCTTAATGTGTTGGTCATATTGAAATTTGAGTCATAATGAGTGTCATCAAACTAATGGAGTGATAAAAAATGTTACTCTTGAACATAATTGTTGGGCAGCAGTTCAACATCAAGTTTCAATGATGGAATCTGGAACTCAATAGGAAGGGCTACTTCTAGGTTGTAAAATAGTTGAAAAGGTGTAAAGCTTGTAGATATCTTGATTATGGTTTGGTATGCCCAAAATGTTGAATATAGAATTGTGTTCCAATTGGTTTTTAATTTTTGGTAGCTCGATAATAAATACCATCCTTTTGACAATATTCCTCATTAAGAAATAGCCCCTCCTAGCCCTTGGAAGAATTTATTTTGGTTGAGGAAAAATATATTTGTAATATGGAAGCCAACATGTGCACAAAATCAAAGTTCATCTCAAAAATGAAATTGGACACCCCTGGATGGCTATAAATAAACTTTGTGACTGTCATTTGAGAAAATTCATTAAGAATTCTTCTTTCTCTCTTCTTTGGTTTGTCTCACATAGGTTTTAAGTGGTTCAAAAATATTGGTTCATACATGTCCGAAATTGCAAGGTATGAATCGACCATGCAATCTAGGGTTTAGATTTGCATTCGTAGGGTTTCCATAGGGAAATTTTGGTTACAAACACAGGCACGTAGAATTATCTGTGTGGTTAGAGCATTTCAACCACACACACATACACTTTCTCAATGTGGCTAGAAACTAGGTTTTATTTCATCAGTTCACCACATAATTCCACAGTTGACAACAAATATTGACAGTTGACTGTAGGCTTTTGAATCAGGGTTTTTAATTATTAACATTGTTGGGTTTATCTTTTAGATGTTGTTTAGTTGATTTTTCTTGATATTTTTGTGGTTTAAGATATAGATTATTGTACTCTCTCTTTTCTAAATCATTCAATGCCAATCTAATAAGAAGAAGAATTTGAAAGAGTTTTCCCCCTTCTAGGGTTTTTCCCCTGTCTCCGACCAATCTTGGTGTCGATATGTGTGGGTTATTTTATTCTATTGTTCCTTTATGTTTCACTGCATTGTTGATGTTATTTTTCTTTATGTATACTTGCATATGTTTTTAATGATGTTATGGTGCTATGGGGTGAATTAAAAATGTAAATGATGAAATGAAATTATCTAAAACAAATAATAATATAGCCATAAGAAAAATTAGCATGGTATCATAGTTGGGCTGAAGAAAAGTAATTGAGATCGCCATTGTTAAGAAATCATTGATGAGATCAATAGATCATGGAGGAGACCTAAAATAATACTAGGGTTTCAAGAAAACCCTAGATAATTAGGTTATTAGGGTTTTGTTTATATCATGAGGTTAGGATTTGGAAGAAACCCTTGGATAAGATAAAATCTTGAGTTTCTCATGTTTGAAACCCTAACATGATCAATGAAAAGGGTTCAAGGTAGCATCCAAAAATTACGATATGTAAGTAACAACTACAAGTTTCACATGTATATGAGTACTTAGAGGTATGTATAATATATTGTTTCAGTTTAATTGTAATAGTGGATGGAAAGGTAAAGCCTAAGATATAACAAATATGAAAGTATGTTTGATTTATGGTACATATGATATATTGGTTCCCTTAATATTTGAAAAGACATTATGGATTTCTTGATTTTATAAAGTTGACTAGAAACATTTATTTTGACATATGGTAACTTGATATTATTGTTAATTCTTATGACAAGAATGGTGAAAGTATGAAAATAAGATTTATACTATTATCAATTTTTGTAAGGTTTTTTTAAGCTTAGTAAATATGGAAAGTGGTAAAACTGTATGCCCACACTTCATGTTGCGATCATGATCCTTGAAGTACGAGGATACACTTATGTGAGACTAACCTTTGATGAATGTTTTTCTCATATGTGATGATGAAGAAACTGACGATGATATGCTATGATATATGTCTGAGAACTTGATATAGTTTGTGGTCTAAAAATTTTGTTGTACCATGAAAATATTATGATATACATGTTGATGGCATGAATGATCATGATTGAATAGGCTTCTCGTTCAGAGGGAGAAACCCTTCATGAGATTTTAACACCTAAAATTATTTGAAAAGAAGAAACTTGAATGTTGAAGGAAGGATTATGGACATGCATAACCATTTGATGTTGTCGAAGAAGTTCCGGAAAGTTATAAATTATACAGAGAAGGTTTATCCTATTCAAAGTCCCAAATGCTGGGAGAAAGGTTTAAGGGTACGGTTATATGACTCCCAACCACAAAGAAGAAGTTTTATGGCTGTGGTTGATCTTGTAGGATACAAAACTGAAATATTATGCACAACACTAGGAGCGCACTAGGAGTATGGAATACCTACAGACATGGAGTAAATTATTGAGATATCTATGAGAAGAAATCATTGTATGGTTTGAAGCAAGCTTTTCGAGTCTGACATGTCCACATTGACAATTACTTGCAGAAGCCTAGAAGAAATTTTGATCTGAATCAATACGTTGGTCTAAGGAAAATTGTTGGCTTGAGGGGTCCTGACCCAGGTTCGGATTTATTGCACAACAAACAAACCCTCTAACTATTTTCCCTTTCGGCAATGACCTTCTTGCGCAGATCAAAGTCTCACTCGATGTAGTATGGGGGGTGCTGGAACCAGTGTTCTGCAGCCTAAGGAAAAATTTATTGTGGCGGCCCTAAACAGACTTATATAAGAACTATAATAGATGATATATAGGTGTGTGCATCAACATATTAATAGATGTATTTTAATCAGAGCTACTCATAAATTGATATTCACGCATACTACACTTTATTAATTTGTGCACATTCATTTAATCATAAATAGAAGTGAAGATGCAATAACAGTTACGAAAATAATTAGATAGATCACAAAAATCACATAACAGTTTCGAGTTCACCAAAATAGTCTTCTTTATTAAGAGATATAACAATTCCAATAGATACATTTCTTCAATACCATTTAACCTTATCCTTCCACGCACATAGCCAGTGTAGTCTGCACACAGCCAGGACTTAGGTCTCCGCGCACATAGCCAGTATGAGTCATTCTACCCAAAAAACCATATTTAGAATGAAAATATTTAACAAACATACGACAGTGATCAATCAATATCTCTACTTGACTCAATATATCCATATTTATACTAACTTACCACGCATATACCATGGTCTCAAACGATGGTTTGAGACCCATGGTTTTCCCTTAAAACCCATTACATGGATTAGGGAATTTAACCCACCCCAAAGCTCCTTTGACTCTTTTGTGCAACGTGCACAAGAAAACATATACAAAACATTACCAAAATTGTACCCTAGAGGACTCCACTCCAACAGGACCCCAACACAAAATTGTGACTCGTCTCGAGTCACTTTGGGGTGGTCTCCTTCATCTTTGCTTTGAGCACTTTGACAGAGCTCTTCAGTGGAAAGGCCACATCGACACTCTGCATGAAAACACCCTGTTCTTCATCCCTGAGCTTCATAGCCGTCAATCCTTGAGAGGCTAGATTGATGTTGCGTTGGGTTTTTTGAAGATTATTTAAGGCACCATTCAATCTCTGATACAACTACAAGGCTTCCTCAACCCACAGCTGCATCCTAGCTTCCAATAACTACTCCTAGTGACACATATCTTCTATTTCTATTTGAATGACCCTGCCCTCATGAAGGTGGGATGGTGGATGTGTTGTCACCAGTGTAGGTGCCACCATCCCGATGTCTGAAAACTGTTGTTCCTTCATGGACAATTCATTTCACAACTACCACACCATTGCGTCATTCTGAACTGAAGTCCAGACACCCACAGCTTCATCTAGTAGCTGGCCACACTCTGTCACGCCACCTGAGATGTTATTTGTGGTTGTTTTAAATTTTGTGGTATGATTGGATTTGACTTATCGTGTTGTTTCTGGCTGTAGCTTCATATATAATTTTTAATTTTTTTTTTCAAACGTAACTCGAATGTCTTGTGCTTCTCTACACGATGCCTTAAGTGCACCAGCCAACCCTTGCAGATTTTCTGTGGGCGCGACCAATGCGGGGACCTATGGCAGGTTACCAAAAACTTGTTCAATTTTTTCTTCTAGTTCAGCACACCGAGCCTCAGCTACGCAACACGCCTCCTTCGTTTTCTACTATTTTTATTGAAGTATTGTGGCTTACTGTTGTAATTCAGTGGCAGCGTGGTAGGTTCAGTCCTCTCTGAACTGTAACTCATCCACAATAATGTCATGGATAATGTGGAGCTTCCTTACTGGTAGCAAAACTAGATTAACATTGATTTCTCTGAAGGATCTGATTTGCACGCGCATATGTAATATCCCAAAATCGGGACAACTCATGAATCATGCACTAAAAACGAATTTCCAGCAACAGTTGCAATAAAATACCAAAATGGACCCTTGGATCCCATAAATTAATCAATATAAAACATAAATCCAAGAATAGAGCTAAACCAAATAAAACTAGGTGGGTTAAACATATCTCCCACACCTAGGATTGCCAAAATGTGTTAAAACCCCAAGACTGTAAAATACCGGAGTTGCTGCATAAGGGACTGCGCAGTATAAGAGAGGGTTTACACTCAGAAAATAGGAGAACAATATATCTACTCATATATTAATCAAATATGATTTAATAATTGAGATCTAGTCTCCTTATACAAAATACAAGAGAACCCAGCAAGGGTTTCTTGTCAAACACTCTGCATACAAAATGTGATATTCAGAAATTTACCGAATCATCACGGCAAAACTGAAGTAAAAGAATGTACAAGTCTAGAAATATGTATGATCTTATGTAGATCCCTCAAGGGATTCCTCCCATGAAAGGATGAACCTCTCAATCACAAGGAAACACTGCAATGGAGCCACCAAACAATGCACTGAATACTGCCTCCAAAATAATGCATTCCCTAGCTGGAAAAATGCTGGGAATGTATGGGAAATGTGTGGTATGATATCAAAGATTTGAAATCATCTCTGGATCTCTCCAAATAGGTCCCTCAAGTGAAGGAAACCTTCCTCCAATGAGGAACTATCTCGGGAGCTGGAATTCCAATCCCTTCCACTACTACACCCTGCAACACTGCAAAATATTCAGTAAAAGCTACGTTGATGAAGTAGTCTGAAGCTTGGTCTGAAAACCTAATGTGGAATGATAAATAATAACTCTCCCAAGAGGCTCCTCAAGGAAAGAGGTGGGATTCCCACTCGGGAACACCTTGTGCTAAACAACACTGCTACTCTGCTAAACAACAAGAGAAAGAAAAAGTCTGAGCAGAAAAGAATAATAATCTAAGACATGATCAATAATGCTGCCATCCTCTTCCTTATATATGATCAATAATGCTGCCATCCTCTTCCTTATATAAAATATGATTTTTATTTCCCTTGGCCCCACTCAATTAGGTCATCTCTATCCAAAGATACATCTCCCTCCAAAATTGCGTTATTCCTCCTTGGATTCCTCCTCCTCCACAACTACGCTGTTGACTTAGTCAAAGCATCTTGATTTTATCCTTGTTCAAACATGGAGGTGTTTTATTAAGCTATAAAGAGTGTCCCCTTTCACACTTGGAGTGTTTTTATCCTCCTTAGGAGACTTATGGGCTTTTCTACCCATTTATTCACCGGCTAAAGCTGCTTCTAACTCTAATGTTCCATTTAGCTTTGAGGCTAAAATTTTGGAACATTATAGTCCTCCCCTCCAAATTTTTTTCTTGTACTCAAGAAAATGTATAAGGATAGAAAAATTTATCCCCTCTTCCTCATGTGGCCTCCCATCAATAGCCTCCATCACTGCATCAAGAGAATCTGCAAATAAACTGTAATCCAATGTTTCCTTCCAAGTGTGCAAAACCAAATGGTCCGCATCAATCAAAGGTGAAAAGGGTGAATGGAAACTTGCTTGTTGTCTCATGGCCCACACAAAGTAGGAGTGATGATCATCATGGTGAATTAATCCCTCCATCACCCATGCTATCATCCAAATGAAGTGAGTCACCCTCCAACAGGGTAACTCATGAAAAGTCTCCTCCACCTTGTGCTCCTGAAATGTAGGTGGGATAAATAAGTGAACATGATAGGAAAGGAGGCCTATCCCATGCTTTCCTCCTCTCTAGTTATGATAAGTGTAGAGGGAATGCTGATCTTGGGCTGCAACATGATTCCCCTCCAATGGAAAAAAGAAGATTGAGTCTCCAAGGACTCTTCCTCCAAGGTCATGAGACATGCCAACCCAAACCATTCCATCCATGATGAATGGAACATCATCACCATATCGCATCCAAATCATAAAATGGATGAAATTTATGTGAAATTTTGGATGATACATATGGTTTCTCAAATGGATACTGTGCAGTCTCCCCAACTGCTATTTGAGAATGTCATGTGGCAAGTGGTCCTACAACAAGTTGTAAGTTGTGTATGTTTGCTCTTCCAACATGGGGAGGTAAGCATCAATGTCTATCAGCTGCACATAGATAAAATAACAATACACTTGCCCAAAGTCATGTATATGTGGGCTACTATCATTACAAACATTGGCCCTAAAGTGACCATGAAACCCAAAAGTACTCTTGATCTCTTGTGGAGAAATGCACTGCTCATATATGGTGAGAAGATAGAAATACTCATTGGAGTAATCAAAAAGTACAGAGATGTATTTCTGACCATGCATAGTGAGTAGGCTGAAAGTGAGGTCCATGTATAAGTTCCCCCATGAGGATCCCCTCATAAAAATCTGCAAGAAGAAGGGATACATATACTTCTTGGAACACCCCATCAATAAGAACACACTCCCATGTGACAGCACTATAGGCCTTAGAAATAAGACTCCATGACTCCTCTATTTGACATTCCATATGCCCAAGATATCCACGAGCATGCTGCTATGTGAGAAGATATCATTCCTACATGGAAGTCTCTCATGATCATTCAAAGCTGAAGGGTATCCTCCTTGCACCATGAATGTGCCCCCCTTCTTTCCAGAAATATCATGAAAAGTATGGGAAAATTTCTGCCCAAACTCTCCCAAGTGCAACCACAGCAACAACAACTTTTTCTGCTTCTTCATTTCTCCCTCATACAAGCCATAGAGTAGGATTATTATGGTCAACTTGTATGATGTCCCAACAAATAGTTCAACCATGAAGTGCCTCCTCAAGTTCTCCAATTGGTTCCTCCCACAAGAAGAGAAAAAGAGTGATGTGGAAATCATGTTTTTCCCTTGGTTCCTCCTGAAATGTACATCATATAAAGTGGGGAGAATCATGCTCTCAATGGACATCTTCAACCTCAAGCCCACTCTCCAAACAAATCTCCCCATGAATATAAACATATCAGCAGTATATGGAAGCAAAGTATAATGAGAACAAGTTGCCCAGTGACAACTGGAGAGTGAATCATAGTTCCACCTAGGGAACCTGCGTAGTGCATCCTTTGCCTACATCAAAATAAGAAATAACAAGTGCTTTACCAGCCACTTTTTTGCTGCCACAGTCATCTCATAATATGGAAACATGAAGTTACAATATGGTGTCAATGGGGTACACCAAGAATCATGTGGCTTCCCCCACAAACCATAAAAAATATAGCCAAAATCAAGGCTACAAGTAGCTGCAAGTAAATCATCATACAATATGCAAGAAGAAGTAATTCTCCTTGTTACATCATGCTGCTCAAATAATGAAAATAAGTACAAAAAAATATGAAATGATACCTCATCAATCATATACTTGAGATCTTGAGCTGAAATGGCTCAACTGGAAATTCTCCCTCACCTCCAAAGAGTAGGGAAGTGGCTGTGACCTCATCTCCATTACCATCCGGGCTATGCATCTCTCCATATGCTAATATATGTCATGCTGGATTCCCTCCCAAGTGAACTCCTCCATAAAATGGAAATATGGCTCAAAGTGCATAGAAGAGAAGTCCTCATGTGCTGCATGTAGCAGCTTCTCCCTGAGACTAGAATATCTAGTCAAGAAGATCCTGCCATAGGAATAGATGACCGTATCATCCACCATGTATCTATCATGTCCATATGGGTCATCAAGAATCATGCATGCACCAAGATCCTTGGATTACTCTACCAAGAGCTGAGATCTCCAATAAGGATCAATCCTCCAAAGAGACAATGCTGGTGATCTGGCATGTGAAGGTCTCCTCATGTTGCTGCCTGCTACTCTGACATCCCTCATGCGAAATTTCTCCCCCAAACTCTTCACCTCTCCAAAATACAAGAGTGGTGAACCCAAAGAAAATATATCTCTCAACAACTGTAGATCTGGTGGCTTCCCCGGTCGAATGCCTCCATGTAATGAGACATCAATGTCAAGAGTAGACTGTATATATGGTTGGGAAACCTTGCCCCTTTCCTCACTGCAAAAATCAGTCTGCCTCTTCCTTGCATTAGCTTTCTGAAATAGAGAAGGGTGTGTGATTCTCATCAACTGATTCTGCTATTCCTCCCTACCTCCTCCTTCCAGCTGCAGTGCTGCACAATCATGCTGCTCACTGATTGTGCTTGGACCTCCATGTATGAGATCCTAGGGACTTCCTTGAAAATATGCAAGAATCCCTCTTGTTGGAGCATGTGCTCCTCCTTCCTCTGCATGAGGTACTGGATGTGCTCTAGATGTGACAACATTTTTTCCCTCATCTTCATCAATGTGTATGGGAAACATCACAATAGTTGGATCCTCCTGTGAAAAGGAGATTCCCATGCGCTCTTGTTCAATAATATGAACTGGAGGTCTTGCTTCTGTCAATGTGTAATGCAAGATGTTAGCTTCTCTCGTGGTTTTCTGAAGTGGGGTTTCCTCTATAACATGCAAGGGTTTTTTCCTCTCAAGTTCTTTGTGCTCATGTGTCTTAGGAATTTTTTCACCAAATCTTCCCATCAAGGTTTCTATGAATCTTGCATAAGAGGAAGTGTTTGCATTCTTTAAAGAACAAGATTCAAAAATCCACCATGCATGAGCCTTACCTCTGAAATGCAGCGCCGCAACTCTGATGGCTTCATCTCTGGAAATATGGTGCAACTGAAAATAGGAGTCTAGCTCCTTCACCCAAGCTTCAGTTGAACATGTAGGTGATTTGGAAAAAGTATATAGAAGAAATCTACCTGCATCCTATTGCTTGCTCTTCTCCACCCGGATCTTGCAAAACTCCGGGAAATTAGTATGATCTCTAAACCTTCCAGTTTGAGATTTATACTCCTGCAACAAATCACTAAGAGTTCTCCTCTTAGGTATTCTTCCTCCTCCTATCCATCTCAAGATAGATTTGGGCACTTGATTGCGCTATGCGCCATGGTGTGTAGCTGCATGGTCACACTCACCATGTGAAAACCTAGACTCAGCTCTTGATTCAACCTCCTTTGGAGATCCCATCTCCAATCTCATTTTCTTCAACTCTCCTTGAAATCTCTGCATAGATTTTGGAAGAAGCTTTATAAGCTTTTATTCCTTTATCCCTTCATATACTAAATATTTCTAGCTTCTGTACATCACTCCTCCCTCTAATAGCTGGATCTCATAGGCTGAGCCATAGATCATGCTTTGATACCACTGTAATATCCCAAAATTGGGATAGCTTATGAATCATGCACTAAAAATGAATTTCCAACAAAATTTGCAATAAAATACCAAAATGGACTCTTGGATCCCATAAATTAATAAATATACAACCTAAATCCAAGAATAGAGCTGAAACAAATCAAACTAGGCAGGTTAAACAGATCTCCCACACCTAGGATTGCCAAAATGTGTTAAAACCCCAAGACTGCAAAATAGCAGAGTTTCTGAATAAGGGAATGCACAGTATAAGAGAGGTTTTACACTTAAAAAATAGGATAAAAATATATCTACTCATATATTAATCAAATATGCTTTAAGAACTAAGATCTAGTCTCCTTATACAAAATACAAGAGAACCCGACAAGGGTTTCTTGTCAAACACTCTGCAAACAAAATGTGATACTCAGAAATTTACTGAATCATCATTGCAACACTGAATTAAAAGAGTGTGCAAGGCTGGAAATATGTCTTATCTGATTTATATCCCTCAAGGGCTTCCTCCCATGAAAGAATGAACCTCTCAATCACAAGGAAACATTGCGACGGAGACACCAAACCATGCACTGAATACTGCCTCCAAAATAATGCATTCCCTAGCTGGAACAGTGCTGGGAATGTATGGGAAATGTGTGGTCTGATACCACAGATCTGAAATCAGCTCTAGAGCTCTCCAAACAGGTCCCTCAAGTGAAGTAAACCTTCCTCCAATGAGAAACTAGCTCAGAAGCTTTGATTCCAATCCCTTCCACTGCTGCACCTTGCAACATTGTACAATCTCCAGAAAAAGTTGTGCTGATGAAGTAAGCTGAAGCTTGGTCTAAAAAACGGATGTTGAATGATGAATAAAAACTATCCTAAGAGGCTCCTCAAGGAAAGAGGTGGGATTTCCGCTCGGGAACACCCTGTGCTAAACATCACTGCTACTCTGCTAAACAGCAAGAGAAAGAAAAAGTCTGAGCATACAAGAATAATAATATAAGACATGATCAATAATGTTGCCATCCTCTTCCTTATATAAAATATGAGTTTTCTTGCCCTTGGCCCCACTAAATTATTTCATCTCTATCCAAAGATACATCTCCCTCCAAAACTGCGTTATTCCTCCTTGGATTCCTCCTCCTCCACAACTGCGCTGTTGACTTAGTCAAAGCAGCTTGATTTTATCCCTGTTCACACATGGAGGTGTTTTATTAAGCTATAAATATTTTCCCCTTTCACACTTGAGTTTTTTTGTCCTCCTTAGGAGACTTATGGGCTTTCCCACCCATTTATTCACCGACTAAAGCTGCTGCTAACTCTAATGTTCCATTTAGCTTTGAGGCTAAAATTTTGGAACATTACAGCAGAGTTGAAAAATATACTTGAATGGAAGGCATGGGAATATGGTTAGAAAACTATACCCAATCAATGGGATCATTGTGATGATTGGCTGTGCTTTGGTGATAGACACTCGCTTGAAGCTAGCTCGTTTAGGCCACACTCGTTTGGATCAGCCTCGATTGTACTTTAAGTTATTGAATCCCTATCTGCAAACCTTCGAGTGCAGAATTTTACTGTGCCTCTAGATATGTCCACATGTCCTCTATAGCAGACATCACTATATTGGAAATTTCATTAAAGTAGTTTTCGGTCAAAGTAAGGTCTTCTTCACTAACTGCTTTGGAACCTTTTTTCTTTTTCTGTGAGCCTCTCGCAGCCTGAGAGCCACGCTTAGTCCCCTTGGTGGTCTAAGCTTCAGTTTCTTTGGTACCTTGATCATTTTTTCCAAGCTTTGCTTCCTTTTAAAAGTCAATTATTTTTCTAGTTGTGGTTGGCATAGGCTCTACTTCAACATCTATGCCCTTTTGATGTGTTCCTGTTGTGGTTTTGGGCTTTGTTAGGGTCTTTGGGATGGATGAGGATGCACCCCTAGTGGTGTGCGGCTCCAACCAAGGTAGCGGCCACTCTACCGTGATGCGCACTAGGTAATATTCGGTGACTAAGTAGGGAAAATCATACCATATTCCTTCAACAATGCCCTTTGCATGGATATGGACATTGTGGAATGTCGCCTTGAAATATGCAATTAATTTGTATTGTTCATACAAGGTTGGGGACAACCTTGGATTTGAATGAATTTCTTGACACAATGCAAAGTAAAAATGGACCCAAAAGATTTTACTTTCAGTGAATCTCACTAGAATTTTTGAGTTCCAAAGTGTTGTGTAGCATGTGGCTTCACACATGTCTGGCTCAATATCAAGAAGTTGTGATTCTTCAGGCATCTTCCAGTTGATGAGCGCTATCAGGAGAAATAACCAGGTGCAATAAAAATTCTTCCTGCACCTTGCACACATTCTCTAGGAATTATTCACATAGGTATTGGGCCCAATTGTATTGCACGCCCTTCTCGCACTGCCCAGCTAGCGCAATAACTTTGATTGGGACCTCCTTCAGTCAACACTTCCTCATCATTTTGTAGGCTAGGATGAGAGTGCCAATTTGAATAGCACAGTCATTAATTTTGTAGAAAACAAAACAATGATGGTGGCGCGTTACCTGATAATATTTCTTAATCTTCTCAGAAACTTTCTTTTCCTGGCTTTTTCCTCCAAATTTTTCCATAGGGTCCGCCCCCTGAATAGGAAGATTGGTGATTTGATGTATCAAATCAACATCAATGGGAATTCACTCTCCTAGCCATAAAAATTCTTCATGGATGATCACGAGCAACTGACGCATACAAATTTCATTGATTGGGCTGTGCTTGAAGTGCAAAATTTGCAATAAGTTGAGCAACCTAAATTTATGCAGGCCCAACACCTAGTGCTTTGGCTCAACACGCACTATACCCCTGTCATAAGGAACCTATTCTAATTACCTCTTCGGGTGTGAGCTTGAGAAATTTCTCTGGATCTATAAGGTCCTCGTCCTCCATTTTTAGCAGTGGAATTTTGGAGAAAGATATCTCCCTCAACTAGTACATTTTCAGGTAGCAAAGAAATGTTGATGTATGAACGTACTTTATCTAGTTCTTTCGAGATCTTCACCGAAGCCTTGCGTGGTGCCTCATAGGAAGGAAACCACAAGATAGGACCAATTTATACTACATTTTCTTCCTCCGTGAATGTCTCTAGTAACTCAACCATTGGCTTCTTTTATCGCTCAACAGCAGTGGGGTTTGGCATAGGGGTTTTTTCTCTAGGCGACTTCTGGGACCCCGAGGTCTGTCCCTACTCAGTTTGAGTTGGCACAGGGGTCTCACTGGCCTTCACGGTGGGTTCCTCTCTTGGGCTGGTGTCATTCACAATGGGCGGTATTAAGTGACCTAAACCTCTACGGTGCAACTCCTCCTCAAACAACAAGTCGATACCATACATAGACTTCAGAAAAAATTTGGAAATCAGAGAGATCAATGCACAAAAATAACATAGAATGAAAAGGGAAGTAATGCAACCCCTTTGGTCATATTTAAAGCTTAAGCATGTCTTAAACAGTCTCTTTTGCATTAATGTAGCTCCATAAATTATAAAACGACTCCAAATCTAGCATAATATCCTCATTAAATGAAACTTAGATGCTCCTCCAAAAGATAAGAATCCTCTCTTATCCATATTTAATATTCCAATGGCTATATTTTTGCATGTCTGCGACGAAGGAAACCTTCGATCACAGCTTCCATGCATGTGTTTCACATGTCTGTGCATCCACCATCTTTTCTGCGCATATCCAGTTCTCTAGCCATATAGTCATTTGGTGCACGCAGGGAGAGGGTCATCCCTGTAAGGCTTCAATTGGTTTCTATTGAAATACCTAGCAAGATTTTCTTTGCTCAATGTGGCTAGGCACACTGCACCTCCGTCAGTGATTTCCTTAAAAATATATGGTCTTAGCCAATGCATCTTGAACTTCCTTGGGTGGGGCACAAGCTTCTTGTCATACAACAAGACCAAATCTTCTTCCATAAAGACCTTTTGTCTGATATGCCTATCATGACAAGCCTTTTTGTGTGGCTTCTATATTTTCTTATGGAAATTTTCTATAAACTGATCCTCTTTGAGCACGAACAATTGTGACAACCGTTCTTGCTAATATCTTTCTCTGCCATATTTTTGAATGTTGCAATGCATAGACTTGGAAGAATGTGCTCCATTGGCATAACGTATTTTTTCACATACACCATTCTGAATGGTGTCTTTACTATCATCTTCTTGCATGTGGTTCTATATGCCCAAATAACCATAGGTATGAGCACATCCCAATCATTTTGGTTAGCATTGAAAACCTTAGTGAGTGCAGTCTCCAATATCTTATTGAAAGCTTCCATCGCACCATTCGCATGTGGGTGATATGGAGTACTATTTTGATGATGAATCCAGAATTATTCTATCAGAGCTTCAATGGTTTCATTCACAAAGTGTGTACCTTGATCACTCATTGGAAACTTGGGGAATCCAAATCGAGTCAATATGTTCTCAAAAATAAAGTGCACAGATGTGTCCACACTACAATCCTTCACTGGCTTAGCTTTAGCCCACCTGGTCACATAATATGCCACAGTGATTATGTAACACGTACCTGCCTTCTTTCCTGGAGGGTCAATAGGTCCAAAAAAATATATGGGCCATTTTTCAAAATATTGCAACACCATCTGTGGGTGCAAGGGCATCTCATCTCTTCGTGATGTCTTTTCTATCCTTTCGCATACATTGCATGTGTGATAATGCACATATGCATCATTGTGCAGTGTGGGCCACCAGAAACCAGCTCATAGGAGGTTCTGCACAATGGATTTCCCTACATAGTGACCTTCAACAACCCCTCCATGAGCTTCAGCTAATATGTCTCTTCTCTCAAATTCCAATACATATCTTCGCAGGACTTCATCTGCACCGATATTATAAAGCTAATCGAAAATTAAGGTAAATTCAGTTGCGTGCGTAACCAACACTTTGTTTTTTTGTAATGTATATTCCTTGGGTGCATGTCCAGTAGTCAAGAAATGAATGAACTAGGGAAATTAATCAACCACCTTTATAGTAAATAACTGCACTTCTATTAACCCATATGCTAATATATTCAACTATTTCGATGGTCTGGCTAGCATTCTGTCTCCCCAGCTTCACAATAACTTCAAAGTCATACTCTTGGAACAAAAACAACCACCTGCAGATCTTACCCCACAACATAATCTTATTGACCAGGTACTTCAAATAAGAGCGGTTAGTAAACATCTTAAAGTGGCCTCCTAATAGATAGTGGCAGAATTTCTGTAGTGCATAAACCATCACCAATCCTTCTCTCTCCGTAGTTGAATAATTATGCTTGGCGCTTGATAACTTCCTACTTTCAAAGGCAATATGGTGATCGATATCCCCAACTCCTAGTTGTGCTAAAATAGCTTCGAGCGTGATGCAGGAGGTATCAACATGCACATTAAATACCTTCAACAAATCTGGAAAGAGCAATACAGACAAAATTACCATCTTCTCCTTCAACAATTCAAAACTCTTTTGAAATTCTTCATCCCAAAAAAATGATGCATCCTTCTTAAGTAATTTCTCCATGGGTGTAGTGATCAACGCATAACCTTGAATGAACTTCCAATAATATCCAGTGTGCCCCAAAATTGAGTGCAGTTGTTTGACATTTTCAGGGACTTCCAGATTAACATTCACTGTGATCTTCACAGGATCCGCCATCAATCCTTGCTGGTAGACAATGTGACCTAGAAATATCCTGAATGGCACAAAGATATGCACTTCTTAAAATTAAGTGAGATCTAATACATCCTACAAGTATGGATGATTAGGTGTAGACTTGATACATGCTTCTTCAAAAACCCAAAGACAGTCCAATTATCAAAGTAGACTTATAATAACTAGTGGATATACTCCTTGAATGTAGCTACTACGACACACGAGAAGATAGTAGGCGCATTCAGCTTCAACCCAAATGGCATGATTGTATACTAAAAATATCCCCATTCTATTGCAAAGGTTGTATTACTTTGATCTTTCGACACAATTCTAATCAGATGATATCCTAATAAACCATATGTGAATGAATAAGCATCTTGTCCTACTACATTGTTGAGGATATCATTAGAAAATTGGATCAGAAATAGATCATGAATGTAGGCATCATTCAATTTTCACTAGTCCACACAAATCCTTATTTATCCTTTAGTATTTTTATCCTGTACTACCATGGGGCTCACCCAATATAACTCCTCCACTAGTTCTATAATGCCTGCAATAGCCATTTTATCCAACTCTTCCTTAAATTTTTTCTTATATTTTGGATTCAACCTATGCGGGCACTTCTTCACCAGTCGCGTGTCTAGTTTCAAAGTGATATTCATGACCCCAAGCTCTCCAATTATCCCTTTCAACTTAGAAAAATTTGTAGGAAACATGTCCTCATACTCAGTCAGCAGCTCAACAACCTTTCCCACTGTATCATAATCCTAGTAATCTCCAATATTTGCTAATTTCAGTTCTTCTTCAAAGCCACTGTTCACTTGTTGAATATTCAGAGGCTTAGTGACATCTAGTGACATAATTGAAGGTCCAGCAACTACATGTTTTTATTTAGATTCAGGGATTGTGATATTCCTTATATTTTCTTAATTTTCTTCAATCAATTGACCATATCCCTCATCTACGTGTCCCATGTTGGTGAAGCACGCTCTACCTTAGAATGTTGTGTAACCAGCTCCAAAAATAGAAGAAAAGAGATATCAATTCCTTAGAAATAAGCCACTTCGAGGGGGCAACCTCCAATACATTACATAAATGAACAATTCTTGAATGATACAATTTACAAAACCTCCTTTCTATATATAGGAGTCCATGGGGCCATAATGTAATCCTAGTGGGCCACAATGTAATCCTAGCCGACCTAACAATAATAATTTAAGGGCACAATAATAACAAAATGGGGGTTACAAGGGTACAATAATAACAATAAGGGGGTTACACTAACAATAATAAGGGACTATACTAGTGATATAGGGACCTAACATGCCCCTCTCCTTGAAAAAAGTGTTGTCCTCAACGCTTGAGTAGCTCCGGGTGCTTCTGTATAAAATTCTCATCCTCCCATGTAGAATCTTCAGTGGGTAAGTTCTTCCACTTGATGAGATACTCTGAAATTGATCGATTCTGTAGTTGTCAAGTTCTTGTTTCCATGACCGCTTCAGGTTCCAATATGATTTTTCCTTCCTCATCAAGTTCTGGCAATATTGTTTGAACTGGAAGATTTTCACCTATAACCTTCTTTAAGCATTAAACATGGAAAACTGGATGTACTCGCGAAGAAGCAGGAAGCTCCAATTTGTATGCCATAGTACCAATCTTTTGCAACACCTTGTAAGGACCATAGTACTTTGGCGATAATTTATTATCCTTCTTAGCTTTCTTGAGGGACATTTGTTTATATGTTTGTAGTCGTAAAAATACCCAATCTCCTACATCAAAACTTCTCTCGTTGCGATGTTGATCTGCCTGTTGTTTCATTCGATTTTGTGCCAAATTCAGGTTATCCTTTAAGAGTTGGAGAACTTCTTGTTGATGCTTGATGTGATCTTCCACTGCTCGAACCTTCAATTTTTCCCTTAAAGATGATGTGATCGATGGTGGATGATATCCATAAAGTGCCATAAATGGGGTCATTTTTGTTGCAGTATGGAAGGAAGTGTTATACCACCATTCGGCGAGAGGTAACCACTTGACCCATTGTGTTTGTTTATCAGATACAAAACAACGAAGATATCCTTCCAAACATTTATTTACTATCTCAGTTTGACCATCAGATTGAGGATGATAAGATGAGCTATGAGCTAATTGAGTACCCAAACAAGAAAATAACTCTATCCAAAAATTTCCAGTAAAAATGGGATCTCTGTCGCTCACAATAACCCTTGGGCTTCCATGTAGCTTTTGAATTCTATCCATAAATGTAGTAGCAATTGTACTTGCTTTAAATAGATGAGATAATGCACAAAAGTGTGCATACTTGGTAAGTCTATCAACTACCACCATGATGACACTCTTTCCTTCGGACTTAGGTAAACCTGTGATAAAATCCATTGAAATCTCCTCCCAATGTTGACTTGGAATGGATAAAGGTTGTAGAAGTCCCGGGGTCTTAATTGTATCAACTTTATTCTGCTGGCAAACCAAACATTCCGCCACAAACTTTTGAATATCAGATTTAAGGCCATCCCAAAAAAATTCTTTCTTCACCCTGTGGTAAGTTTTTAAAAATCCTGAGTGTCCTCCTAAAAGAGAAGTGTGCAATTCCAGAAGAATCTTTTGTTTTAGTTGGGAATTCTTACAAATATATAAGCGATCTTTGTACCATAAGGAATCATTTTTCCAACTAAATGTATTAGATGTGCTAGGATCTTGCTGGAACTTTTGAATGAGTGTCCATACATCTTTGTCCTTCTTCCATTCATCTCTTGCTTCGGTTATCCAATCTGGTTGGATAATAGAAATGGCACAAAACAATGCTTCCACCTCTTCATTCTTTCTTGAGAGTGCATCTGCAACAACATTAAGCTTTCCTTTTTTGTAGATTATTTCAAAGTCATAACCCAACATCTTTGTGACCCATTTTTGTTGCTCTTCTGAAGATATTCTTTGTTCCAAAAAAAATTTAAGACTATCATGATCAGTTTTTACCTTGAAGTGTCTTCCCATTAGGTAAGTTCGCCATTTCTTTAGTGCATGCAGTATTGCTAACATTTCCTTCTCATAAATAGGTTTCTGTAAATACTTTCCTTTGATTGGACAACTTCCAAAAGTAATGGGTCTTCCTTCCTGCATTAAAACAACACCAATTCCATTTCCTGAGGCATCACATTCCACAATAAAGGTTTTTGTGAAGTCTGGTGTAGCTAAGACCGGTGCTAGGCACATTGCCTCTTTAAGATGTTCAAAGGCCTTAGTTGCTTCAAGAATCCATGAAAATGCATCTTTCTTCAATAATGTTGTTAGAGGTGCTGCTATTCTCCCATAATTCTTAACAAACTTGCGATAATACCCTGTTAACCCGAGAAATCCTTGCAACTGCTTTATGGTTGTGGGGACTTTCCATTCCTTAATAGCTTTAATTTTGTTAGGGTCTAATTTAACACCCTCGTGAGATACAATATGACCCAGATATTCCACCTCTTGTACTCCAAAGAAACATTTGGATGTTTTTGCATATAATTGTTTCTCCTGCAATAGTTTGAGCACCTTGCCAACATGTTCAACATGATCCTTCCAAGACCTGCTGTAGATTAGTATATCATCAAAAAATACTAGCACAAATTTTATAAGGAAGGGTTTGAAAATGGAATTCATCAACCCTTGAAATGTAGAAGGTGCATTGGTAAGGCCAAAGGCATGACCAAAAATTCATAATGACCCTCATGAGTTCGAAATGCTGTTTTTGGAATATCTTCAGTCTTCATTCTAATTTGATGATATCCTGAACGAAGATCCAACTTGGTAAAATAAATTGCTCCATGTAATTCATCCAATAATTCATCAATCATAGGAATGTGAAATTTATCTTTAATGGTGAGCTTATTGAGCTCCCTATAATCCGGACACATTCGCCATGATCCATCCTTCTTGTGTACCAATACTACAGGAGCAGAGAAACAACTTTGACTAGGTTGAATTATACCTGCCTCTAACATTTCTGCAATCATGCGTTCAATTTCGCTCTTTTGGAAGTAAGGATATCTATAAGGCCGGATGTTTGGAGGAACACTTCCTGGGATCAAATGAATAGCATGATCATGATCACGAATAGGTGGGAGTCCTTTGGGAGTTTCAAACACCTTGGAATGATTGTCCAAGAATTTTTGGAGATCTGCAGAAATAGATGATTTTGATGTTGGAACTTCTAGTGAGCATAATTGTGCAATTACACCTCGTTTTTCTTTCTTTAGAAGCTTTGTCATAACATTAGAGCTTATTATCTTTCCTGGATTCCTTGCAATACCCCGTAATTCGACTTCCTTTCCTTCTGAAAAAATTTTCAAGAAAAGTTCTTGAAATTGACATTCTGGTGTTGGGTATAGGAAAAAATTCAATTCCTTGGCTACCTTACAATGAATAAAATTATGGGTACTACCTGAATCAATCAACACTATTACCTTTTTCTTCTTGATATGTCCTTCTATCTTGAGTTTGAGGAGTGGTAATTCCTACCAATGCATTACACGATATGGCCAGACTCATTTCTTCCTCTTCTTGGGTTGGTTCCTGGTGTATATCCTCTTCTTGTTCATTTTCTTCTTCCTCTTCACAATCTATGTAAAATAATTTCTTCTCGGCACACTTATGACCTTTAGTGTATTTGCTATCACAACTGTAGCAAAGCCCTTTTGCTCTTTTTTCTTCCAATTGTTGTGGTGTCAACCTTGTAGGTTGTGGAAATCTAGGCATAGCAACACTTCCTTCTTTATAGAAGTAAGTGGTAGGCTTCCTTGTCGCCATAATTTTACATTCAATTTTTCTTGCCAACCTGAATGCCTTCTCCAATGAATCAGGTTCCAAAACGCGAACTTCATGTTGGATGTTATCCTTTAAAGTACCTATGAAGAGATCAATCCTGTGTTCCTCTGGAATATCGGTTACCCTTATATTCAATTTTTGGAAGTCCTCAATGTGCTCCCCCACTAAACCCTTTTGTTTGAGATTTATCAATTGGCTAAAGAAGGTGTTGCTCTTTGTATCCTCATAATGTGCTATCATTTCCTCCGTAAAAATTGACTAAGTGACAATTTTTTTATGGGAGCAAAGCCATCGATACCATACAAATGTATTTTGTTCTAAATGTAAGGTTGCAATGCGTACCTTTTGTGTGTTTTTCACATTATGGAGATCAAAATATTGCTCCATCTGTAGTATCCATGTTACAGGATCCTTTCCATCAAACTTCCTCATATCCATTTTTGGAATATGGTGGTTCTTCCCGCCAACATTAGAGTTTATGAAATCACGATTAACATTTATTTTCTTCTCATCATGAGTTTCCTCTACTATCTTTTCACCATTAGGAAACATTTCTTGTATCAACTTTGTCAAACCTTCTATGTCTGCTTTTATATCATTCTTCATGTTTTCCATTTTAGCTTCCATGTCATCCATATTCGATTCCATGCCATCTTCCATGCCATCTATCTTATATTCCATGCCTTTCTTCAAAACTTCCATTTCATTTTTTGCTGCTCTTTGCGAGAGCGAAATTTGGTGCACTTGCTCTTGTAATTTTGATAGATCATGTTGCAATTCTTCATCTTCATGAGTCATAGTAGAGCCTTCTTAAGGCTTAATGGGTGTTGAATTATTTTTACGGGGCATTTTTTAGAACCCAATACTGATATCTATTCTACAATATGCCCTTGGAATCAATTCAAATTGATTTTTCAAACCAAGACTTATGCAATTCGGAAAAAAAAAAATACACACCTTTTCTTGATTTTGAGGAGCTAGATATTGAAATTGGATTATTTGTGATTACGGTTCTTCAATATCTGAAATTGTGAATTACCCCTGCGAATTCTCTTTTGAATGCCATGTAAAATTACGACTTGATTTGGATTCTCCAAGACAAAGTTATGTCCAATCTCCAGTAGCCTAATTATGGACTAGTTAGTGAGTGAACTTGTACGGCTTGCCAACGATGTCATTGTTTCATCCTTAGCCTCTGAAATTGATAGCAAGAAACTAATGTGTTTGTTTAATTACGACCACTGCAGCACTCCAATCCGATGCTCGGGAAGAAAGTTTATTGAACTTTTTCCACGATCACCTCTTTTTGATGTAGCCTGGGAGTCTAAAAAAGCACTACCTTTTCCTTACGTATCATATCTCCAAAAAAAGCAACCAAGCTCGAAAAGTTTTGATGAGCCAGATTTCATCTTCACCCAAAAAATTTCTATGGTGATTCAACCTTAGAAAAAAAAAAATATACTGGACCACGATGACCCTATTTAGGAGCCCTAAAAATTTACCTCCAATTTCCACATCATATTTCAAAAATATCAGAACCAAGCTCAAATTTTTAGAAATCTTCCTCAAAGTCAGTTTGCACCCCAAAATTTCAGCTTCTGAACCTTCGTAGAAAAATTTTTATCGAGAAAATTCCATGATGACTTGTTTGGAGCAGCGAAACGCTAGAATCCAAAGCTCTAATACCAAATGTTATGAAACCATCTCCAAAAATAGAAGAAAATAGAGATCAACGCCTTAAAAATAAGCCACTTCGATGTGGCAACTTCCTTTACATTACATAAATGAACAATTCTTGGATGATACAATTTACAAAACCTTTATATAGGGGAGTCCATGTGGCCTTACAATAAATCCTTAGCAATACAATGTAATCCTAGTCGACCTAACAATAATAATTTAAGGGCACAATAATAAAAAAATGGGGGTTACAAGGGTACAATAATAAAAATAAGGGGGTTACACTAATAATAATAAGGGACTATACTAGTAATATAGGGACCTAACAATTTTGAAGTATAAAATATGATCTCTTGAATACCTTGCAGGGCCTTATCCAAGCAATCAAAGCCACTCTAAAAAGTTGAAGCTTAAGAAAAAAATTTCAGTCAGTATAGACCCTTCATTGGTTCCTTGACGCAACTCCATTTCCAGGTACCAATCCGTAGGTACCTTCCCCAATGTATGGATGAAGATGTGCACCCATTCTGGTCTCAGCCCTGCACCCCATACTTCAGTCCAATTGACCAGATGTCTGCGTGGATCACCATTTCCAGAATAAACCTCTACCATTATGGTAGTTGGACACTCAAAGCACAATCTCATCATTCGAGTACATTCTTCCTAGTTGCCCAAGTTTCCCTTGTGAGGCTCCCACCATCGTGCTAGAGTAGAGCGCAGCACTATATCCAATGCATGGAATATCTGTGCCTATGGAATAGTTCTTTCAATTTATCCTAGATACATGTTCACATTAGTTAAACCATCATAATATGGAGATTATATTACCTCTAATTATATCCAATGAAGAGATCTAGTCACTGGAACACTTCATGTAGCCGATTTTGCCATTTTTTGAGCTCTTCATCTAAATCTGAGAAGAAGGAACTATATTTTTCCCAATTAAGACTTCCATCAGCTGTCAAGTTGATCTAATCATCATCTCACATATATAGCTTATAAATATGGTCAACATCATCATCTGTGCACACCATTTTTTTGTATCTTGCACCTTCTACAGGATCTAGGGGCACTACAACTCTAGTTCTATTGTTCTTAAATACCATACTTGTCCTCTTAATATTTATGATGCCAAGTGTTAAAACCCAAAGGCAAGAAGTTAAAAAGAAAACAACAAAGAGCTGTAGGTCCCACGCTGGTCAAAGAAGTTTCAAAGACTAAAATGGAGAAATTCATCACTGATTGTTGAAATGCTCATATATGTGGTATTTTTCTTCAGAGAGGTGTTTCTAATGTTTCTTTCAAACAAAAGGTTGACACCCTGAAGTTGAAAATGTCACTTTCTAATTATGGGAAAAGAGAGCACCTGTGGAAGTTTTAGAGAATAGCCACAACAGGTTTCACAGGTCATGGACAAAAAAAGAAGGCTGAAGAAGAATGGCCTTCCTTGCAGCCCAAAGGTTAAGAGAGATAGGAAGGAGGATTTGAAGCTCACCTATATAAACCCACCAAGAGATGAAAAAATGGTGATCACAAGGTTATGCTGGCCAAAGTTTCCCAAGCAACACCAGCATTGTGTGTGACCCAAGGAGTTGGAGCTAAAGAGGACTCGATGGTTTGCCACCCAACATCTTAGTCCACCACAACAGAGAGAGAGAGTTAGACTGTGTCAAAAGGCAGAACTTGAAAGATAAACATCCTTGCATCAGGACCTAGAGCCATTGCCTAGGGGCCCTTTGGCAAGTGGATAAGATTTTATTTTATTCCAAGCATTCAATAAGAAGAGGCCATCGAGCCATAGTTTTCATTATTACTATTTGGAACTCTCTATATAGCTTCTTTTGTGTTTTTAGTTTTAGTTTTTTAACCAGAGCATACTTCAGCATATTATTTCATTTAAGTTTTATGCTTTTGAGCTCCCCCCACATACTTCCTGTTACCAATAGTTTATAGAGTAGACCACACTCTCTAAGCTCGTGTGATTTTGTACACCTGTATGTCGAATCTACCACAACAGGATTGGTGACTCCATTGACGTGTTTCGAGTTTATGTGGTTGTGCCATCTTTTGTAGGAGACCCTTAGTCTATGCTAGAGTGGAGTTGACAGTCCTCTGACCCATCTTGCAGTCCCTAGATTCACTGAGGTGACAGACTGAAGAAGGCAGCTCCAAATATTTTACTTTCAGGACTTTTGTGCATAGTTTTTTCACAAAGAAGCGCATTGCGTGCATTTGGGAGTGACCTGCACGCAGGAAAGCGCACTTGTCAGGGGTTTTTGCGCGAAAATTGCAAAGATATTTTTTCTCCCTATTTTCTGCATTTTTTATGCTTGTAAGTGTGTTGGGCAGCCCCTAATGTATCTACCAACACCTATGTTGATACCCCATAGCTTCTGAGAACTAATTTTTTTGTTGCTTTTTGTAGGCATTTAGTTAGTTTTCATTTAAGTTGGTTTTTGCAAAAAGTGTTCACATAGCTTAAGTAGGGGGTGAATTAACCATTGCTTTCCGAAAAATTTATGTTTTTTGAAAATTATGGTATGCACACTTAGTTTAACTAGTCCAAGTAAGTGGCTCATGACCACACATGCATAAGCTAGTGTAGAAATTTTTTAGTTTAAATTTCAATTTTTGCATTTAGGAAATTGTGGGACTAGGATTGAATCGCAAATTAGAGCAAGTAATCTCTGCTGTATTTGCACCATTTGGTGACCCTAAAGAAGCATACAAACACTCTACATTTGTGATTCGCCATCTCCCTTTAGTCACTCACATAGACTAACTAGGAGGTTTTGGAAGCGGCCCATTATCTGCAAATGCTTTCTATTTGAGCAAGGAACAACATCACATAGTTTAACTAGGGGACTTTTGTAAAGGATCACCGATATCCATATGTTCAAATTATGATATCTTCACCATATTCTCACACACATTCACCCACTAAGAAAAGAAATCCACCTAAAAATAACTTAAACCAAATCACTAAATTCTCCCCATAGGGGCCACAAGAGAAATTATAGATTAAGTTAGGATCAACGGGGTAGGCATCCAATAAGCTGCCTTAATCACACTTCACATTTGAAACATAGAAGTTGCATTTTTAGGGAGCTCTAAAATCCACCTATCAGCCCATGGAAAAGAAAACTTGAGCGCGACAGAGACCTGATTTAAAGGGGGTTAGGCTTAGGCGCAGTGCGTGCGGTATCAGTTGGGGCAACCTGACATGGCTAATAAATTCATTTCATTTTAATTTTTTTTTATGTATGTGGCCATAAATTTTTCGTGATCATAGAATCGATCCCCTCAAAATTTTTTTCCAAAACCTAACCTGGTCGACACTGAAACGGTTCCAACAGAACCTCATTGGTCCAGGCGTCTTTTGGACCTCCCCCCATTATTGGGAGGGGTTCCAGGTCTTTCGTCGTTTAGGTGTCAAAGAAGGAACGTTTCCATAGTGGTTGGTTCCTCCTTTCTTAGAGCAACCTTAGTTGGGAACCCTAGCTGGTCTTCCAACACTGCACCGCACACCACTCCCCCCTGGTCCCCTGGGGGCAGAAGAGTGCATCCCATACAGGAAGCCAGATGAATTCAGAACTGGGTATGTCACAGACTAACCCTCTTTCTAACCATAAATTCATGTCTTCACACATTTCCATGGAGTCAACCTCTCAGTCACCCTTCTTAGCGGCGTTAAATCTACTAGATTTAACCAAGCTCACCAATGGCCCCATCACACATGACCCCAATTGGCCTCCCATGCCCACAAATCTCCCTTCAGACATACCAAATTTTGAAGGCAAGCAAGTGGAAGACCCAAGAAATCATATAATGACCTTTCACCTGTGGTGCTCATCGAATAGCATCATTGATGATACTATTCGGTTGAGGCTGTTTCAACACACTCTTACGGGAGTGGCCGCGAAATGGTACGTAGAGCAACCCCCTGCTTCACATAGAAACTTTAGCGCCCTCGCTACTGTGTTCCTCACATACTTTCAGTTACCCATTCACCACGATTCGGGAATGAAGTTACTAACTCATTTCAAAAAATCCCCCTCTACCCATATTTTAGAACATCTCCATGAGTGGAGACGACGTCGCAGTTTATCCAAAGACTTGAAGACCGAGTCCTTTTAGATTTATTCCTGAAAAATCTAACGGCGGAGATTTCAAAGGATGTGGTGCAACATAACCCCACATCCGAAGAGGATGCAATCAGTAAAGCCCAAAAACTTGAATTGATCTACATGCAATCAGGATACATATACAATATCCTGCCCAACGCCCTCCTCCTGCAATATTATCAAGAATTTCCAGGTGCGTCGAAATCTACAGATGGACTTATTGGGTCAATGAGCCAAGGGTACCTAGGCAGCAATAGTTAGAATCTAGGTTACACACATGGGTCTACCCAGGACATGTCTCAACCCGGATTTCAAAGTCATCATATGCAGCAGCAAAATTTGACTAATATGGCTCCAGCGTATCACTAAGGGGGACCTTACCCTCCAGCTGAGGGGACCCAGTACGCAGGAAGAAAAACTGACAGAATAACTCCCCCCAATGGCCAGGTGCAAACATGGGACAATATTATGGTCAGTCCCAAGCACATAACCCATCAACGCAGAACAATGCACAGGTGAACTTTGTGCAACCGTCCCAAAATCAACCACACCAGTATGATCAAGAGAACTACCCTCCTAACGTGGTTAAAATAAAGGTAAAAAAAAAATCCAAAGGGAACCCTAGACAAGGGGGAAGCAACCAACAACGCCCACCGCGATCTTGGGCTGGAGGTAAGTCCAACTGAAATCAGAGCCAGGAGCCAAGAAATGCCCGAAAGCAAGGCAAAAGGCCACCTCTACGAACAAATCATTTTTGTTCAATATGTGGTGAGTACGGGCACTATAATCACCATTGTCCCAAAATTACTGAACTTAAAAATCTTTAGAGTAGCCGAGGACAAGGAGGATCTTCCTAGACAACTGCGGCTATGCAAGAACCCTTCCCCCTTCAAGGAACGGTTAGCACTCAGCAGTAAAACCCTGAGGATTCTGGGAAAAACAACCATGAAATTTACATGGTTGGGGAAGAAATGTTTTTCCAAACCCAGAATCGTAGCTATGACACCCCACCAGACACTAGTCTGTCAGGGGCTAGTATGAGCGCACCAGCTGCACCTTTAATGATTCCAAAGATTCCTTTGGAACCATTTCCAAAAATGGTAAAAGGGCCTAATAGGCGAGCAGGTAACTACTCCAACGTAGCCCACAATTAAAGCATCGTAGACAATTTAGCCCAGTCACCTACTGTTATGTCCACTTTTGAGGTACTGCAGTCATGCTCGAAGCAACGGAAAGCCCTAATTTCCGCATTAGGCATCGTCGACCCTACCAACATGCACATGATGGCTTTTGACTTAGCTAAAGCCACCCCTAGGCTTCCCTCCATCATCGCCTTCCAGATACCAGTATCGGTACAGAATATAACTATTCATCGATGTGTCATGGACGAGGGTGCATCCACATGCATCATGTCAAAAAATGTATGGCAGAAGTTAGGAGCCCCCAAACTCAAACCTTCCGTCATCACACTCAGAGCATACGACAGTCGTCCCTCAACCCCCATCGATCTCTTCCAAAATGTACCGGTCTGCTTAGCTGGAAAAATAGTCCACATAGACATCGAAGTCTTGGACGCTCACTTGGATTATAATATACTCCTTGGGCGGAGTTACATGTATGCCATGTCTACCATAGCATCCTTTGTTTTTTGTATCATGATTTTCCCCCACAAGGATCGAATCATCACAGTAGACCAGCTGACGCACACTGAAATGTGTCCCTTGACCAACACAGATATGGCTATACCCTATGTAGATACAGCCACATATTTTCTTTTACGGTATCAAGAATATGGCCCTGGCCAAGTCAAACCATCATCCATCCTAGGGTCCTTCCTAAAAGATCCTCCTATTATCCCTGAGGTATTTCCTGATGCCACAGGGGCCCCTGTATGCATGATTTCAACATAAAGCACCGAGGTTAGTTATGACACAGACTCAAGTAGTAATGACAACGAGGCATTAGCTATTACAGTCTCCCTAGTCTATTCTGCCTCCCAAACTCCTTTCCTCTACCCACCTCCTGGCTTCACCTCCCAGCAGGTCTTGGAAACACTGGTATTACCTAATATATCATTGGCGTTCCTAGTGTGGTATCTCGTTCCCCCTCCAGGAATGCCATCTACCAATGTAAGTGCGTTTGGATTAAAGCCCCTCGGTCCTGAGGAGCCCCAACCTACCCAAGTAGTAGTCGAAACCGCCCCCGCAAGGGAAATCCCCTCTGCGAAACTGGAAACCAAGATAAAGAAAACCGCCAAGAAAGGAAAGAAAGTGGTGATCCCCACCATGTAGAGGGATTCATAAGCATGTGCTATATGTGATGTCATAGGACACCCTACTCACATATGCCCAGAGTTGGATGAATTAAAACCACTCCTCGGCTGCGAGGCGGGCACCTCAAAATGGCATTCCCATAAAAAGGAACTTGCCACCAAAAGTATAGGAAAACCACTGCCTACCAATCACGCATGCGCCCTCTATGAAACCTATGGGCATTATACCCACCATTTTCCAGAAATACCATCGTATAGGGACGCCTTACACGTGATCGAGCGATCCTATCAAGAGGATCCCTCCATCCAGTATATTAATGACGAGCCACATACCATCTTGTACTTATAAGAGGAGCACCGATACGTAGAGCGCCCCCCAGTAATGCCCATTATACGTTGCACCCTATGCGATGAGCGTGGCCACTACCTTGAAGAGTGTGCCGCATTGGAACTCATTCATAGATGGTACCCAATCAAAAGTGTTTATTACGTGGGGCTACGAGCAGCCCAATTCACATGCTCGTTATGCGCTGACAATCACCTATCACAGGATTGTCACTACATACCTCACTTCCGGCTAGCCCTTTCTATCCTCTGCTCAAACATAGTTCATCTTTCCCGAGAGGACGGTATGGATGCCAAATCCATCGGCAGCTCCATGACCCAAGTAGAGGAGATGAGCGGGTCTATCATGTTTTTGACAGCCGAAGAACGACCTAGCAGGGAACCCATAGTTACCCCTACAGGCACTTCACGAAAGCCACCTACATG
Organism: Pinus albicaulis; assembly: GCA_034641835.2. Taxonomy (NCBI): domain Eukaryota; kingdom Viridiplantae; phylum Streptophyta; class Pinopsida; order Pinales; family Pinaceae; genus Pinus; species Pinus albicaulis. The sequence goes on from CM076580.1 coordinate 601,971,826, forward strand.
CACATTATGAAAGCAGATGGACCATATAGTAGTCCACTACCCTGAATTATTAGCATTGCGACGATGGTACCCCGCTCGGCCCCAGACCACGCACGATGGGACCACCATATCATGAAAATTTTTCTTGATATCTCAGGGTAATCATTATGACCGACATTGTACTTATGCCTCATGAATCCGTCCCACTATCGACATGATTAATGCCATATAAAAGAGGATGAGCGATCTCCAAGAATGGCATAAAAGATACATCGTCAACCCAACGTCCCCGCCACCGCAATGGTGTGTCAAGGCTGATAAGACCACACACCAATCACGTAGACCCCAGACCAAGCCTAGGATAACATGCGGCATGTGTGATCCAAACCACTACTGAATCAACCAATGCAGAGAACTCAAACCCCTTGCAAATAGTCTCCGCATAATCTCATCTCTCCCTCAAAATCTTCTCTCTAATCAAGAGAAGATCACACGCTTACTACCGAATTTGCTCACACTTTCATCATACATTTAAGTGCATGCATCTACCCAAGCTGAGAGCAGCTAGAGCGACATTAATTCAACCACCCACAAAAAATGGAGGCAAGTTTCAACTTACAGCACAAAAATGGAAACTGAAGATGACTTGGTCTGCAACCAACCCTTTCCAAGCATCCACATCTAGAACATCGAGTAGTGTAGATTCTCACACTATCTACTCTGTTAGCATTGTGATACCTTTCACCATTTGCACCAGTCATAATCATGCGCCGGAGGAATGTTCGTTGCTACAAGTGTTCAGGCACCTATGTGATAAAAACAACTTCCACCTACTGGGAATTGACTATCCTAGTGGGAAAGCCAATCATCGACTCATGTAGGACTCCATTTTGGAGATCCTTCCCCCGCCGCATGCCAGCGACACAATTCATCACATACGAATTATGTCATCGCATGCCCAAAACAAGATTTCAACAACCTCCCCATCACAGGAATTCTGCTTTATTCCTATCACAAAATACCAAGGCACCTTATGCCTTTGCATAGATTTCCGCGAAATCCCAAACTTGCATACCACCATCGAAATCCTTGATGACACCCAGCCTCTAGAACAACGCCTAGTAAAACTAGAGCTAGTTGATGAAAACAGGGGACAATCGATGCAACACAATGAGGCCCATAAGAAAAGGGTAAAAGAATCATTCGACCACCACATCACCCCTCACTCATCTACCAAAGGAGAGCTAGTCCTTCTCTATGATGTCGCAAAAGAAGCCTTAGGGCCAAGAAAGTTCGAAACCTTGTGGAAAGGGCCTTATATCATCAAACATTGCCTCCAGCAGGGGGCATACATCTTGACTGAACCAGACGGGACCTACCTCACTAACCCCATTAACGGCCTTTACCTCAAGAGGTTCTACCCAGAAGGGCCCCTGTAGCCCTTATCCCCTAGAGTTAGAGTACACAAAAACCCCTATTGACCACCTATAAAATTTGTTATATCAAAAGGTGGACAAAATTGTTTTTGAGCCTTCAAGAAACACTTTTATTGCAAAAATTGTTACCTCTTGAAGCCTCTTGAAGACATCATGCCCTTGTTTCAATCTTCATTGATGTTTCCATTTCAAAAGCTCAGAAATTCTGCGGATTTCTAAGAGAAAGGACTGCTTCAAAATCACCTTTTTTCATTTCCCTCCACCAAAAAACTAACCTCCATTTTGCATCCACTTTTCTTCATAAACTTCCTCTGTTTTCCTTTTTCCCCACTTCCCCTTCATAAAATCCCCTTTACAGAGTTTAAAAACTCCTTTTTAAAACTATACCGAAACCCCCAAATCCATTGAAAACCACTAAAAATCTATGAAAAATACATATTTTTGTATAAAGGATTAAGCCCCCTTGGGCTAAGTCTTAAACCACTTCCCCTCCATGTGCCCGCACCCTAGGACAAGGTGCAAGACCCATAAAGGGATCGGTTTCGTACACCGCCCCCGAGCATATTATCATTTCATAAAACCTTTTTCCCATAATCGTGGTGCTAAATCATTATAAATATTCACTCCCAATTCATTTTCTCTTTGTAAATCCAAAAAAACCCACTTTCATCCAAAGTTTGGTTTAAATGCACCGAGTTAGTGCTTTAATGAATAGGTAATCAAAGACCCACATCATTTCTCCAATGCCATTGAGCCGCTTTACCTAAACTCCGCCTCCGATTTGATTCATATGACTCATGCCCAAGACCAAAAGATAAATATCTCGAGGAGCTTAATCGCACCGGTAGAATTTTTGAATGGGTGAGACCAAAAGACAAGGCCTCGACCTCCGATCGTGATGGCCCAATCGCATAATCGCTCTCATAATCGCATCGGCTATTCCTCGATCGCGCCAATCACATCGACGTTTACTAAACTACTTCTCCTCACCGATTGTAAAGTCCAATTGCCGATCTCCCGACGAATATCTAACGTTGACCCTAGGGTCCAATCTGATCCGACGGCCCACGACCGTCCCAAACCCCAAACTCATTTCTGCCATGTTTTCCTCCGAAACAAAGGTTTTAAACCTTGTTTCTTTGCATTTTCGCCATATCCCCGTAATGTGACCATTTACATTATAATTTCTCCAGATTATTCCCAACTTTCGATCTCTACACGATCGACGGATCTGACTTATTTTCTTCCTCCGCTCTTCTTTTAACCTTCTCTTAGCTGATCTCCACCGTTGGATTTTTCCATCCAACAGCCACGCTTTTTCCCCACAACCTCTGAAGCAGTTTACCCATTATGCAGAATTTTATAACATTTGTGTATTTTGCAAGGATTAAAGGTTTTCCATTGTATTGAAGAAAAAGCCAAAGGCTAGGAATGACGATTCTCACTCCTTTGATTCACTAAAGGGAAGCCATCCATGGGTTCAATTTCCACGTCTCGTCAATGTTTCATGAGGAATTGATGCCATATGAGCCTTGCGCGGCCTGCACATCAACAAGACACAATGTTATATAATATAATTAAAAAGAGTATCAGTGTTAAAGACAGAACACAACAGAACAGAAGATTGAAGACAATTTGGGGGATTACGGCTAATATTGATTATCAAAAGCCTAATCTCCCAAATTAAAACATAGTTAAAAGAAAATCATAAGTGTTTTATCAGACAGAAAGGCCTACATTGCCACATCTGGGGCAAATTGATTCCTCTCAGCTACCAAAGTGCCACATCTAGCCACAAGCATTCAATAGAGGCCGAAGTTATTGATCAGAAAGAATATATTAGCCTCAGCAAAACCGAATAGTTAATTCTGCTAAAGAAATTTAATGAAAAAATATCAACAGAGTTACTACAAACATGAAACAGAGCCTTAAAAGTCAACAAAAGCTCCCACTAAGCTTAATTCTTAAATGTAAATCAATTAATACAATGAAAATATCTGTACGCTTTTCCATTGAGCCCCTCAAAGGCCGAGAAGTCATTATTCTGTATTAATTGACCCCGGAGATCTTTTGTCAGATCCCACCTCTTCATTCTTCTATAAATACTTCTGTAGAAAATGTGAAATTGTTGGTTGGTTGATCACTAGTTGTAATACTGAAACTCTTTGAAATAATACATAGTTTGTTGAAGTTGAAGAAGAAATTCAAGTCTTGGAAGCCTTGATGATGTTGTTGCATGCTTTTTTTTTAGAAGGCTCTATCATCGGATCCATGAGCTTGGTTGTTGGTGAAGTATTCTGAACTGTTTAATGTTTTCTCCTGTTTTCATTTTGTTCCATAATGTCTTACTACAGTAGGATGAAATTTTTAGGCTAAGAAATGACTCCTGGAAGCACCTTAGACCTGTTTTTCCTTCACTATTTTATGTTTTCTTCTGTTGAAGTATTTCAGAGTCTTTAACCTGTCTCTTTAGTCTTCAAGCTTTTTTATTTCCTTAATAGCTCGAGTAGTTGGTTTCAGCATGATTTATGGTTTTCCCTACTTGTCTGTCGCCATTTAAAGGCTGTTATTGAAGTCTCCCTTTGAAGTTTCCTTGTTTATAGTGAGCCAAGGAGGTCTGTTCTGATCTTGCCCCTTGTCCTTGCTTGAACAATTGGCTTAAAGGTCTTTATAGTTGTGATCATAGATGTATTTAGGTGTTCCCTCTTCTATGACTGTAATTATCAGTGAATCTTTTATGTTTTCTAAGGTCATTTGAAATAAAATCTTTGAGGAAATAGGGTGTTCCCCGAATGTTAGATTTCATTTTAAAAGTTGTTTTGAAGTCATTATTTGCTTAAAAGTGTGATTTGTAGAATTCATGGTTAGCCCTGTCTATCAAATAGCTCTTTATTGTTCAAATTGTGTTCTCAAATTCCATTTGTTGAGAATTAAGCTTCTCTTTCCAAATCATTGATGTCCATCTCATTCCAAAACCAAAGGATCATGTGACCAAGTTAGATTTGCCCTTTGATATCCCATATCCATTGATAAGTTTGTCATGACCTCTTTTTGACTCCATTGCCCAATGAAGCTAATACTTCTTCTTTCTACCTACCTTTCCTAGACCTTTCATATTCTGTTGTATCAATTCAACCAAACAAACAAAAACACCTGCACTTAATAACTAGTCTAAAAACCAATATCCAAAGCACACAAGATAAGCCTTTGCTAAAAAAAATAATTTGAGAGATCCCTCTCTGAGAACAGGAGGACTAGATCCTGGAACTCTAAAGATTGGTTCTGATGTTGCCTTGTCTTTTGATTTGCCAAAATATCAAAACACGGGCCACCAACATAATGGAAATCACGGTGGGACACTGAGTAAAATCTTTAAAACAGAACACTCCCTGTCTAGTATAACATAAGTAGCCTTCTTCAAGCACTACCTAACAAATGGTAATCATGATACAACTTTATTGAATCAGTGACAAACTAAGTGACCCTTAGGATTCTTGTAAGACCTTATCAAACCTTGAAGGAACCAGTTACCACGCCATAAGAGTAAACTCTGTTTGTTTGAACACCTTAGCTAAGTGCAAAATCAGACTTAGAACACTCTCTTAACCTATAAGACAAAAATAACTCAGAAAAACCCAAAAAAATTTCAGTTTGGCTTCATAAATAAACGTGTTGGTGGAACCATTTCATATTTTACCTTCATACAAGCTAAATAGTTTCCACCTGGCGACTCCACTAGCCCCAGTAGGCCTATTACTCATCTAGGTTCCTAGTTTTCTTTAAGACTGTGTTAACCAGCCTTGAAGAGATTTAGAAGCCTAGTCCCATACTAAATAAGACATCTTGAGAGGAAAAACTCCCAAAAAACAGTCCTTGAAACTTTGACCTCTCTCATTTTTGAAAAGAAGTTTGGGTTCACATAGGATCAACACTAAATCCCATCCAGACCCAAACCCTCCTCTAATCATTGACAATCCAGAGAAAATTCTGTGGCAAACTTCTACATCTGGAGAATCAACTGCTAATAGGAGCCTCTTAAGAACAAAATCTGTCCCTAAAAACCTTGTTGTCTTAGAGAATTCACACTTTGAATTACATCATACAAAGAGCATATTTAAAACTAGATCTCAAGGTGATTTAAACCAAACTGATCTTGACATTGCAGATTTGCAGCAAAGTTTTAGTAGAGAATCCTCACCTTCCACTCCTCCTGACTCCCAACTTTTTCATCACTTTAGCCTTTTCCATAACAAGTCTGCTCAAAATTAGTTTGCTGGCCCAAGTGTTTTTTCCACTCCAATCCATACTACCATTATGCAAAACACTCCTGTTCAACCCACTTTCACTACTGTAAATCCACCCTTATTTCCAGCCATGGCAACATGGTATGCCCCATTAGTGTTACCACAACCTCTACTTCCGCCACCAAATGATTACCAATCCAAAATCCCTCACTTCACTGGAAAAGAGTCTACAACAGCTCAACATCATGTAGATAGGATGGAGGATGCATTCGATTACATGGAGATAGAAGAAGAAACTGTGAAGATGAGGATCTTCGCCCAAAGTTTAGGAGGAGATGTAACGAAATGGTTTAAAAACCTACCTCCCAACAATATAAATGGTCTCCCTGCCTTGCATCAAACATTCATCAACAAATGGGAACTCAAAAAGAACCCTCTCCAAATACTAGCAGAGTATAGCAGTCTCAAGAAAAATCAAGGAGAGAGTGTTCATGACTACTCCACTAGGTTCAATAGCGTTTACAATTCTCTTCCACCTCACATGAAGCCTCCTCAAGGCATGGCCTTGGTAAGGTATCCCAAAGGCCTTGAAGCTGAAATGACTTATCAATTAATGGAGAGAGATTACTTAACCTTAGAAGACATGCAGAAAGGAGCTGTGAGCATAGAAGCAGACATAATTGAGAAAATAAATAGGTTGAGATCAGAGAAGAGGGTAACTTATAAAGATGACCTACCACCCTCAACCTCAAATTTGGACACAAAAATTGACAACCTAGTTAAGGTGATGGAGAGGATGCTTGAAAAGATTAATTTGAATGAGAGAGTGCCACCAAGAGAACCTCAAAATAACCAAAACAGAAATAGAAATCAGAATTATAGAAGAGAAAAAAATCAAGATAAGAAAAAAGAAAGTGACCAACAGATTAGACCTCCCTTCCAACAGAACTATGTAGATCAATATGAGGAAGATAGGGAGATGGAAAGGTTGGGAGAATCTCATGTAAACTTGATTGGATCAGACAGTGGGGATGATGTTTTCCTCACTAAATAAGAACAAGGTTTTTTCTCTTGTGATCAAAATACAAACACCTATGAATATTCTGATGACTATAGATTGGGGTTTGAAAATGGAATCATGGAGGTGCAAAAAAAATATGATCTTAGGAGCAAGGGGAACATAGATAATTCAAAAGATAAGAACACTAATACTGCTATCAAGAAAAACACAGAAACTCAACCCAAAAAGATAGCAGAAAAAACCAACATTTTGGCCAAGAAAATAGACATAAACAAAGACAAAAGTGTCCAGCAAGATGCTGAATAGAGTACCCCTAGCACTTCAGCTAGTGGTCCTAATAAAACTGTCCCAATTACTAGTCCAAACAAGGTTCAGCAAATCAAAATTGCTGAAAGGAATTCAATGTTAGAAAATTATATATTATGGAGCAATGCAGCACATAAAATATGGGGAAAAATACAAGCACACAAAAACACATAAAACCATAGAGACACAGATATAAGTGGTTCACCTAGTTTGGGCTACGTCCACCCCGAACAACCAGTCCTTCCTTTCTATTATCCAGCAAAATGAAAAGACAAAACCTACAGTAGATCCGTTGTAATATCCTCTGTTCTCTCTCACAGTCTCCCTCTCAGTTTCTCACTCCGAGAATACACATACATTACACAGTCGCAATACAATACCCTCATAAAAGCGAGAGGTTGCCTTCTAGGGCAAAAAACCCTAAACTAAACATAACTTCTACCGTCAGATCATTTGCCTAATGAATGGCCCAGATTGACTAGAAATTCCTATACTTTTACAAGGCAATTTTACATCTGTTTTTAGCTTCGGGGCGCTACCCCCGAAACCCCCGCCAGGGGGGGGCTCCGAAAAGCGCTGCCCCCCCCCCCCGCTAGACCCCCCACGACAGCGATTAATTACGGGCGGCGTTGCCGCCCCTTTTTAAGGTACAAGGGTCCAATGCTATGATACAAAGTAAACAAGATAATCAGGCTCCACACCCAACAATGTCCCACTTGGAGACTGGTTGTAGCAACTCCATCGCTGCTTCATTTGCTGGACAATGAATCCTCTTTGGACCTGGCTATTCCTCATCTTCATCATCATCTTTGAAGACCAATTGAAACTGAGTACATTCTCATTTTCTCCCTGGTTACAACTTTTGTTAGCATATCTGCAGGATTCTGGCTAGTGTGTATCTTTTCCAGCTTCAACTCTCCATCTTCCAATACTAACCATATGAAATGGTACTTTAGATGTATGTGTTTAGTCCTGGAATGAAATGCTGAGTTCTTTGCAAGATGAATAGCACTTTGGCTATCACTTTATAGTGTGCCCATATCATGCTTCTTACCCAATTCACCCATAAACCTTTGTAACCAAATCATTTCTTTACTAGCCTCTGTAGCAGCAACATACTCTGCTTCTGTTGTTGAAAGTGCAAAAACACTTTGGATTTTTGAAACCCAACTGATAGCTGTTCCACCTACAGTAAATACATATCCTGTAGTGCTCCTCCTGTTATCTCTGTCACCTGCCATATCTGCATCAACATATCCCTGTAGAGCAATGTTTGAACCACCAAAGCATAATGCTTGATTTGTGGTGCCTCTCAAATATATGAGAATCCATTTTACTACCATCCAATGTTCTTTTCCTGGATTGTTCATGTACCTGCTTACAACTCCCACTGCATGTGCAATATCAGGCCTTGTGCAGACCATTGCATACATTAAGCTTCCAACTGCTGATGCATATGGAACTTTAGACATATATTCCATTTCTTCGTGGGTGTTGGGGCACATCTCCTTACTAATTTCGAAATGGCTAGCAAAAGGTGTACTAACCGGTTTTGCATTCTGCATATTAAATCTTTTCAACACCTTTTCTATGTACTCATTCTGAGACAGTGTTAATTTGCGATTTTTCCTGTCTCTAGTTATCCTCATACCAAGGATTTGTTTTGCAGCTCCCAAATCCTTCATTGCAAAGGAATTTGCCAATTTTATTTTGAGCACATTTATTTCCTGCATGTTAGACCCTGCAACAAGCATGTCATCTACATACAATAACAATATAATATAGCTACCATCATTTTGCCTTTTTAGATAAACACAATGATCAGAGTGACATCTAGTATAACCTTGTTCATACATAAACTTGTCAAATTTTAGATACCACTGCCTTGGAGCCTGTTTTAAGCCATACAAGCTCTTCTTTAACCTGCACACCAATTTTTCTTTCCCTTTTACCTCATATCCTTCAGGTTGCTGCATGTATATCTCTTCCTCCAAATCTCCATGGAGAAATGTTGTCTTTACATCTAACCGTTCAAGATGTAAATCTTCTGCTGCTACAAGACTTAAGATAGTTCTGATTGAATTCATCTTAACAACAGGAGAAAATATTTCATCAAAATCAATACCTTTCTTTTGTGCAAACCCCTTCACCACAAGTCTAGCTTTGTACCTCTGTTTTCCTCCATCTTCTTCCTTCAGCTTGTAAACCCATTTATTCTGCAATGTAGTTTTACCTGCAGGAAACCTGACTAAGTCCCAAGTCTAGTTATGCATTAAGGAGTCCATCTCTTCTTCCATGGCTAGCTCCCACTTCTTCCTACTTTCAACCTGCATTGCTTCTTCATAACATTCAGGTTCACTAGAATCAGTCAACAATAAATAATATAATGAAGGAGAGTATCGTTCAGGGGGTCTACTTATCCTGGTAGATCTTCTAACACCACTTTCAGGTGTTTGAGGTGCCTGTTGCTGTTCTGGTGGTTTCCGCTGCTATGGTTGTTGATTATTATTATTTTCAGGCACCTTTACTTTTTCAGTTATCTCATCAAGAATCGCATATTCCTTGCTTTCTTTTTCCTGTTTCTTTTCCTGCAGCTGATTCTTATATAAGACCTTTTCATTGAATATTACATCTCTGCTCCTAATGATTTTGTGATTTTCATAATCATATAAGCGATAACCAAAATCATTAGCACCATATCCAATAAAGGTAAATTTCTTTGATTTTGCCTCAAGCTTTGTTTTGTTTTCTTTATTAATATGGACAAAGGCCTCACAACCAAAAGGCTTTAAAAAAGAGTAGTTTACCTTTTTACTTGTCCATGCTTCCTCTGGAATACCACCATCCAAGGAACTTGAAGGCCCTCTATTTATTAGATAAACAGCAGTATCTACAGCATCTGCCCAAAATTGTAAAGGCGATCTTGCATGCAATCTCATGCACCTTGCACGCTCCATGATTGTTCTGTTCATCCTTTCTGACACACCATTTTCTTGTGATGTTCTTGGAACTGTCTTCTCTCTACGAATTCCATTCTCTGAACAGTACCTATCAAACTCTTTGCTGCAATATTCACCTCCATTGTCTGATCTGAGACACTTCAACTTCTTTCCTGTCTCAATCTCAACCAAAGCTTTCCATTTCTCGAAAGTATCAAATACATCAGATTTATTCTGAATACAATAAATCCATGTTTTTCTAGTTGCATCATCAATAAAAGTAACATAATAACGAGAGCCACCGAGAGATGATACCTAAGCAGGTCCCCATACATATGTATGCACAAGCTCCAATTTTTCGCTCTTCTTTTCTTTCCCAACTCTGAGAAATCTGACTCTCTTTTGTTTTCCATAAATGCAATTCTCACAGAAATCCAAATCAACATTCTTCAATCCTGGCAACAAATTTCTTGAGTGAAGAATCTTCATTCCCTTCTCACTCATGTGTCCGAGCCTATGATGCCATGATGCTGCATCTGCTCCTTTGGAAGTTAAAGCATTAACAGAGTTAGAAATACCATTGCATAAATACAATGTACCAACCTTTTCGCCTTTTGCTATTACCAGGGCTCCTTTGGTGACCTTCCAAGTTTTATCCGTGAAATTTGTCACACAACCTTCACCGCCTAACTGCCCTGTTGAAATCAGATTTTTCTTCAGATCTGGAACATGCCTTACCTCCTTTAGTAGCCATTGGTTTCCATTCCGTTGTTTTACAAGAACTTTACCCATTCCAACAATTTTACAGGGTTTATCATCACCCAAACGAACTTGTCCAAAATCTCCTTGAACATAGTCATGAAAATATTTCTTATCAGGTGTGGCATGGAATGAAGCCCCCGAATCTACAACCCAAGAATCAGTAACATTTTCGAAAGAAAGAATCAAAGCATCTTGTAACACATCACCTGTCACATTTGCTTCATGATTGTTTTCTTGCTGTGTGTCTCCTTCTTTTCCCTTCCGAGATCTACAGTCTTTATTTAGGTGTCCTTTCTTTCCGCAATTCCAGCACACTATCCCCGATCTAGACTTGGATCTACCTTTCCTTGATTTACTGTGATATCCCGAGCTCTTTCCTCTTTCCATTCTTCTTCCCCTAGACTCTGCACTCAAAGCATTACCTGATGTCTCACCGGAGCTTTTTTGTCGCATTTCCTCGCTAAGGATAGCACCAAAAACATCATCAAACTTTAAAGTACTAGATCCAGAGACAGAGTTACTAATGGCCATTACTAAACCATTCCAACTCTCTGGCAATGAGCACAAGAATAACAAAGCTCTAACTTCATCATCAAAGTTTACCCCTACAGAACTTAACTGACTGGTAACTGTATTAAATTCATTTAAATGGTCTGCAACAGATCCACCTTCCGACATCTTCATATTAAATAGTCATTTCATAAGAAATACCTTGTTTGAGGCCGAGGGTTTTTCATATAGTTTCGCCAACATCTGCATCAAACCCTCTGTTGTTGTTTCCTTCAAAATATTGAAGGTGACTGATGCTGCAAGGCACAAACGTACTGTTCCGAGTGCCTTTCTATCAAGAATGTTCCATTCCGTGTCTGTCATGGCCGTCGACTTCTTTGTTTTTCCACTCAATGGTAGGTACAAATCTTTCTGATACAGATAATATTCCGTCTGCATATTCCACAGCGGAAAGTTTTGGCCGTTAAATTTCTCGACCCTAAACTTACCATCTTCCGCCATTGCTCCCACTCGAACCAGGAACCCTTCTTTCCTGCGAGTTTATCAGCCAAATATACCTTCGACTCTGATACCAGTTGTTAGAAAATTATATATTATGGAGCAATGCAACACATAAAATATGCGGAAAAATACAAGCACACAAAAACAAATAAAACCAGAGAGACACAGATATACGTGGTTCACCCAGTTTGGGCTACGTCCACCCCGAAGAACTAGTCCTTCCTTTATATTATCCAACAAAATGAAAAGAAAAAACCTACATCAAATCCACTGTAATATCCTCTGTTCTCTCTCACAGTCTCCCTCTTTGTTTCTCGCTCCGAGAATACACATACATTACACAGCCACAATACAATACCCTCATAAAAGCGAGAGGTTTCCTTCTAGGGAAAAAAACCCTAAACTAAACATAATTTATACCGTCAGATCATTTGCCTAATGAGTCGCCCAGATTGACTAGAAATTACTATACTTTTACAAGGCAATTTTACATCTGTTTTTAGCTTTGGGGGCGCTGCCCCCGAAACCCCCTCTAGGGGGGGGGGCTCCGAAAAGCGCTGCCACCCCCCCTGGACCCCCCACGGTAGCGATTAATTACGGGCAGCGTTGCCGCCCCTTTTTAAGGTACAGAGGTCCAATGCTATGATACAAAGTAAACAAGATAATCAGGCTCCACACCCAACATTCAATTGAAAAGACAGATGTAAATATGAACAAGTCAACTGTCCCTTTCAGCCTTGAGGGAGAGATTGCCAAGATAAAAATCACCATTCCCCTAGCTGAACTAGTAACCCAAGAAGTGTACAAAAACCAAGTTTTGAAAGCTTTGAGCCTAAGAAGTGATACTGACACCTTAAACTTGACAGATGACAAACCTGAGTTGTTGTTTGGTCCAGAGGTTGAAGGAAAATACCAAGAAGGGGTTGTCCCTCCCTTCTATGTTAGTTTGAACATACATGAGAAGATCTTACATAATGCCATGTTAGACTCTAGAGCTTCACACAATCTAATGCCCAAGGTAGTGATGGAAAGCTTAGGCTTAGAAATTACTAAACCATACTAAGATTTGTATTCCTTTGACTCAAGAAGAGTCAAATGTTTGGGTTTAATCAAAGATTTATGTGTTAATTTAGCTCAAATCCCTACTAAGAGTCTAGTTATGGACATAGTTGTAGCTGACATTCCCTCTAAGTATGGCATGCTCTTATCAAGATCATGGGGAGCCAAACTTCAGGGAAGCCTTCAAATGGACATGTCTTATGCCACCATCCCCGTTTTTAACCAAAACAGAAGACTATACAGGGAATCTCACATGAAGTACATGGTGAGCAACATAGACTCTCCAATCTATTCTATTCAATCAATTTTAGATTCCTTTATCTTATGTAACGAAGATGAGATCACTCAACAAGAAAAGGAAAACAAAGACCCAATAAGTTCACCACAACAATCAAAACTTCCCTCCAATCAAATTCAAAACATTGAAAACCAACAATAGCAAGAAAATGGAAATGAGGCAAACATACTGTGGACTATAAAATTTGATAGATCATATAATAAAACAAGTGCAGGGGCATGTGTTTGGATTCAAAATACGAATCAGAGTTTTTCATAGAAATTCTATTTCCCATGCACTAACAATATTGCTGAGTATGAAGCACTTCTCTTAGGCTTACAATTTCTTAAACAGTTAGAAGCCCAAAAGATAACTATCTTAGGAGATTCTGAACTCATCATAAGACAAATCAGAGGAGAATACTCATCCAGAAATCCAAGGCTTAGGGAATATCGGAACGCTGCTCTTGATTTATTGAAAACTTTTGAGAAGTATGAACTTATTTTCATTCCGAGAGAATTAAATCATCTAGAAAATGAACTCGCTTTCAATGCCAACAGTTACCAAATACCCGAGATAAATGAACAACTTAGCGTAAAGGCAAAACACAGGCCTGATGTGCCTGATAATGAAGATCACTGGCAAGTGTTCTACTCTGACAAACACATAGATTATTTCTTAAAATCAGAAAACAATTTCGACATACCAATATCAGAAACCAACCATAAAGAAAACTGTTTGTATATTGAACAAATCCCAGAAGTTGAAATGACATATTCTGCTGGTATAAATCATTATGAGAATCCTTTTAAAGCAGAGATAATTGACAGTGAAGGCCAATAAGACTTGGAAGTTTTAAAATTCAAAAATGATCAAATTCCAAGAGGTCTCACACCTTTAGAACACCTTTTTGATTTTAACGATGTAGCCAAAGAACTGAGAATGGAGCCTGTGGAAACGAATGTATAAGAGCATAACATAGCCATTATAATAGAACCCAAGATGATTAAACTATCCAACACTCTCCCAGCTCACATAAAATTGCAATAAATAGAGAATTTTAAAGAGTTTAAAGATGTTTTCGCTTGGGCATACACAAATCTGAAGTCTTATGATACTAGCATCATCCAGCACAAGATTCCTTTGAAGGAAAATCAAAAGCCTTTCAAACAAAAAACTAGGAGAATAAATCCACTTTTATTACCTTTAGTTAAAACCGAGATTGAAAAGATGCACGATGCTGGAATTATAGTGCCAATTAGATTTTCAGAATGGGTATCAAACTTAGATTCTATTAGAAAGAAGACAGGGGAGATCAGGCTCTGTATCGACTTCAAAAATTTAAATAGAGCTTCTCTAAAAGACAACTACCCCTTACCCAAGATGGACCATATACTTCAGAGGGTAGTTGGGTCAAAAATGATATCCCTCTTAGATGGGTTCTTGGGTTATAACCAGGTGTTAGTGCTCCCAAGTGATCAAATTAAAACTGCTTTTACCACACCTTGGGGCACCTTCATGTATGTCAAAATTCCTTTCGGATTAATGAATGCAGGGGCCACCTTCCAAAGGGCCATGGACATAGCCTTCTCCGAAGATATTGGATTTTTCATAATCATTTACCTTGATGACATAACCGTTTTCTCAAAAATTGACGAAGAACATTTGATTCACTTGAGATTTTTTTTTGAGAATTGTAGGAAATTTGGCTTGTCATTGAATCCCAAGAAGACACTCTTTCGTCTCCAAGAAGGTAAAATTCTTGGCCATATAATTTCGGAAGAGGGAATCAAAATAGACCCTACAAGGATAGATGGCATATTACAGATCATCCATCCAAGAAGCCTCAAAGAATTACAATCTTTCACTGGAAAGATTAATTTTCTGAGGAGGTTCATCCCCAACCTTGCTGAGCTATTAAAAAAAATTACAAACATGCTTAAGAAACATGTAGGTGTAAAATGGACTTTACCAACTAAACAATCATTTGAACTAGTCAAGCAAGCTCTTACTCAAACACCGGTCCTGATTAGTCCAAACTTTACCAAAGAATTTTATATCTTTTCTTTTGCATCTGAGCATACAATAGCTGCAGTGTTACTTCAAAAGAACGACTTGGGACAAGAACAACCAATATCATTCTTTAGTAAGGCCTTAAGAGATGCTCCTCTCAAATATAATATCATGGAGAAACAATCCTTAGCATTGGTGAAAGCTTTAAAGGACTTTAGGGTCTAAATTTTACACTCTCACACAATTTCTTTTATTCCACATACTGTTGTCAAGGACACTCTAAGTCAAGACCCCGATGGTAAAAGGGGAAAATTGATTGCAACTGTTCTTGAGTATGACTTAGAAATCAGGCCCACCAAACTAGTTAAGGGGCAAGGATTAGCAAAAATTATGGCTGAGTCTAACTTCCAAGCGCTAGATATGAATATGGTAGATGTGTTGGAAGAAATAGAAGAATCTACTGCTCCTTTCATTAAGGAGAAATTTCTGAATTCTCCTTGGTATGCTAACATTATTTATGTGCTTTTATATTTAAAGGCCCCTCCTTCTTTGTCTAAAACTAAAGATAGATTTTTGAAACAAAAAGCTTCGAGTTATTGCATCTTGGATGGGGTATTATATCGGAAAAATGCTATTGGAATTTTACTAAAATGTTTCCTTGAAGATAATGCAGGGAAAATCATGCATGAATTGCATGACGAAGAATGTGGAGGACACCTCTACTGGAAGGCCACAGCAAACAAAATTCTTATATCTGGTTACTATTGGCCTACCCTTTTCCCAGATACTCAAAAGTTGGTCATGTCTTTCCATAAGTGTCAAATTTTTTATGGCAAAAGAAAACTTCTTCCCTTACCCTTACATCCTATTAGAGTTGAGGCACCTTTTCAACAATGGGGTTTAGACTTCATTGGGGAAATTCACCGATCCTCCTCAGCTCAACATAAGTGGATCCTCATGGCCACTGACTTCTTTCCCAAGTGGATAGAGGCTATACCCTCTAGAAATGCTAATGACTCTGTCATTATCAAGTTCCTTGAAACAAATATCCTATCTAGATTTGGTTGTCCCAGAAAAATAATAACAGATAATGCTACTACTTTTAAATCCAAGAAGATGGTTGATTTCTATTACAAATACAACATAACCTTGGACCATTCCACTGCTTATTATCCCCAAGGAAATTGATTATCTGAATCCTCCAACAAGAGCCTCATCAATATCATCAAAAAATTGTTGGAACATAATCATAAATCATGGCATAGTAAGCTGGTTCATGCTTTATGGGATGATAGGTTAACTAAAAAGAAATCAATAAATGTGTCCCCCTATCAGCTGGTCTATGGCATGGATGCAGTTTTTCCCACCTCATTAGGAGTTCCAGTCATGAAACTCCTTCAAGAAGTGCAAGTTGAAGAAAATGATATGCATAGAAGAATCAATCAAACCATCCATTTACAGCAGACCAGAGAAGAATTCTATGAAAGAATGTAGTTAGTCCAAGAAAATTTAAAGAAACTATTTCATCAGAGGACTAAGGAAAACAATTTCCAGGTTGGAAATGTTGTTCTTAAATTGGATTCAAGAAGAGAAGAGAAAGGAAAACATGGCAAGTTTGAGAACTTGTGGAAAGGTCCCTATATTGTTCATACTGAGAGGGGTCACAATGCATTTTTCTTGAAAGAATTAAATGGAGAAGATCTGTATGGAGGTCCTGTCAATGGCAGGATGCTAAAGCATTACTTCTGCCAAGAATCATGAGTTTCAAAGCATTTTATTTTCATTGTAAATATCATAGTCTGAACGTTTCATTCAAAGTTATAAAATAAAAATACAAAAACGGTAAAAGAAATAAAAGAGGGAAGATTGCAAAAAAAACAATAAAGGTATAGCCCCATACCAAAAAGGGAAACAAAAATCTGAAAGTGTGCAAGCTTAAATGCCACTCCTGAAAAACAAACTTCTAATTAGTCAAACAGCCTAATCTTGACTAATTAAGTTTTAAATTTACTTCTGATAGGATTAGTGAATTTGATTTGCCAAACTGTTTAATCTTGGCTTATCAGTAGGTAGATTAGGCTAGAAATTAAAGTTTCAAGCATGCTTAAAATCTGAACCTAATTTTCCATGAGAGATGAATCAAATCTGCTTATTTCTTGAGTCAAGGTCAGAGGTAAAAACTGGTTCTAATCAGCTCAAAATCTGAACCAGAGAAACAAGGAAAACAACTCAAAGTGAGAGTCAAAACAGAGCTGAAAAAAGATGAAGGAAGTGCTTTGAAATTTCAGACCTTAAGCCTTCCATTTTGATTTAATTTTCTGCAGGATAATATCTATGTGCAAATTTTTTTTCATGCCATAGATTAGCATCAAGTTAGACTGTTCAATCCTAACTTGAATGCTTTTAAATTTCTATTGTAGAATTTAGAGAATAAAAATCTGTTGGACAGTTTAATCCCAACAGATTGATAGATTAGGTAGAGAATCATATGGACTCAACTGATTAATCTGAGTTCATGGAGAAATAAGGAGTAGAATTAGATTAGTTTTATGCTTTCAAAATAATAAAATGTTGTGAAAAGAGTTTTCCAATCCAAGTGCAATCTAAAGAAGAAAAAAATGTTAGATCAGTAGGGTTGGGTAGGTAGAAAGCTTATGTTGATAAATATCCATTGTTTTCCATGACTGCTAACATATTTTCAGAGCAAGATCATCCCAGAAAGAGAAGGCAGCCCAATGTATGAGGCACTGATCAACCTCCCAGAGAATGCAAGTCTGAAGTTCTTGATGCCTTCAAGAAGGCACCATCCCCAAGTGGAGCCACTATTGACCACCTATAAAATTTGTTATATCAAAAGGTGGCCAAAATTTTTTTTGAGCCTTCAAGAAACACTTTTATTGCAAATTTTTTTATCTCTTGAAGCCTCTTGAAGACATCATGCCCTTGTTTCAATCTTCATTGTTGTTTCCATTTCAAAAGCTCAGAAATTCTGTTGATTTCTAAGAGAAAGGACTACTTCAAAATCACCATTTTACCTTTCCCTCCACCACAAAACTAACCTCCATTTTTCCTCCTCTTTTCCTCATAAAATTCCTCTTTTTTATTTTTTCCCCACTTCCCCTTCATAAAATCCCCTTTACAGAGTTTAAAAACTCCTTTTTTAAACTATACAGAAACCCCCAAATCCATTGAAAACCACTAAAAATCTATGAAAAATACATATTTTTGTATAAAGGCTTAAGTCCCCTTGGGCTAAGTCTTAAAACACTTCCCCTCCACGTGCCCGCACCCTAGGACCAGGTGCGAGACCCATAAAGCATTTATCGCATCGCAAAGTCTAAGCGCATAAGTTTTTTTGTTGTGTTTGAAAACTCTGATGCGATTGAGCCTTTGTACACTGCCCCCGATCATATTATCGTTTCATAAAACCTTGTGCCGGCAATCGGGCGCTAAATCATTATAAATATTCACTCCCAATTCATTTTTTCCTTTGTAAATCCAAAAAACCCACTTATCCAAAGTTTGGTTTAAACACATCGGAGTTATGCTTTTTAATGAAAAAATGGGTTGATTGAAAGACCTGCATCATTTCTCCGATGCGATTGAGCCCCTTTACCTAAACTCTGCCCTCCGATTTGATTCATATGACTCATGCCCGGGACTAAAAGATAAATATCCCAAGGAGCTTAATCGCATTGGAGAATGTTTGAATGGGTAGATCAAAAAGACAAGGCGTGACCTCTGATTGCGATGGCTCGATCGCATAATCACATCGGCCATTCCCCGATCGCGCCAATTGCATCAACGATTTCTATTGCACCCTTACTCTCTCCTTGCTGATTGTAAAGCCTCGATTTTCGATCTCCTGATTTAATATCCACTGTTGATCTCCGGGGTCCAATCTAATCCGACGGCCCACGACCGTCCCAAACCCCAAACTCCTTTCCACCATGTTTTCCTCCAAAACAAAGGTTTTAAACCTTATTTCTTTTCATTTTCGCCATATCCTCGTAATGTGACCATTTACATTATGATTTCTCCCGATTATTCCCAACCATCGATCTCTGCGTGATCGACGGATCTGACTTATTTTCTTCCTCCGCTCTTCTTTTAACCTTCTCTTGGCTAATCTCCACTGTTGGATGTTGCCATCCAACGACCACGCTTGTTCCCCACAACCTCTGAAGCAGTTTACCCACTATGCACGATTTTATAACATTTGTATATTTTGTAGGGATTAAAGGTTTACCATTGTATTGAAGAAAAAACCAAAGGTTGGGAATGACAATTATCACTCCTTCGATTCACTAAAGGGAAGCCATCGATGGGTTCAATTTCCAGGTCTCATCAATGTTTCATGAGGCATTGATGACATATGAGCCCTACGCGGCCTGCACATCAATAAGACACAATTTTATTTAATATAATTAAAAAGAGTATTAGTGTCGAAGACAAAACACAGTAGAATAGAATATTGAAGACAATTTGGGGGATTATGGCTAAGATTGATTATCAAAAGCCTAATCTCCCAAATTAAAACACAGTTAAAAGAAAATCATAAGTGTTTTATCAGACAGAAAGGCCTCCACTGCCACATCAGAGGAAAATTGATTCCTCTCAGCTACCACAGTGCCACATGTAGCCACAAGAATTCAATAGAGGCCGAAGTTATTGATCAGAAAGAAGATATTAGCCTCAGCACAACCGAATAGTTAATTCTGCTAAAGAAATTTAATGAAAAAATATCAGCAGAGTTACTACAAATATGACACAGAGCCTTAAAAGTCAACAAAAGCTCCCACCAAGCTTAAATCTTAAATGTAAATCAATTAAAACAGTGAGAATATCTGTACGCTTCTCCATTGAGCCCCTCAAAGGCCGAGAAGTCATTAGTCTGTATTAATTGACCCAGGAGATCTTTTATCAAATCCCACCTCCTCATTCTTCTATAAATACTTTTGTAGAAAATGAGAAATTTTTGGTTGGTTGATCACTAGTTGTAACACTGAAACTCTCTGAAATAATACATAGTCTGTTGAAGTTGAAGAAGAAATTGAAGTCTTGGAAGCCTTGATAATGTTGTTGCATGCTTGTTTTTGAGAAGGCTGTATCATTGGATCCATGAGCTTGGCTGTTGGTGAAGTATTCTGAAATGTTTAATGTTTTCTCCTATTTTCATTTTGTTCCATAATTTCTTACTACAGTAGGATGAAATTTTTAGGCTAAGAAATGACTCCTGGAAGCACCTTAGACCTGTTCGTCCTTCACTGTTTTATGTTTTCTTCTTATTTTAGAGTCTTTAACCTGTCTCTTTAGTCTTCAAGCTTGTTTATTTCCTTAATGGCTCGAGTAGTTGGTTTCAGCATGATTTATGGTTTTCCCTGCTTGTCTGCTGCCACTTAAAGGATGTTATTGAAGTCTCCCTTTGAAGTTTCCTTGTTTACAGTGAGCCAAGGAGGTCCTTTCTGATCTTGCCCCTTGTACTTGCTTGAACAGTTGGCTTAAAGGTCTTTATAGTTGTGATCATAGATGTATTTAGGTGTTCCCTCTTATATGACCGTAATTATCAGTGAATCTTTTATGTTTTCTAAATTCATTTGAAATAAAATCTTTGAGGAAATAGGGTGTTCCCCGAATCTTAGATTTCATTTTAAAAGTTGTTTTGAAGTCATTATTTGCTTAAAAGTGTGATTTGTAGAATTCATGGTTAGCCCTGTCTATCAAAAAGCTCTTTATTGTTCAAATTGTGCTTTCAAATTCCCTTTGTTGAGAATTAAACTTCTCTTTCCAAATCATTGATGTCCATCTCATTCCAAAACCAAAGGATCCTACGGCCAAGTTAGATTTGCCCTTTGATATCCCATATCCATTTATAAGTTTGTCATGACCTATTTTTGACTCCATTTCCCAATGAAGCTAATACTTCCTCTTTCTACCTACCTTTCCTAGACCTTTCATATTCTGCTGTATCAATTCAACCAAACAAACAAAAACACCTGCACTTAATAACTAGTCTAAAAACCAATATCCAAAGCACACAAGATAAACCTTTGCTAAAAAAAAATAATTTGAGAGATCCCTCTCTAAGAATAGGAGGACTAGATCCTGGAACTCTAAATATTGGTTCTGATGTTGCCTTTTCTTTTGATTTGCCAAACTATCAAAACACGGGCCACCAACAACCCTAACACCAAAATATTTTTGACCCAAAAAACTTAAACACGCTCAAGATATCACCATGGATCACCAACTTGAACCTTATTTCAGATTTGCTAATGGAGGATCGCGATGGTCTCAAAAATTATTTGCAGCGACCAGGGTCATCTACTACCCTGACCGATCACCACTGTGTTCAAACAGCATGTGCATCGGATCAACAACCAACAATAAGGCAGAATATGATGTCGTTATCAGACATATGTGCAAGGCCCTTCATCAGGGTATTCGCCATATGCATGTCTACCTAGATTCCCAGTTATTAGTCTCATAGTTAAACCAAACATTTGAAACCAGAGATGCAAACATATTTAGAAAGTATTTGCGTGCTAGAAGATTAAGCAGAAAATTTGATTATATTACATTCTCACATGTATGAAGGAATCAAAACAAAATAGCTGATCACATAGTTAACAATATCCTAGACTGGAATGCATCGCGAACAAACCACCATACATAAAAAGCCAAAAATATGTATATCCATCTGCATAACACAAAATTCATAAAGTGAAATAGACACCATACCACATAGAGCCACAAAAAGATTTCTCATATATATATCAAAAAATATTTGTATCAGAGTACAAAAATAGTATCACTGGCCAATTGGCCAGCCTAAAAATATAGAGGTCTTAAAAAATGAGGGAAGAATCCTCATAACGGGTGCTGTCCCTATGTACAAATCTACTCTAGGGGGGTGCCCCCTCAAGAGGAGCACCTGGGCCCACCACTTCTCTTGGTTCCACCACCAGAGCTGCTGTTGCCACTGCGATAGCTACCTGTCATAGAGTAGACTGGTAGTCCCTCTCACGGGCCATCACTATCTCTAGCCATGCCTCCTCGAAGTCATCCATAAAACCTTGAGCAGGCATCATGTTGGTCAAACTCTCCACTTGACCCAGGAAGTCCTCTAGAGCCTCCTCCTGAGCCATAAGTATTGCGATGCATGCCTCAACCGCATTCGCACGAGCTCTCTTAGGTACTACCTCAGCAGTAGCTGAGCTACTACCCTCACCAGACAGTCCAGTACCATCCCTGCCAGGTCCACCTGCACCCTCTCCCGGTCCACCTACGACAGCTCCTCCCCGAGCACTCGGCAGTCGTGGTAGAGGATTGTGACCCACCAGTCGGGCCACTGGGCATCCCACCTCGCCAAAATCTGCACGAGTAACCAAAATAATATCAGTGTCAATAAGAAACACTCAAGTACACAAAAAACTCAAGTAAATGCAAAAATATAACACATACCTACGGGACCCCAAACATAACCGAAAGGGAGACCAATATCTGGATCACCCTGAAAGTCCATCCCCGTGTAAGGGTATGGCAAAGAAATCTGTGGATTGGCCTCAAAATAGGCCTTTGTCATGTCATTCCAATAATGACCCACCATGCCACCACCACCGTATGGCATCACCAGAGCCCACCTCCTCATGCGTGGCTCCCTCATCCCCCCAATAAGCACAACCACCACGGGCCTCAGCAGCACGACCCTCTCGTACATAATGCTGTAAAAAATGCTAGCGTACAGAAATGATTTGGATCCATGCTAAACCCTATTAAGTTGCGACACCATACCATAAAAGCAGAAGAAGGAAAAATTGAAAAAATACTCGTTCCTCAAATGGCGTAAAACCCCCACCTATGGTCCCGATGCCCGATGAGGCGCAAACACCCTGCCAGTCGCACAATAATGGCCAGACCACACTGCTTGGCCACATTGTCACTAAGGTGATATTGATGCACCCCTCAGTAAGAGGTGCACCACCACAATGCCTCCTCTAAAACCTGTCCATGTTCACTCGTCCAACAGGAAGAGGATACCTCAGCGCCTCGCCCTGAGGCAGTAATCTGGTCACAAAGTAAATATCTGTCTCTGGACGGATAATCAAGTTCATCCCCCTCAGGACAAACATGTTGCGCCTCCTGCGCCAGTGTTGTATGATATAACTTAACAGTCAGTCCTGTGACCGAAGGAACTCGTTTTCAGCAAATTTCAGGAGGCCCCATGCGGCCAACAGATGGCACGCCCCAACATCAGCAGCCAGAGCGGTTCGGACCTTGAGCCAATATCGTTCTCTCCACACCAAACTACCAAGCAATAGGCACCCATCAGTACGGAGAAGAAGCATCATAAGGGATAGTAAAAAACCCAAGTTTTTTTCAAAAATACTGCCCTTGCGTGCCTGTTTCTCAGACAGCAGTGCCCTTGCACGCCTGTTTCATTCACAGGCGCACCCTTGCACATAAAAAGGAAGGAACAGTGCACCTTCCCATGTCTGTACCTCGAAAATAGGTGCAAGGTGGGTGCCTCTTTGCCTAGATCGCCGACACAATCTAGCGAAAAAAGCCCCTTTGAGGCCATAAAAACATAATTTGTACGACCCCCGGCATCACCAAACTGAAAAAATTGAAATGCAAGACGTCATGGACGTTACCTCGGCATAATATCGCTAATCTCTGGTACACAGGATGACTGCAATGGTAAGAAAGACTCTGCTATCACCTTTGATCTCCCAAAACTCAGCAAGTACAAATGAATAGGATTAGGACCATAATCCCATATTTATCGCCCTTTCCCAGAACTTCAAAGGTCCATAACAGGAGATCAGAAGGTCCATTATGCAAACCATAAGTTGCACCATCATCAGTATACCATGAAAAACGAAAGCGATGCCCCACATCCACTTTCTGAAGAAATATGTTTTCAATCACCGGTAGGTATGCACCCTCCCATATTCCTTTCCAAAATTCATGTTTTTCAATAATATTGGATGAAAAGAAGATGCTTTCACTTGAGGTAAAATTTCGGGAAGAACACGCAAACCATTCTGGGGCAAGCCAGAATTTACGGAGCGGTATTATTCTACCCTCAACATGATAGAGTCCCAGAAAAATTTTCATATCCTGACATCATTTATCCATTAGAAATAAAACATAGGGTCCTCATACCCGACCACGTTTATCATCACCCCACCCTCCATATGATAAACATCCATGATGGTCAGTAGAGCCTCCCCTCCATGGCGATCATCATTCAAAGTAGACCATACATCACCCCACAAGTGATGCCATGGCCATACCATTTTAGTCCGGGAAGCACCTCATGCCCATCCATATATCATGCATAAGGTCAAGTTCACCACTTAAACTCAACCCCCTTCCTGGACGATTGGGTTGTACAAGCAGAATGAAAGCACACCTCCGCGCATCGCATTTGGCCCACCATACCTCCATCAACATAAACCCATCTGTGACATCTTCCACTTCATCAACCCCACACATGATACCAACTAATGGGACCCCTACCCCCAGCAAAACATCGTCCTCACACCATCAGTGAGCGACCCTCTTTCATGTTTTGGGTTATCCATCTCTGTGTTTTATACAAACCAAACCCCATTATTTTATTCTTTTGGTAAGTGTACAAAGACCTCAAATGATGCCCTTTGCCACTTTGCCCTCATATTTCACCTTTTCTCCCATGGCAATAGTCCCCAATCTCCCTTGGTCGAAGTATTTCATCTCCCCCATGCACGCACCATTACAACAATCATAGCCGGTTCATACCCGCCCTGGAAGTCCTACTGACTCCAGGGACTTTTCCCTTCAGAAATACCTATGACTACTGCCAAGCTACTCAAGTGTACTTTGACCTCGGGCCACTGAATACCCATCATCCATTTTCAACTACCGCTCACCAAAATTCCTATGTTAAACCCATCATGGTTCGGTTAAGGCTTCCTTTTTGTCGACATCAACACCTCTTTTCCAAAAAGGAAGCGGTACCTTGGATGACCCCTCCACATGCAAAGGGGTATCCTCAGGTAGCACTATGGATGACATCATTGTCCATAGATGTCATCGATCCTCTTGAAATTCGACTATAGAAAAAGCTTTCATGTCACGATGGTATCGTACCTTAAAACCATTGGACTTTGATCAAGATCCGTCGAAGACTCGTGCCTTTATAAGAATCTATGACAACAATGCTTACATGGGAAGGTCCCAGCCAGTACATATGTGTACATTGCCCAGTGATATGCCATACCAAGATTATGCATATGGGTACCAAATTCCACATATCGTCAAAGAAAAATGCCCCTGAGGACATCAGCAGTCGTCGTTAACAACCACCAGCATCACTACCTCCATAGTGACACAGACATCACATGTATCTGTCAATTTTGTTTAACTAGCCTCAGCATCACGAGCATGGGACATGCTCGCCTCGTTGAAATTTTGTAAATATGTTGTATATTTTGTCTACTTGCAGGGGGTCCCTTAGGCCATGGTTATCTCGGAAATGGCTCAAGGTGTTGTCTATTCCAAAAGTACACACAGGCCTCTCTCTCTCTCTCGCTCTCTCTCTACATATGATACAGAAAAGAAACTATAATATATTTCGGCTATACAGTTCTTCGTAGACCTCACACATTAAGGGGCAATTGTTAACACTGAAAAATCGTATAGAAGAAGACGACATCAATTAATGTCGAGCCCAAGGATTTACAGGACATGAATACATTATGGAATCAAGAAGTATTTAAAATCTCTAAGGTTTTGAGAAAATCAAATTTGAACTAGTCATAAATGCTCAAATGCACACTTTTTCCTCCGAGAAGAGTGCCTTATGCACACCCTTTTTCCCGAAAAGCATGCATTCTTGGAAATGGAAACAAGTCACTTTCTGGGACCACTACAAGAAAAGGATAGTTACTCCTTATGTGAAAGTTGCCTAAGGACAGCCACCAGCGCCTCCTTAGACATTATTTGAGCACACAAAAGAATATTTGAGCACACAATGGAATCACACCTCTCCCTTGGGTCACCATCCATCATGTACCAAGGGAGGGAAGGAGGATTTGAAGCTCACATATATAAACCCACCAAGATAGGAAAAAATGGTGATCACAAGGTTATGCTGGCCAAATTTTCCCAAACAACATCAACATTGTGTGTGACCCAAGGAGCTGGAGGTAAAGAGGACTCGATGGTTGGCCACCCTACATCTTAGTCCACCACAACAGAGAGAGAGAGTTAGACTGCATCAAAAGGCAGAACTTGAAAGACAAACATCCTTGCATCGGGACCTAGAGCCATTGCCTAGGGGCCCTTTGGAAAGTGGGTAAGATTTTCTTTTATTCCAAGCATTCAATAAGTGGAGGCCATTGACCCATCATTTGCATTATTATTGTTTGGAACTCTCTATATAGCTTCTTTTGTGTTTTTAGTTTTAGTTTTTTAACTAGAGCATAATTCAACATATTATTTCATTTAAGTTTTATGCTTTTGAGCTCCCCCCACATACTGCCTAGTACCAATAGTTTATAGAGTAGACCACACTCTCTAAGCTCGTGTGATTTCGTACACCCATGTATCGAATCCACCACAACACATATCAATAGTCTAATCTAAACCCAACAACGCAGGATAAGGATCAGTCTCAAATCTCATCCACAATCTGTATGACTTCGAAATTTGCAAGAACCTTAACTCCTTCAATATCTATGACCACATGTGATATTCTTCCTAATAGAAATTTTTTCAGTTGGTTTGCCCTGCGCAATTGAATAGTAGACCGCTCCAACTTAGGCTATCCTATGTGCTGCCAAGTTTTCTTAGGTAAGAAATTTACATCAGATCCTAGATCTAGAATGACTCGATCCATCCCATAGGTACCGATCTTAGTAGTCAAGCATGTCTCTCTTCCAGTTCTTCTTTTGTTCTTATAGATATTGTTGAAAGATTTTTGTTCCATTCGAGGTTGTTATTTTTCCGTGCAATTATATATCAATGCTTGAATATTCTCTACTGCCTTCTTATTGCATAATAGGTTGATGCAAGCTTATAAGAATGGCTTTATTTCTTTGTCTACTCTATCCACTTCCATTGTTCTACCCAATGTTGATGTGAATTCTTCTAAAAACCCCTTCTTTGCTTCTACAAAAGTGTCTTTTTTCGCGTTGTAAGTCAAATCCCTCTTTTTTCTCAAGCACTTTTTGGATCCAAAGATTAGCATTTGGTTTCTTTCCTTTGTCCTTACCAGTGGTTGCACCACTCCTAGTGACAACATTCACACTTGGCTCTTCATTACGAAATTCCACCCTTACCACATGAATGTTATGTGTTGGAGTTTGTGTCTTCTTATCCTACATATTAGCAATAAAAATAGGACAATATTCAATTACATGATCAAAATACCTATAGTACCTGCAAGATTGTCACACTGGATTTGGATAGTAATGCACATAATGGCCCGCATCTCCACAATTGTAGCAGATGAGTTATCCCCTTCATTGACCAGTTGGTCCTCCTCCTTGTCCTCATCCTCTAGTCTGGAATCCACCATGCCTAGAGGGGGATGCTAGTGAGGTAGGTTTAGCCTGCATTCTATACATCTAATATTTTTCCATCATTAAATCAAAACAATGACAGTATTTTTCATCATGTCTTAGTGATGAAAAGAACTTGCAAAAAGGTTGCTTTATCTCAAGCATATATTTTCCAATTCTTGGATAGTAATCAGTCGCATGAAGATCCACAAACAGAAAAATTGTGCACCATAATGGAGGTGTTACACTCAGCCCAGATGGGCTCTTCAGCGGGCTAGGTTATCCAGCTTGTAGATAATCATTGAACATGGGGCATCGATCCTTATGATGCCCGACAAATTTACATCATATTCACCATACATCTGTGCACACCTCGTTTCCCTTATCTTTGTGTATATTTTTAATTTATAAATGAATTTCTTCCAACTGACTCTAAATATAATGGGTTCTGATCACAATGGGTACCGGCACAACTTCTAGGTTCATTGCAATTTCTATGGCCTCAGCGTCCATGGAAATATTTTTTTGACTCAAGGGCTGGCGCAGACGTGGGAGCAACATAGCAATAAATGATTCCTTATGTTGGGTATCATTTATGGTGAATCCAATGTCTCTAATAGTGCACTTTAACCTTTGATCCACATCCCATACAGATTCATTCAACTCTTAGTGAATCTCTTTCAACTCCATTACAAATTGCGCATATGATTTTGGGTTGTTGGATTGTTAGTTTAGGGCATCCTTCATATTGTAAATGGTTTCCTTAGGTTTCACCGATACATATATTATATACTAATCCAACACGTGGTCTTGAAAAGTCATGGCTAACTACGGTTTCTTAACATCGTCACTATTAACCTGCTGTGCTCTCCATATAGTAACAATGGAAAAAAAAATTGTTTTGTATCTTCATTCCCGATACCTATGAAAGTAGGAAAATTCATAGACGTGGCCATATCTGCACCTAGTGGAGGTGGAGTGGATGACTTATGATATGAGTTTGGATGTGGAGTTGATGGGATCTAAACTATGGTCAATGCTCCCGAATTATTATGATCTTGCGAGACTTCATATTCTTCAGAGTGTGCAGATTCACCAAAGCTACTAGTCTTTGATTCTTCGTCAGTATCAGATATACCTTTGAGAGGACTATGAATAAACCCTTCTTCTATATCTACATGGTAAGTTATTCCATTGTGTGTATTTGGGCCTCTTTATGACATTCACACGATATGATTGCACAGACTACCGTGTTAAAAAAATAGAATCTTAATCCACAACTTCAAAGAGCGCAGGAACTTACCTCTAGGACCCTTGAAAAATATTTTTTCTGCTTTAGAATAAGACACAAATTGATCAATATAAAAATCAATCATGAATCCTCCTAGAACACGATCGATCCAATGATTTATCGCGTGGGTAATCGTATTGCTTGTCTTTTCTAACTGTCATACCAATTCTGGAGTCCACTGAGTGACTGCATCGTCCTTTGCACATGTATTAAATTCAGTTAATCAAGACAACCACTCATGAAATTTAGTCACAAAGGAAGCAAATAATATCTCATGTACTTCTGTATAAATGTACTTTTGAACCCAATCTTTAGCAGAAAATTTAGAAATTCTATTTTCTTGGATCGTGAATTCAAGGATCTTTCTATCTAGCCAATCTTGTAATTCGTTCTGCATAGGATGCCACAACATCAATTCTCCCTCAAAATGATCCCAATCCCGACGACAAAATAATTTTTTGGCTTGAGGGGTCCTTTCCCAGGTTTTGATTTATTGTGCAACCAACAAAGCCCCCAACTACTGGCCCTTTCCGCAATGACCTTCTTGAGCAGATCAAAGTCTCACCTGAAGCATTATGGGGGGGTGATGGAACTAGTTTTTTTTCACCCCGAGGAAGAATTTAATGTGGTGGCCCTAAATAGACTTATAACAGAATATAAAAAATGATACAAAGGTGCGCTCATCAAAATATTAACATATGTATTTTAATCAGAGCTATTCATCAATTGATACACACACATACTACACTTTATTAATTCACACAAATGCATTTAATCATAAACAAAAGTGAAGATACAATAATAGATTTGTAAATAATTATATAGATCACAACAATCACATAACAATTTCTAGTTTGCCAAAACAGTCTTCTTTATTAAGATACAATAGTTCCAGTACATACAGTCCTTCAATATCATTTACCCTTATCCTTCCATGCACACAACCAGAACTTAGGTCTCCGCGTACATAGCCAACAGGAGCCTTTATACCCAAAAACCTAGACTTAAACCAACATATTTAACAAACATACATCAGTGATCATTCAATATCTATACTTGACTCAATCTATCCATATTTATACTAACTTAGCGCGCAGATACCATGGTCTCAAACCATGGTTTGAGACCCATGGTTTTCCCTTAAAAACCATTACATTGATTAGGGACTTTGAGCCACCCCAAATCCCCTTTGACTCTTTCATGCAGCATGCACAAATAAACATATACAAAACTTTACCAAAATTGTACCTCAGGGGACCCCACTCCAACAAAAATAGAGGATTGCTGCTCTTGGAAATGTACGAGGTAGTGTGATTGAAATACTCAGTTATTTTATTAAGACACTGGATATGAGCGCATTGATATGATTTTTATCTTCAAAGGGAGAAGCATCTATTGATGGATGTGAGCCTCCTAGGTAAGGGTCCGAGCTGATTAAGGACATTTAGCCAACTCTCCCCCCCATCTAACCTCCGAGGGTGAGGAATTGAGATGTAGGGCTCCTAGGGTTGAGGGATATTTGGAGAATAGGGTATCACCCCTATATGTCACCCATAAGAAGGAATATTTTTCTCACCTATTTTTTTATATGCAGACTATACCCTAGTTGGAATCATTCTTTCCCACCCATGTGGCCAATGGGTGTTGGTTGCTTTAGTAGGCACGATCTTTACAATTTATGATAAGTTTTATCCCACTCAATATATAGATGCAAGTGTTTTACCACTGGCCCTTTAGGAAAATTTTCGGAAGATCACTAGATAAAGGGATAGGTGCAATCCTTACCATTTATGGCAAGTGGTATCCCTCCTATTATCACTAGGCAGTGAGATAGGAGTGATACTTACCTCATAAGGTAATTGGTATCCCTCATTAGGGGAATTTTTGTAGAAATTTTGAATAAATGATATATTATTCACCGAGATTCTCCTGATCACACACTATTTTATCTTCTTCATGCATAATCTATAGTGTTAATTGGAAATAAAAACAAATAGCATGCACATTATTATAACATTCTTTATATGTTTAGTGTCTATTTAGTAGGAAAACTAAACTAAAAAACCCCCCAACTATATGTATATTATATGTCATAGAGATTATGTAACAATCATTTTTATAAAACATACCTATAGGTACACGACTTCTCTCATTCTCCGTAATAGAGGCTAGATCCTAGAAAAACAAATGCTCCAATCTACCTTACACGATGTGTACTCTATTGCATAATCAATGTTGTAGGATGGCTCATTAATAACATAAACCACGGCTTGTCTTTAGCAATCCTCATGGGCTTCTCCAATCCTTGGTAGTTTACAAATATACCTTGATATAGTCTAATGATGATTCGTTCTCTTACTATACTTTTAGTCTCTATTAAGCTGCATCCCGTACTAAAGTTAGCTGATGTATTCTTTAGTTGATTAATGAGTTTATAATTAGTGAATTAATTAATAATTAATTCACACCACTCTCACTAGTGTATCAATCAGTTAGACTAGATACAACTAGCTCAAATATGTTTAGATTAGTTAAACTGAACACAACTCCATTAACTTCCTTAATCAACTCCACCAAACTCTCTCACATGAGTTCTAACTAAAGTATCCATGCAATAGCTCCACTTAACCTCTAGGAATAGCGTAATTCCTTCTGTCAGCTCCTGTGCCACATATGTGCACTTACCTGAAGTGCTCCAAGAGAATAAGATAATGTTTATAGTCCAAATATTATTAAGATCTAATAATATTTGACATATCTATTTTTAGACTGGAAATATAAAAATAGATTCCGCCCAGTATGTCTAAAAATAGAATTCCATCTATTTTTTCCAACTTGACCAGCCATCCACAAATAGCATCTTGCAACTCATAGAATATGATCGACATGTCTAAAAATAGACATAGTCTAAAAATATACTTGCGCCAAAAATAGCCTGCGGGCCCACTTAGTGAAAGAGAATTCTTTCCACTAAGCTCATCATCTTGTTGCAATCTCAACACTCCCTCTCAACAAGATAGGGATTATCTGCCACCCCGATCCTGCCTCTGTGGTATTCAAATTTTCTCCTGGTGTGCACCTTCGTCAAGATATCAGCATCCTGATCCTCCGTGGGAATATATGAAAGTAACATGATATTTCGCTGCACACAATCTCTGATATGATGATACCGATTCGTGAAGCCATGCCGCCTCAACTCATCCTCTTTTCTGTACCATGATCCATATCCCGATGTGCCTCTGAGATATCTCAATACATGCTTCCCCACCTTCCAAAAGAGCTTGGTAGGCTTAACCATAGCTTGTGAAAGTTGTTTAACCACATAGCATATGTTGGGTCATGTATTGACCAGATACATAAGCAACCCCACCAACTGTCGATAAACAGTGGCATCCACTACCTCCGCCGAAGTAGCATCCTCCTTCCTCCATCCACCAGGAAGAGAAGTATCAACAGGCTTGCAACCATGCATGTTGAACTTCTCCAGTATCTCCGGGCATACTTGCCTTGAGAAACAAACAATCCATCACTATGCTGCCAAATTTCCAATCCCAGGAAAAAATGAAGGAGGCCCAAGTCCTTCATCTCAAACTCCTTTGCAAGATCAGCCTTGCATGAGTGTATCAACAGTTCATCACTCGTCAAAATAAAATCATCTACATAAAGTACAATGATCAAAAACTTACCCTCCACCACTATCTGGTATAGGTTCGGATCCGCCTCACTCTTGGAGAATCCAAGTCCGGTGAAATAACTGTCTATCCATGTGTACCAAGCACGAGGTGCTTGTTTCATTATCAGCTCTCTTGGGCTGCACCCATCAGGCCAGTTCTTTGAAGATCTCAAACAACCAGAGCACTTCTATGTACACCTCCTCCTCAATGACTACGGTGAGGAAAGTTTTCACACATCCATCGATGAATGTGCCACCCCATATGCCCGAGAGAGCAAGAATCGATCAGTGTGGACGAATACTGGCAGTGCAAGATCTCTCTGTCAGTCATTCATCCCAGCCTGGGAAATCTACACCATGCCTTCTCCCTCCCGTCAATTGAATACTGGTAGTTCTTTGTGATCCATCTCGAACCCGCAATAATTTCCCTTGACCTTGGGACAATCTCCCATGCAGTGTTTCTGACAATCGAATCATACTCTTCCACCATGGCATCTACCCATGCGGGTTCCTCCACAGCTTCCTCGAAAGAGGATGGTTCTTTCACGACACATTTTCTCACAAGAGCCATGTATCCGTGTACCGGTTCGGTGACTGTCTCTGTCTGCGCTGTGCTGTAGGTGGTCCTACAACCCTCTCTGCATCTTGAGCCAGTCGCTCAGCTTTTGTAGTGCGCTTGCACCCTCTGATGGTTGGTGCTGCATGAGTAGTCTCTACCACCTCATGAAATTCCTCTTGTGGCTGATACACATCTAGAAGCTCCTCCTTAGGAACTAATAGCTCCTCATCTGCATGCAAGTGTGGCTCCCTCTCAAGCGAACACTTCATGGCTTTCTCCTCCTGAAATTTGATATCCCGTCGCACAACAGTCTTGCAACTGTCTGGAAAATACACACGATAGTTGTAGGGCGTATCAGTGTACCCCACAAATATCCCAACCTCGTAAGTTGGCTCTAGCCATTCTGGCATCCTTCGTCACATGAATGTAGATAGGTAGACCAAAAATCCTCAAGTAATCATCGGGCCCTCACACAGAAAGCCATATAATTGTACTCATGCCAAAGTATCCGTGTGACAACGGTTACTTTGCTGCCACTACGGTATTGCATGCCTCGGCCCACAAGTGTATGGGAAGGCCCTGATCATGCAACATCACCCGTGTAGCACCCATGATCGTTCTATTCTTTCGCTCAGAAACCCCATTCTGCTGTGGGTTATGAGGTGCTATGAGCTCTGTTCGAATTCCTTCTGTGCTGCAAAAGTCCTTGAATTCGCCAGAGATGAATTCACCACCATTGTCGCTCCTAAGAGCCTTCACCTGCTTCCCCGATTCTTTCTCAACCAGTGCCTTGAACTCACAGAACTTTGAGTATGTCTCTCTCTTCTTCTGCATGAAGAAGATCCAGCACTTACGAGAAAAATCATCAACAAATATCACATAATACCTGTGCTTTGCTGTCGAAGCTGCTGAGAAAGGTCCACACACGTCTGTGTGAATTCTCTCAAGGATCGTCATGGCATGACTATCCTTCTCGTGAAAGGTGGCTTTCACAAATTTTCCCAAGGTACATCCCTTGCACTGATCTGACTGCGCAAGAGTACCCTTAGGAAGCCTAGTAGAAATCTCCTGCAGTATCTTCAAAGCTCCATGGTGAAGGTGGCCCAATCTCCGGTGCCACAACTCGCCATCATCCCGACTCACCATTCCTTCTGCCTTGCTTGCCATTGCTACGCAGCCATCTACTTGTAATTGATAAAGGTTCTTAACTCGAACCCCTATCCTTCGGTTCTCACCACTTGCCTTACTGCGCAGGAAATTCTTTCCCTCACTAAAGACAACATCATATCCCTTGTCTTCTAACATCGCCACAGAGATCAGATTCTTCTTCAATCCTGGAACATGCATCACTTCCTTCGATATGAAGGGTTTAACAGACTCCCTCTCAAAGGAAATGGTACCAATACCGGTTGCACTGTATCTACCATCATTGCCCATCTCGATGTGCACTCCAAGATCTTTCTCATCCAGATCAGTAAAAAAATCTTGATCTCCTGTCATGTGAAAATACGCACCACTGTGAAGAAACCACACTGAACCCATCACACTTGAGACCAAGCATGCGATCAGCAAAAAATCCAACTCAAAATGCGAGGCTAAGGCCTCTCTAGCTGCAGTTCCAGTAGCCTGCTTATTTTTCTTCTTCTGTGGACAACTAGTGGCGTAATGTCTGTGTTGGTGACAATGAAAGCACTTCACCTTGGACATGTCCTGCTTCTTGCCTTTCACACCGGATTGAGAAGATTTCTTGCTCTTCCCCTTCTTTGCTTTAGCAGCCAAAGCGCAATTCTCTTCATCAGAGTTCTTTGATGAAGATCCGTCCCTAGTACTTCGCCTTATCTCCTCTTGCACAAGATCCAACCAAAATCGCTCCCATCCTGGCAATTTCTCCCGACCATTGACAGAGTCCTGATAGGAATGCCAAATCTTCGGAAGCCCAAGGAGAGCCAAGCTCACCAAGTCCTCATCATCACAGTAACCCCACTTCCCATCTCATCCCCGCATTGGATGAACTTCGAGGCATTTCGGGCATACTGTCGCCTTTCTCCATTTTTATGTTTCTGAGTTTATCCTTGAGCGCCAACTTCCTCTGGTCACTCTTGCTTTGAAATAAATATGTCAAAGCTTTCCACATCAAGAATGGAGAAGCCTTACCATGAAGGCTAGACACTATGTGATCCTTTACACCTTCCAATAGAATTCTTCGACACTTTGTTGTCTTCTTTTGCCATGCGTCAAGTACGGCAGCATCACTAGAAGTAGGCTTTGGAATTTCTGCATCTATGAACTCCTTCAACCCGTTGTCATCTAACAATGTCTCCATCCTGTCCTTCCATGCAATATAATTCGAGCTTCCCTCAAGGGAATACTCCAATCGCAATCCGTTGAAAGACATCTCAACTTCGACACCAAGAAAACATTACTGCAAATTCGAATTCCACCAGCACAAAACTCAACCACTTCAATGTTTTGCAATTGCTCCAATGATCAATATCGCTACGATACCATGTAGAAATTTTGAATAACTGATATATTATTCACCGAGATTCTCCTAATCACACACTATTTTATCTTCATGCACAATACAGAATCTCTTCTACCATTAATCATTAATTGCAGAAATAAAAACAATCGCATGCGCACATTAAAACCATAAACATTCACACATATGAACACAGTATTTCATTGGAAAGCTTAAAGCTAAAAAAACCCCAACTATCTGTATATTATATGTCATATATATCATGTAACAATCATTGTACAAAGCTCTTCACAAGCTCTCAGCACAACCTCCAATAGATACACACTAATCAAGCTAGATCTAGCAAAACACATGCTCCAATCTCTGCCACCTGATAGTCAGCCTCTATTGCGTAATCAATGCTGTAGGATGGCTCATTAAATAACATAAACCACCTGGCTTGGACTGTGCAATCCTCATGGGCTTCTCCAATCACTGGTAGTTGCAAATATGCAATAGTATAGTCACAACTAATAGTTAACCTGCTCTTTCACCTATCTCTGCACTGGTCTCCACTGAAACTGTCCATGCACTGAAGTTAACTGATGTATTCTTTAGTTGATTAATGAGTTTATAATTAGTGAATTAATTAATAATTAATTTCCACCACTCTCACTAATTGTATCAATCAGTTAAAC
Organism: Pinus albicaulis; assembly: GCA_034641835.2. Taxonomy (NCBI): domain Eukaryota; kingdom Viridiplantae; phylum Streptophyta; class Pinopsida; order Pinales; family Pinaceae; genus Pinus; species Pinus albicaulis. The sequence goes on from CM076580.1 coordinate 602,008,106, forward strand.
TGAATACAAATAGCTCAACTATGTTTAGATTAGTTAAACTGAATACAACTCCACTAACTTCCTTAATCAACTCCACCAAACTCTGTCACATGAGTTCTAACTGAAGTATCCATGCAATAGCTCCACTTAACCCTCAGGAATAGCGTAATTCCTTCTGTCAGCTCCTGTGCCACATCTCTGCACTTAACTGAAGTGCTCCAAGAGAATAAGATAATGTTTATAGTCCAAATATTATTAAGAGCTAATAATATTCGACATATCTATTTTTAGACTGGCAATATAAAAATAGATTCCGCCCAGTATGTCTAAAAATAGAAGTCCATCTATTTTTTTCAACTTGACCAACCATCCAAAAATAGCATCCTGCAACTCATAGAATATGATCGACATGTCTAAAAATAGACTTGCGCCAAAAATAGCCTGTGGGCCCACTTAGTGAAGGCGACTTCTTTCCACTAAGCTCATCATCTTGTTGCAATCTCAACAATTTTAAGGTCTAAAATGGGCCTCCTAAGAAAAATGTACAACCAAAATAAACTTTATAAGAATCAATAGGATTCAATATGATGATGTCAACCATGGGGGATGATTCACTATTTTTTAAGTAAAATGGTAAAAATATTAGAAAATAATAAAATAATAAAACTACTTTTACAACTCGTATTTTCAAATTATCTCTCAATTTTTTTACTCAAATCTTGAGCAGGAGTACTCGTTGGATGAAAAATTTAATTCCTCATCCAAGGATTACCCATATCGCATACTTTCGATTGACCCTGCTACAAGAAAAATGAGAATTGCATGAAAAAACGTGATTACAGACACATTTTTCATATATTTCTCATTTTTCGTATAGTAGGGTCCATCAAAAGTATTCAACATGGGTACTCCTTGGATGAGGAATTAATTTTTGCATCCAATGAGTACTGCCACTCGAAATTTGAGTAAAAACTTTGGGAGATAAGTTGAAAATACGAGTTGAAAAAGTAGTTTTTTATTTTTTCCCTCTAAAATTTGATGATGTAATTAGATCTTATTTTATTATTTCCATTATTATTTTATAATTTCCTTAGGAGGCTCATTTTAGACCTCAAAATTTCCCTAATGCCTATTTTCTTTGGTTTCCTAGGTGTTAGCATTGGCTCCTTGCTGGTAGAGTTTCCCGGGTTGTAGCATTAGCTCCCCACTGACAGAGATTCCTAGGTAGTAACATTGGATCCCTGATGGAAGAATTTCCTAAGTTGTAGCATCGGCTCACCATAGGAAAATTTTCCCGAGTTGTAGCGTTGGCTCCATAATAGAAGATTTTCTTGGGTCATAACATTGACTCCCCACTGGCAGAGTTTCTCAAGTCATCTCATTTGCTCCCTAGCTGGCAGAGATTCCTGGATAGAAATATTGACTTCCTGCTGGAAGTGATTATGGGTGGCAGAAGTAGCTCCTCGATGGATATGTAGGTTTTAACACTGTACAAAAAACATCTGCAAAAAAATTCTTAAAAATAGAAAATAAACAATAGCAAGAGAATAAAACATAAAATATATATATATACACAGAGATTTTCCCCCTGGATCCCAGATTGGGAATACCAGCTTGATTTTCTTTATATTCCTTTTAGTGTTACAACACATATATATACATGCTGAAGTATTCATAAACCCTAATACATTAACCTTGGATTAGGACATAACCGTAGCTCCCTTGACCAAATCTAAAAAATACCAGGGGCATAAAATCATCATGCCCCAAAACTATGTGCAAACCCACGGGAAAAACCATAGGTGGGTCCGCCCACCTAAAATAGGGTCCAAATTGTTTTTCCTAGGGCACTTCCCCAGACCTCGTGTAGGGGGATACCCACCCCTTGTAAACCCCTATACAAGGGGGGCTATTGCTCCCCATATGACCCCCCAAAGCAAGCGAAGGGGGGATTTTGCCTCTCACTTCGATCTCACTTGTAGTTGTGGCAAGAATATAACACAAATACAATAGGATATAGATTCATACATTGGCCTCCCATATGATGTAAAATTATTCTTTTTTCAGATTTGAGAGTGTTGAACATATGAATAGTGTACGGATGAGCCAAACTGTGCAAGGATGATCATAGATGATATAGGTTGAGAAGAGATGAGCATATATGACCAAATATAAGAAAAGACAACATTTGATGATGACAAGATATTTGTGATGATACTTTTGCTTCAGTCAATCATTTATCCTTAGCTGAGAGGGAGTGTTGCCTTTTTGGAGCTCAGGGATAAATTCCCTCCTTTGGACAATCATACTCATCAAGAAAGACCCCTCCTATCCCTTGGAAGAATTTAATTTGGTTGAGGAAAAATATATTTTTAATATGGAAATACACATCTTCACGAAAGGATAGGTCATCCTAAAAGAGAACTTGGACACCCTTGCATGCCTATGAATACAATTCAAGTGACCCTCCTTTAAGAAAAAACATCAAGAATTGTTCTTTCTCTCTTATTTGGTTTATATCACACATGTCTCAAGTGTGTCCTAAATATTGGGTTTAAAAGGTTCGAATTTATAGGGTCTAAAGCTCGCATGTGTGATCTAACATTTGATTTGTAGTCACAGGGTTGCCACAGGGAATTTTCAGTTGCAACTTCTAGCGTGCAAACTTATTTGTGTGGTTGGTTGGTTTCAACGACATGCAATTATACTCTCTCAGTGCGGTTGGAAACTAGGGTTTCATTTCATTAGTTGACCACAAAATTTGGTAGTTGATCATTGTTATTAAAAATTGTGTAATATTTCAAAATTTATTGGAATATTAGATTTATGTTTTGTCACTTAGATAGATAAATAAGTGGGTAGGGAGACCCATAAATCTGTTTATTATGAATAAAACCACTTCTCATGTGAAAGCGGATCATCTTTCCAAGTCAATAAAGCACCCTAAGGTGTGAACAACGACTAAAACATGTGGACTCGGTCAACTTTGACCAAATCAACAATGTTGTCATGGAGGAGTGGACATTAATGGAGGAACAACGCAGTTTTAGATGGAGATGCATTGCATGGGAGTAGTGTCATTAATGGATGGGTCTTAGGGTTTGGAAGCTCATATCTTATAAAAGGAAGAGGATGGCAGACATATTTATTATCTTGATGCTTTGATATTTTGATATATGGTCTATTTAGACATGTAAGTTTCTTCATTTGTTTAGCTAAGATTGCATGTGTTGTTTAGCACAAGGTGTTCCTGATCGGGAATCCCACATCTTCCATTGAGAATCTCTTGGATGAGTTTGCACGATACTTCCACAATCAGGCATTTAGCGAAGCTTCAGTCTCATGTACAACGCAGTTTTATTTAGATTTGGGTTGTGTTGTAGGGGTGTAGCAGTGGAGGAGAGAGATCTCCAATTTTTGAACTAGTCTTCCATTGGAGGGATCATCCTTTCATCCAGGAGCTTGTGAGGAAGGAATCAGGGCTTCATTACATATTTTGGCACCAGGCCAAGTAACATTCATTAGCTACAGCACAATTTCCCTCAAGGACTGCATTATTTTGGAGATCAGTTGCAGCAGTGGGTTTATTACCCTATTTGGAGTGTTCCTGTGTGGGGATCAACCCTTCATTTAGGAGATTTGTTTGAGGAGGATAATCCATCTTGTATATCATATCAATCATCTCCCATTAGTGATTCATTTGCAGATATTATTCAGCCATAGGGCCAAATCTTCTATATTTTGTATAGTGTGTATTTCCGGAAACCTTTTCTGGGTTGTCCTAGATTTTTTTTTGGAGCATGGATCTCTAGCCTTAGAATTTTTGGAGCATTATATCAGCAGAAATGCATTTTTATATCTTTCAGCTTCTATTCTCTCTTAGAAAACGTAGTTTTTTGCATTCCTGTACTTCATGTATTAACAACATTTTAGATCTAAGTGTATGCTTTCATGGGAGGCTTGTTTTCCCAACTTGAGTGATCTTTTCCTCAATATCTTGTACCTATTTTTTTGTTATATTCATAATGGAATGGATCTACTATTGTCTCATGGTTTGTTCTATTATATTTTTGCATATTTTTAGTTTTATGCACTCTATTCCTTCTTTTCCCATTTGGGAATATTACAATGGTATCAGATCATAATCTTGGCTCAGCCTGTGTACTTCAGCCATTATGTCATCTAAGGAGCTTAATCATAGGAAGGATAATATTTGCAGAAGAGATGAAGGAAGACCCTCATTTTCAGGAGGGAATGAGTTCTAAACAATTCTTCTTCAAACTATGTAGTGCATTAGCAGAGACATCAAAGAAATGAGAATGGAGAGATGTAGAGATTCTCCAAGAGGGCTTGTACATGAAAGAAGCTCTAGATTTTCACATTATGGGTGTGAGAATTCAGCTACACCATCAGATCTACAACGTGGTACCATGCCTAGGGTCATAACAAGAGAGATGGAGGAAGGAGATGTACCAAAGAAGGAGACTCTTGGTGATTATCTTCAAGAGTACGAGTCTCAAACTCAGAGGTTTAGAGATCATCTAAACTTCCAAGTGTTTTGTAAGATCAAGGAGGATAGAAGACCTAGCAGCCATGATAGAAGCACAAGATGCAAGCGTCATGATGTCAGTAGATTATTTCTATCTACTTTTGATGGGTCACCTAAATGTTCTGCTAGGGCTTAGGTGGAGGAGCTATACACCTATTTGTAGCAACACCAAGTTTCAAAAGATGAAGCCATGAGATTAGCAGCGTTGCACCTTGAAGGTAAGGCTTATGTCTAGTGGTTTTATGAATCTTCTTCATTAAAAGATGCAAATACGTCTACTTATGCAAGGTTCACTAGGAGGTTAGTAAAGATATTTAATAAAAAACATTCTGAAACTTCCTTGGTTGAGCTAGCCAAGCATAAACAAACAAAACCTTTGCATGATTTGGGAGGATCTATAAATCCAACTCCATTTCAAAAATTTATTGAGGGGATTAAAAACTTGCATAATACCTTGCTAGAGGAAAGATCCCAATTTTAGAAAGAGCTCTCTTCTCAAAAGGAAGACATGGAGACTTTTTTTTCAAAAGAGAACTAAACAAAGAATCTCTTAATGATGATGAGACAACCTCCATTCATGATAAAGGGGAAGAGAAGAAAAGAGGTAACAACGCTGTCATAGTAGTAGCAGATCTAGTACCTCATGAAGAGGAAGATGGAGCATTTTCTCCAAAGAGAGAAACTCTTGCACCCTTTCAGGATTTCCAAAGAATCTCACATGTGGAGATCAAGGCACAGTCCATGTGCAACATGTGCCATAATTGACTGATTGTGAGATCTTGAAGATAGAAGAAGATAAAGGGGAGGACAAGCATCATATGATTAGGAGCACACACTCCTCTCTATTTCTAAGGGTTGCTGCATAGAAGAGGTAGGAGGATTTGTGTAGTGAGAAAAAGGACAAATAATTCCACTCATATATACAGCCTGCTCTAGGCCTTCATGTTTCATTACATGGAGGAATTCCACCAGGGAGACCCCCTGATTGGAAGATGAATAAAGAGTTCTCTCAACATGGTGCAACATTGATATATTTGGCTAAGGAAGGATCCTTGGAAGGAGCTAGAACAACGTAGAGAACCTTTGATGGGTTCAAAGGAGGAGTGAGAAATTTTCTGATATGGACATTGCTATCCCCCACTCAGCTATTTGCGCTGAAAAATGATTCAGAAATATATGATGAAATGAGCATGGTGTCAAATGGCCACTCCATAGCCTTGGAGCAACAAATGATACTTCCACACATGAGGAAGATTTCTAAATATAAAAGAGGTTATTGACACTCTTGTATGCATTGGACAAACTATGGAAGTTTTGGAGAGGAGATACCTTTCAAGATGAGGTTGACCTCCATGTACTCCAATCTTGTTTTCGGCAAGATCAGCTGCAAGGGAGGCAACACAAGTGGGGTAACAGTACTCCAACATGTGGCTTTGGCATCAAGCATGTCAAAGAGGAGAGTTATGATGTGACAGGTGCTTCATTTCAAATTTCAACAGCGCTGTCATTGTTGGGAAGCCTAGATCCATATTGGGAATCTCAACTATTGGTGGAGTATTCCAAGGGCCTCTTCACATGTATGGTTCTCGATGGGCAAGTAATGGATGGGAGGTATAGAGTGGTTGATTGAGTCATTTATTTCCATGATCAGATATACTTGACTAGATACTCCAAGCTCAAGAAGGAGATTCTACATGTAGCATATGAGGCACTCTCTTCAGAACATGTAGAATTCATTGAGTCTTATCACACCATCATGGAGGGATTATATTGGGAGGATCTCAAAGGAGATATGCACCAACATATTAAGAGATATGTAGCTTTTTTGATGTATGAGGGGGAAAGAAACCACCTTGCAAGGTTGTTTCAGTCACTTTCCCTTTTGATAAATAGATGGGAAGGCTCATCTATGGACATCTTCACCAACTTGTCTACAATATATGGTAAATATTATGCTTTGTTGCTTATTGATAAACTAACAATGTATGTACTTTTCTTTATCATACATTTGCAGCACATTGCTTCACAAGAGATCAAACCTCTTGTTGGATTTCATGGTCCTATTAAGACTACATTCAGTGATGGGATTGACCACTTTCTAGAGGACTTTGGGCAAGATTTTTTTTTCTTGGTTCATATTCAGCCAACACCTAATGTACTCTATTATTTTCAAGATTTTGAGAAGCTTGTGGTAGCAAGCAAGTGGTTAGATGGCCACTCATCACATCATGTTTTGAGACAGCAAGAAGAAGAACAATGATGATCTCACTTGAGGGACGAGTGTCACCATCCAATATGTCATATGAAACTTAGTCCATGTTTCTTTTGGAGCCCATATGCTGATGACACTCTATTCACTATATGCAGGAAGGATTTGGCAAGAAAGCTTCCTAGAATGAAGGAGTGGGATCATGAGATTCCAAGTATCTTTTGGCTTCATGAGGACTATATTATGGTAGCCCAAGATCAAAAGCTCCAAATTTATCATAAATGGAGAGAGAGAGACAGCGTAATTTGAACAATTTTATCTCTCACTTACAACCATACAGCCCCTACACATTGCATAAGCAGGGGATTGGTGATTGTTTCTATGAGCTACCAAGGATGGCTTACTTTGTTTGGATGATAGCATGGAGAATGGAGTTTCTCATGGGGATTGAGGCACCCAAACTTTACCATCTCTCATGCCTTAAGGAGACCAATGAACAGCATATAAATTCTTCCATATATCTCCCACTTCTTCATGATGAGAGCTATTTGGTTTATTTACCAAAGGCTACTTTGTATACTTGGGAGGAGACATATCCATTGGAGGATTTTGTAGTATCCTTACAGTTGCTTGAGGACAAGCAACATTTTGGAGGGGAGAACTATAATATTCCAAAATTTATTGGAATATTAGAGTTATGTTTTGTCACTTAGATAGATGAATAAGTCAGTAGGGAGACCCATAAATATATTTATTATGAATAAAACCACTTCTCATGTGAAAGTGGATCATATTTCCAGCTCAAAAAAGCACCATAAGGTGTGAACATGGGCTAAAACATGTGGACTAGGTCAACTTTGACCAAATCAATAGCACTGTCATGGAGGAGTGAACATTAATGGAGGGACAATGCAGTTTTAGATGGAGACACATTGCATGGGAGTAGTGTCATTAATGGATGAGGCTTAGGGTTTAGAAGCTCATATCTTATAAAAGGAAGAGGATGGCAGCCATATTGATTATCTTGATGTTTTGATATTTTGATATATGGTCTATTTAGACATATAGCTTTCTTTAGTTGTTTAGCTAAGATTGCATGTTCTGTTTAGCACAGGGTGTTCCTGATCGGGAATCCCACCTCTTCCATTGGGAAGCTCTTGGAGGAGTTTGCACTATAATTCCACAATCAGGCATTTGGCCAAGCTTCAGTCTCATGTACAACACAGTTTTGTTTAGAGTTGGGTTGTGTTGCAGGGGTCTAGTAGTGGAGGAGAGAGATCTCTAATTTTTGAACTAGTCTCCCATGGGAGGGATCATCCTTTCATCCAAGAGATTGTGAGGAAGGGATTAGGGCTTCATTACATATTTTTTCACCAGGCCAAGTAGCATTCATCAGCTACAGTGTAATTTCCCTCAAGGACTGCATTATTTTGGAAAGCAACTGCAGCAGTGGGTTTATTGCCCTATTTGGAGTGTTTGGGTTTCCTGTGTGGGGATCAAACCTTCATTTAAGAGATCTGTTGGAGGAGGATCATCCATCTTGTATATAAGATCATCCATCTCCCATTAGTGATTCATTTGCAAAGATTATTTAGCCCTAGGGCCAAATCTGCTATATTTTGTATAGTTTGTATTTAACACTGTTACCGATGAAATAGGTAACTGCACTGTTACCTACTTTTTTTTGGTAGAATAAAAAGCACCTGATTTTGAAAAGTGGTGATGCAGAATCACCCCTTTTTTTGTGTACATTTTTTATACTCTAATCTTTTATTTATGAAGTATGAATATTTGTTTTAAAATGTTAGTGATTTTCATGCTAATTTTGAAACGTATTGATGCAATATCAACATTTTTTTTTAGAGCAGTGATTTTCATGCTAATTTTGAAACGTATTGATGCAGCATCAACCTTTTTTTTAGAGTGGTGATTTTCATGTTGGTAATAAAACACAAAACTTAGATTTAAAATATATATATATATAAACAATAAAAAAACCAATAAAAATGTAAAAAAAAAAAACAAAATTAACTCGTGAAAATAAAAAATTTAAACAAAAATAAATAAATAAATAAATATTCGAAAATTATATCAAAAGAAATGACAAAATTTGAAAAAAAAAACACATAATTTAAAGAAAAAAAACAAAAATTAACCAAAAAAAAAAAAAAACATCAAAAACATTTTTTTCTAAGTTATTAAAAAAAACCATATAATTAAAAAAAAAAATTTAAAAATAATAAAAATCACAAAATTAAAATTTAGATAAAAAAAATAAAATACAAAAAAAAAAATTTAATTTAAAAATTTAAATTAAAAAAATAATAATAATAAGAAAAAAAAAATACAAATTTTAAAATTAACAAAAAAAACAAATTAAAAAAGAGCAAAATTTAAAATTGAAAAAGAAAAAAAAAGAAAAAAAAAACTATCATTAAAAAACAAAAAAAATGAAAAAAACCACGTGCAAATAATTAAAAAACAAACATCCATAAATTTACTGTTTTTTTTTAAATGAAAAAAATTATTAATTTTAAAAATGAAAAACTAAATAATCTAAAAGATTAAAAAAAAATTAAAATTAAAATTTAAAAAATTTAATAAATAAATTTTAAATTTTAAAAAATAACTAATCTAAAATATTTAATTTAAAAACAAAATTTGAAAGAAAAAACAAAAAAAAATAAAACAAATTAAATTTAAAAAAAAAAAAATTGAATTAAAAAAAAAAAAAAATTGAAATTAAAAAAAAAATATTTAAAAATATTAAAAAATTTAAAACAAAAAGAAAAAAAATCAAATTAAAAAAAATATTAAAATAAATAAATAAATATGTTACGAATTAAAAAAATATTAAAAATTAAAAATAAAATTAAAAATAAAACTAAAAAAAACAATTAAAAAAAATTAAAAAAATATTAAAAATTAAAAAAAATAGAAAAAATGAATTTTGTTTTTGTTTTTTGTTTTTTTGTTTTTTTTTTTTAATTTAATATTTTTTTTTTATTTTTTTATTTCTATATATTTTGAAATTTCAATCTTTAATTTTTTTTTTCTTAAATTTTAGGTTTTTTTTTAATGTTTGAATTTTAAAAATTAAAAAATGTTATTTCTATTTTTAAAAATGTCAAAAATATGACACAAATTTTTTTTTTTTTGTTATTCCTGCATCAACTGGTTTTGTTTTGAGGGTGTTTTTTCAATCCTTTTTTCAAGAAACAGTTTTGTTTTTAGCATAATTTTATAAATTGTTGAAATTTGACCTTCGAAAAAAACCAAGTGCGTTCTGGAATACACTTTTTTTTATTTTTGGGGTGTTTTTTCATGTTTTTTGAGTCTTTTTGGGCTAGAGTTCCCGTTTTGAGGTCAGGTTACCTATTTCATCGGTAACAGTGTTATTTCCGGAAAAATTTTCTGGGTTGTCCTGGAATTCTGGTTTGGAGCATGGATCTCTAGCCTTTGCATTTTTGGATCACTATATAAGCATAAATATATTTTTATATATTTCAGCTCCTATTCTCTCTTATATAGCCAATTTTCTGCATTCTTGTACTTCATGTATTAACAACATTTTATATCTAGGTGTATGCTTTCATGGGAGGCTTGTTTGCCCAACTTGAGTGATCTTTTCCTCAAGATCTTGTACCTATTTTGTTGTTACATTCATATTGGAATGGATCTACTATTGTATCATGCTTTGATCTATTATATTTCTGCATATTTCCAGTTTTATGCACTCTATTCCTGCTTTTCCCATTTGGGAATATTACAAATTGACCGCAAGCTTCTAAATCGGGGTTTTTAATATTAGCATTGTTAGGTTTACTCTTGTATGTTCTTTAGTTGAGTTTTCTAGATATTTTTGTGGTTGAAGATATGAATCATTGTACTATCTCTTTCCTGAAATATTCAATGAAAATCCAATAATAAAAATAATTTGAAAGGGTTTTACGCCTTATGGGGGTTTTCCCTAGTCTCCAAATAATCCTGGTATCTCTATGTGTGAATGATTTTCCTCTATTGTTCTTTTATGTTCCACTTCATTGATGATGCTATTATTCTTTCTTTATAATTTCATATTTTTTTAATGATACTATGATGTTGTGGGGTGAATTAAATATGTAAATGATAAAATGAAATTATCTAAAGCAAAGAAAAATATATCCCTAAGAAAAATTAATAGTTTTGTGTTTTCCTACTAGCCACCAAATCATGGTTTTGAGGACACCATTGTTAAAATTGGAAATTTCTATGCAAAAAATTAAAATTCTTCGTAGAAACTTGAAATTTCTATGAAGAAAACTGAATGTTCTCTGCATAAATATGAATGTACTTTGCAGAACGTTGAATGTACTTTGCATAAAACTGAATGTTCTATGTTGGGACTTGAAAGTATTGTGTACAAAACTAAATGTTATATGTTGTTACAATTACTTAGAATGCAAATTTCTTCTTCAAAAAATTTCATATTAGAAATTGTAGATAAAACAAAAACTTAAGGATCATATGAAGACAACCAACCACAAATATGAGACACTAAGATTTAGGTCCAATGACTAGGGAAAAATCCCTCAGCGGGGAACCCCTAATGATTTTTCTTCTCTTATATTTCTTCAATTGTTTAGCAGAGTATAGAGAGAGAGAAAATGAGAATGAATAAAGTCACCAATTTTTGATCAACTTGCAATTGAGGTGATATTTCTTTTAGCTTGACTATATCCACCTTATCTTGATCAAATATTATCCTTCACACTTGATCCATCTGTTCCATTTCTATTTCTCTATACATACTCTCACACTTATTTTTCACACACTCAACATTTTCTCTCCTTCATAATGAACATGCTACACTCAACTCTCACTATCTCTTGCTTAAATAGATAAGAAATGATTGGAGTTACAAAATGAATTCATGGCTTGAGCCAAAAGTAGAAGAATCAAATTCCATGAGGGAGGAGTTACATGAGGAGAAGTGTAAATCATCCCAGGCATAGAGAGAGAGGTGCACTTGCCTAAAGAGTTACAATTTGAATTAGGGAGAGAGAGAGTTACACTTAGACATGAGAGAATATTTAGTGAGAGTTACAAATTGAATTGAGTGAGGGAGTTACAAGTGCATTTAATTAGGAGTTACACTTTTCCATACAATGAATTAGTGATGGATATTTACATTCTCTTAAGTGTAGAGTTACTATTTTATTATAAGAGTGAGGTTCAATTTGTGTAATATTCCCAAATGGGAAAAGCTGCAATATAAAACATAACAATGGAAATAGCAGTGTATAACATCACATCAATAATGGAGTCCAATATGGAGCCTTCTTATTCATCATAATAGTAGAAAAATAGTACAAATAATGGGGCACAAATCATATACATGAACCAACAAGCCTCCAATAAGTAAACCTCCTCAAGAATGAGGTACTGCTACTATACCAAAATGATGGAGATACTGCTACAGCACAGTCATAAAGGACATAGATATAACATAATATGATATAATGATATAAAATATATGATATATGCCTATAGAGATTCTATACATAAAGAACAAGGCTCTATATCACTTTTCCTAGCCAACCCCAGAGGGTTTCCGACAATACACCCAGAAATAAAAATGGTGAACCCAAGTGCTAGGGCTGAAGATTCACTGCAGCAAAATAGCTAGAAGATATGGCTAAAAGTGATATAATATATGGCCCTCCTCGAATAGACTCTCTATGTGAAAGGCTTATCCCTCCACTGAAGATCCAAATCCCCAAATCATGCATAGAAATCACCCCTGCAACAGCTCTCCAAAATAACTCAGTTATGGATTGAAACTGCACTGTAGGTGATGGTGGTAGCTTGGCCTCGTGCCAAATAATGATATAATTCCCAAGGAGCCTCCTTGTTGATCTCCTAATGGAAAGGATACCCCTCTATTGAAACACAAGCTCAGAAAATGGCTCTACAAACCCTCAACAACTTCTGCCCTACAACACAACACACCCTCAACAGGAACTGCATTGTACAATAAGACTAAAGCTTTGGCTTGAAGCCGGAATGTGGGAATATAGTGCAATCACTTCTCCTAAGTAGGCACTCAAAGTCCCCCAAGGATTAAGGTGGGATTCTTTCTCGGGAACAACCTGTGCTAAACAACATTGCAATCTTAGCTAAATAGTTGAAGAGAGTAAAAAAGTATTAACGGACCATATCAAAATAGTAATCAACAACATTTCCTCTATGGCTTCCATCCCCTTCCTTATATACGTGGTGATCTTCCTCACCCTTGGCCCCACTCATTAACTCCATTACTTCCATGCATGGAGTCTCCCTCCAAAACTGTGTTGTCCCACAATGAATGCCACTCCTCTATGACAACGTTGTTGATTTGGTCAAAGTTGACCCAGTCTATATGCTCCAACCCATTTTCACACATAAGGGTGCTTTATCAAGCCACTAAAATGATCTCCATTCACATTAGCAGTGATTTTATTCCTACTAAGGAGATTTATGGGTCATACCCTCTTATTCATCAAACAAAGAAGCAAAAACAAAAATTAATATTCTAACTAGCTCATGGCTAATTGGGAATATTACAGTCCTCCCCTCCCAAATGTTACTTGTCCTCAAGAAATTGTAAAGGTGAGTGTTGCAACTCTTCTCCTCCTTTATTGGTGACACCTCCATGTGATAAGCTCTCCTCATAAGCCAAGTGTCTCGTAATCAATCCCTCCATGAAATTCTCCTCCCAAGTTCTCATGAGATGTAAATGACTCATATCATAAGGAAGCAAAATATCCACTATAGAAATCATGGTTTGCCCAATGTTCACCTTGAAACACGAAGCATAAAAAATATGGAGAATATTTCTCCCAAAGGGCATGTTAAATCCTTGCATATTCCATCCATTCATTCCCATAACAAGAATAAGGACATCATCAATGTATGATCAAAACCAAGGACACGTAAGCTTCCATATGCAATAATGTATGCAGATCATAGTCCTGCATGTGGAACCAGCACAGTATATCTCCTGACTGCCTCAGATAGTCATATGGTAAGTGGTTTCCCCAACACTTACTGTCGTAGTCTTCTCACATGATTTGAGAAGGTGAGTAATGTTAGGTGCCTTTGGAGCACAACCTGAATGATATGTCATCTCCCTATATCCTCCTAGGGAGTGGCCATGCTTAACACTGTTTATGGCCCCAAGTTGACCATGAAGTTTATAAGGAATAATGCTCCCATTTGGAGCAATGGCCTGCACATGTATGGTAAAGGAATGCAAATACTCATAAGTAAATCATTATGCAAAAAAACATGATCCTTACCATATTCTTTGTTAACACTAATGGAGTGTCTCATAGATAGATCCCCTCTCATTCCCAAAGAGGAAAGAGGTGGTTGTGTTAACTCCATCAAAGAGTTATGTATCTCCACCAACTCCACATGATCCATGCATATCCTCAAATGCTGGTATATCTCCTCTTAAAAGCCTTTCCAATTATATCCCTCCATGATGGTATGGTAGGTTCTCATGGAATAAGTGTGGTTGAAGAGAAAATATTCATGGGCTGCTTGTAGCAACTTCTCCTTGAGCTTGGATGCTCTAGATAAGAGGATCCTACTCTGATATTAGGTGACCCCATATTTGATTAAATACCCCTCCTCTAGTAGCTGGTCATCAATTATCATGCAAGTAAAAATATGCTTGGAATAATCCACCAACAACTAGGATTTACAATATGGATCTATCCTCCATAGTGACAGCGCTGATGATCTGCCATGTAAAAAATCTGTCATGTGTCTTCCCTCCTCTTTGATATCTCCTATGCCAAATTCACATACCGAAAGGCTGCTATCCTCCCTCTGTTGCTCCTTTCTCAGCGTAAGATTTTAGGTGAGAGTGGGTAATGATGATGTTGGGAGAATGTCTCCCTCCTCCTTCGGTCTACCCAAGACTCTCAGCATTGTACCATGACCTCCTAATGTTCCCCCCCCTCCTGGATCTATGAGTGGTGCAACATGTTGTGAGAAATTTCTCACCAACTCCTCATGAGGTGGCCTCCCAAGTGGTTTGCCAGTAAACAGTAATGTCTCATGGGCCAAAGTCATATGCATAATAGATGGGACTGTTAGGTCCTTGCTTCCATTACACAAATCCATCTTTGTTTTCTGTGTGGAAGTTTTTTGTGAGGGATATGTGTGCATGCCCCTAGTCATATGATTTTTCCACTTTTTCTATCCACCCATTCCATCTGCAAAGTCTCCCAATCTGTGGTGACCTTCCCCAAAGTAATCAACCACTACACACCCAATATCACATTGGTGTCAGGTATTTCAACCACAAAGAAGTTATAAATCAATATATATGTACCCAAGGTGACAAATAAATATGGAACATAATGCATGCATTACGTAGTTCTAGCTCCTAAGACCAAAACAAAAAATCACTCAAAATCATCAGTGGGTATTTCCCTCCTCTACACTAGTTGGGAATCAATAAAGTTGTGGGTAGCCCCACTATCAATCAAAATTTAAACCCTATGATCCAAAAATGGAACCTCGAACCCTCAAGGTCAAGTAATTGGGTACTCCTGTCAATGATGCAAGGGCCCCTCCAATTGGAGTAAATGCTCCATTCCCACCTCTTGGTGGTGGTGGATCCTCTCCTACTATCCCAACGCTGTGACCTTCTTTTGGTTATTCTTATTCTTCCTCCTCATCATCTGAAAGTACCTCTATATAGTGTGCCTTTCCTGCTACACATCTATGTCTGAGTGCCCATGATTCTTGTAATGTGAAGCAAATATTCCTCCTCCTCAAGTCTCTTCAGACATCATCACTAAGAGGTACTTTTTTTTTGCTCTCCTTTGAAAGAGGAGCCTTCTCATATTTTCCCTTTGATGGAAAAATAGGATTTTGCTGAAATGTTGCCTCTACTTTTGGCAAGGCATATTGTAGATATCCAGCCCTTTCACTGGCACCTTGAAGGGTAGTGGGTTTGGTAGATTTAACCAACCCATGAAGAGGTTCTGCTAGCCCATCAATAAAAATATAGACCCTCCTTACTACAGATAAATTAGGAACCATAACAGAAAGTTTTAGAAATTTAGAAATATAAGTTTTGCGATTACTTGATTGTTTGAGCTTAGCTAGCCCCATGAAAGGTGCCTCCGGATCTCCCCGATCAAACCTCTCCACCAACCTCCTTGTGAAGTCTGAATATCCACTCACATTGGCATGAACCAATGTAGAAAGACTATGAAACCATCAATCATGTGCTTTACCCTCAAGGTGCAGCGCTGGTATTTTGATGGCCTCCATCTCTAGTACTTGGTTCAGCTGGATGTAGATGTCTAGCTTCTCTACCCACGATTTGGCAGTGAATTTTGATGACCCATCAAATTTGGGCAAGAAAAATCTGCCCATAGTCCAGTGTAGATCATGATTCTGTATGAATCCTCCACCTCTATTGTGATGTCAGGGTCTCCTATTATCCTTGATTTTACAAAACTCTTGAAATATCAAATGGTATTTGAATCTATGAGATTGAGACTCATACTCAAGAAAATAATCTTTAAGAGTTTCTTGCTCTTGAAACCCTTCATTTCCCACTGCTAAAAATGTAGGCATTGTAGAGCATTGGGAACCTGCTACCTCATTGTTTGATCACTCTAGTGATAAGAAACGCCAAAGCCTTCACCATGTAGAAACCCTTTAGGGGATTCTTTGTGTCTATCCATCCTCATCTCCTTTATTTCTCTTGCAATGTATTGCATAGTTTGAAGAATAAGCTTAGGGAACTCCTTCTCCTCATCTCCTCCTGATAAAATTGGGGTTTTACCCTTGTCTTCTATATCATCTGTATAATCATACTTCTGGTTTCTTCTAAGATTCATCTTCTCTCTATTTTTGAAAGGATCCCCTTCTTCTGATGACATATTGGCTTAAGATGCACAAGCTGAGCCAAGATTATGCTATGATACCACTGTCATATTCCCAAATGGGAAAAGCAACAATATAAAACATAATAATGGAAATAGCAGTGTATAACATCACATTAATAATGGATGCCAATATCGAGCCTTATTATTCATCATAATAGCAGAAAAATAGTACAAAATAATGGGGCACAAATCATATACATGAACCAACAAGCCTCCAATAAGTAAACCTCCTCAAGAATGAGGTACTGCTACTATACCAAAATGCCGGAGATATTGCTACAGTGCAATCATAAAGGACATAGCTACAATAGAAGATGATACAATGATATAAAATATCTGATATATGCCTATAGAGATGCTATACAAAAAGAACAAGGTTCTATATCACTTTGCCTAGCCAACCCAAAAGGATTTCTGACAATACACCCAAAAACATAAATGGTGAACCCAAGCCCTACGGCTAAAGATTCACTGCAGAAAAATAGTTGGGAGATATGGCTGAAACTGATATAATATATGGACCTCCTCCAATAGACTCTCCAGGTTAAATTTTGATCCCTCCACTGAAGATCCAACTCCCCAAATCATGCATAGAAAGCACCCCTGCAACAGCTCTCCAAAATAATGCAGTTATAGACTGAAAATGTGTTGTAGGTGATGGTGGTAGCTTGGCCTGGTGCCAAATAACGATATAATTTCCAAGGAGCCTCCTTTCTAATCTCCCAATGCAAAGGATACCTCTCCATTGAAACACAAGCTCAGAAAATGGCTCTAGAAACCCTCCATAACCTCTGCCCCACAACACAACACACCCTCACCAGTAACTGCGTTGTACCATAAAACTGAAGCATTGGACCAATGCCAAAATGTGGGAATATAGTGCAATCACTTCTCCTGAGTAGGCATTCGAAGTCCCCCGAGGATGAAGGTGGGATTCCCGCTCAGGAACACCCTGTGTAAACAACACTGCAATCTTAGCTAAACAATTGAAGAGAGAAAAATATTCTTAACAAACCATATCAAAATAATAATAAAAAACATGTCCTCTATGGCTGCCATCCTGTTCCTTATATAAGTGGTGAGCTTCCTCACCCTTGGCACCACTCATTAAAGCCACTACTTACATTCATGGAGTCTCCCTCCAAAACTGTGTTCTCTCACAATGAATGCCACTCCTCCATGACAACGTTGTTGATTTGGTCAAAGTTGACCCAGTCTATATGCTCCAACCCCTTATCACACATAATAGTGCTTTATCAAACTAATAAAATGATCTCCATTCACATTAGAAAATATTTTATTCCTACTAAGGCGATTTATGGGTCTCCATACCCTATTATTCATCAAACAAAAAAGCAAAAACAAAAATTAATATTCCAACTAGCTCATGGCTAATTGGGAATATTACAATTTGCCAAGTAAGATATTCTCGATTTCATTGACTTATTCCATGAGAATATTGAGAATTCGTTTTTATTAATCCGTTACATGTTACTGGCTTTAGGCTATTTTATAAATAATTTTACAATAATAATAAGAATAAGAATAAGAATAAGAATAAGAATGCAAGTAAGAATAAAATATTAATTCTTGAGTTGTATAATTATGAATGGTTTGATTTTAAAGTGGATTCCATATGTTGACATCATCCTTGATCATTTGGACATGAATATATATTTTTGGAAAGTCACTTCCAAATTGAGATGTGAATTAATGTTTTTGGAAAGTCATATTAGAATTGTCAAAATTGAAAAGTTATTATAGGTTGTTCAAACATAACTGAAATATATGATTTCTTCTAGTAGAAATTCATCCCTAAGTTTCCAAATTTTAATAGTCCCTCTAATATAGGGAGGAATTTATTTCTCCATTAAAGATCCTTGCTTCCTCTAATCTCATTCATTCATCTCAACTCAACTCTGCTCAGTAACATCTGTAAAAAATGAAGTCGCAATCTAAAGAAGAATAATCCACTTGAAATAAATTTGGAAATTAAAGGATCATCTCACATAACATATACAAGGATTACACTCAACTAATTTTCATCTCAAAAAATTAAGTGATAGAACACTTGCATCACATATACAAGACTCAAACATGTCACATAGATAAGAAACAAACACAACCAAGTTTCATCAAACATCAAGTGGTGGAATATCGGCGTCCTAGACAACTCACATAAAAAAGTCTCAATACACCTATTATCTATATAGGTGGCTCTTCCCACATCCAAGACTATGAATGGGATGCATATTGAGGCCTAATTTTGTGGCACGTACTGCACAAAAGGTCCCCCATCCTCAGGAGATTTTTGAAATCATTTTGTAATCCTGTAAGATCTAACAAGGGGGGAAAGGAATCTCAATATTCTCGATCAGATATGACCACTTCCTAGAAGGATTAAATCCATAAGTCCAAGTTTCTCTCTAAAAACCAAGAACTTTCCTTTCAATAAAGGCTTCATAAGAATGTCAGCTATATAATCCTCAGTGGCGATGTGATGGAGCCTCACTGATCTTATCTGCACCGTTTCCCGGAAATAGTGATAATTGATCTCAATATGCTTCAAATTTTCATGAAACATAAGATTTTATGCAAGACAAATCCCATTCTTATTGTCACAATATATAATTGTTATTTCTAAATCTTTCTCAAATAGTTCCCCAAACATATTTCTCAATGAAACTACGTCACAACTAGCCATGCGAGAAGAAATGAACCCAACTTCAAATATACTTAGTGCAACAAAATTTTTCTTTCTTCTCATCCAAGAGATCATGGCAGATCCCAAGCTAAAGCAACACCCAGAAGTGTTATTTCTTTCAGCAGAATTACCAACCCAATCAACATCAATATATCTATGAAGTCTTACATTTTTAGTAGTGTATTTCAATCCTAGATTGATATCTCCATGAAAGTATCTGAGTTCATGTTTTGCATCAATACATTAGGCATGAAATGGATCAATAATATGCTAACTTGAAGTGCTTACAAAAAATTATATGTTATTCCTAGTTGTTACACCATTTTTTGGTCATCTAATCTATTATAATTAGATGGACCCAAGTACATCATGTAAGACCAATTTTACTCCACGTAAAATTGCTTTCAGTATAAAAATAACTTAGTAAATCACCTTTATTAAGTTATTTATGGTCTAAACAGGAAACCCCATAAGGAAATATTAAATAAATATATATTTGTTTGATTTTCCTCAAGAAATAATTAGTTAAACAGTAGTTTGATTAATATTTGTGGTTATATTTAACCCAAAACAAAGAAATTAATTAGATAAATCATTATTTATCTTATTAGTTTCTAAAGAATAATTTTTTAAATCTTATTTAAATAATATTCTTTGTTAAATATGACTAATTCACCCTTAAATAATTAAATAAATCATTATTTATTTGATTATTACTCAACCATATCCTTAAAATCATAAATAAATCATTTATTTATTTATTATTACTTAATCACATCCTTAAAATGATAAATAAA
Source organism: Pinus albicaulis (assembly GCA_034641835.2). Classification (NCBI taxonomy): domain Eukaryota; kingdom Viridiplantae; phylum Streptophyta; class Pinopsida; order Pinales; family Pinaceae; genus Pinus; species Pinus albicaulis. The sequence continues at coordinate 602,028,282 of CM076580.1, forward strand.
TCATTTATTTATTTATTATTTACAAATAAGGGGATTTGACTCAAGTCAAATTCCTTTTCCCTCCAACAAATATAATAAAATATTCCAGAAAAGTTGGATCTAGATTTGGTTAATAATATTTTAATTATGTACCAATCTCTAGACTAACTCAATATTTCATTATAAATAGAAGGGTTTTCCCATTCATTTGTCACTTTTTGTTGCCTAAAGATCACGCTGGATCTCAACACTTGGTCTCGCTATTGATCCATAATCATAGTCATACTTTTCCATTTTTGTCTGGGTCTTCTACACCATCAAGAGAGAGAAGTTCTAAATCTGAAGTGATGAGGACTCACAAGAACCCATCCCATTGAGGAGAACAGGGAGCACCCACTTGTGTTTTCCTCGCAGGTGCCATTAATAAAAATATTCATTGGATATATTCTTGTCTTGTCTATTGGATCTATGGAGTAAATCTTATTTTTCTACTGTTTAATGTCTTCTAATGCATAGATCCAGATTTTTGCAACATTTGTCTTGATCATCTAATTGTAGATCTAAAGATATTAGCAGTCATTTCTGCTGGTAGGGCTGTTTTTTATGCGTAGCTAAAGTGGTCTTTTTTCGTACACTTCTAATCAAGATTCATACTAACAACTAGCGACTCCACACAGGTTTACCATTACGACCGTTGTCGTTTTTCTGATCCTTGCATATCCAGCTACTTCAAACCCTAGGATTTCTCTTCAGCCCCTTGTTTTGCTTATTCTTGATGTTTTTTTTAACCCATAAAACCCTAAAACGATAAAAACTCTAACTTCTGCGTGTTTTCGAACCCATTGCACAGGTGACAAACATCAGCCGCAACTGAGACGAAATTTTTTTCTGAAACCTGCCGTCGAGAGTGCCGGAAGTGTAGGTCGCACTTTTCTGCCCAAAACCTACGACTTGGACCTCCAGGGCGCACTAAGCAGCATCGACCTCTCTACTAGAAAATAGGCCAAAAACTATAACACAGACTTTTATAAGGATTTCTAAGAATTTTTCTAGATTTTCGAGCCTACGGTGAGTTATCCCGACCTCCGTCTCTACTCGTATTGGACTGTACTTGTTCTGTTTCACTCAACTAAGTGGGAACCTAGCCCCCTGAGCTTGATGCCTCCACTTTTTTTGGAAAGTGTTTTACCAGGGGTTGTAGGTTATTGAGAATTTTAGGGTCTTTAGCCATTTGCAAGATACGATACCTCATCTTCAGATCCACTTCAGATCGGCTTGTTATCCATCCAAATCTTCCCATTTAGCTTTGTTTGGGTTTTCCATTATGGGGAACTCTGCTTTCCTCCTGGAGATATCCTTTTGCCACCTCTTTTTACAACAATTTTCCTCTTATTTGTTGTTGTTTTCTGCACTACTTTCCAGCAGATTTTGTCTTTTAGATCTCTGTCCCTCTTGACCCAAGCTTTATTAGCCTTTTTTAGTGTGTTTAGATTAGTTTTTTGCTCACCTATAGACTAATTTTTGAGAGACCCGCCTCCTTGGGTTTAGATTATTGCATTGTTAGCTGTTAATTTTCTGTTTTGCAGGCCTATATACTGTCATTTGCAGGTTTATTTACAGCTATACAAAAACACTTTTTATTTTTCTCTACAAATTTCTGGGCTTAAAAATTAAAATTTACACACTTTTACACACACACCCTAAGCACAAAAGGAATTGGTTAACACCGCCAAGAAAAGACTCTAAAACATTGAAATCATTTGATCCTGCACCTCTTTGCCCTTGTTTAGACATTGTAATCATTTGATCCTGCACCTTCCTACCCTTGTCGGTATCTTTTTCCCTTGTGCCATGTTTGTGTCGTCACCATTGCGCCACCAAGGCATTCATCCCAGAGACTTCTTGGCCTTCATCCTGAGTTTCCGGTAGGGAGACTTACTCTTCCATAGAGGATTTGAGTTAGTCCTCAACTGAGTCCGCACTCCGACTCTTCTTCTGGTGCTTTGGGTTCTCCTTCCAGTTTTGCCTTCGGTTCTCCCCCTATCACCTTCACCATGTCTGGTGCAGGACCCAACACTAGTGGTAACCCTGGCCCTCCTGCCGGGAATACCACTAGTGGGACCGCGATGAACACTATCCTGGTTGCACCCTTGCTCCCTTTCATGGCAGGCCTCAGCCTCCCCGATTTAGACTAGTTGATAAATGACCCTATACACCATGATGCTAAGTGGCTTGATATGCCAACCAAGCTCCCTTCAGACATCCCAAATTTTGAAGGTCTTGCTATAGAAGATACTTCAAATCATATTCGATCTTTCCACATGTGGTGTTCGTCTAATTCCATTACCGATGACTCTGTTTGTCTTTGGTTGTTCCAACGAATTCTTACAGGTGAAGCTTCTAAGTGGTATGTTGATCAGGCCCCTTCCTCTCATACCACCTTTGCGACTCTGGCCTGGGATTTTTTTTCTTATTTCCAGCTTCCCCTTCGTTGCGACACTGGTACTGAGCTCTTGACCTCTTTCCATCAATCATCTATGACCCGCCTATCCGAACATGTTCAGGAATGGTGGAGAAGAAGGAGCCTATGTTGAGGCCCTACTTTCGGAGACCGTGTCTACATGGACTGGTTCCTTAGGACTCTCTTGCTACCTATAGGAAAGGACATCGCATCACAATTTCCTTAAACCGAAGAAGCCTCTCTCCAAATTGCGTTAAAATATGACCTGATCTATGCTCAGTCAGGTTATGTTTATATCGTCCTACCTGATATTCCCAGACCTAGTGGTGCCAATGCAGCGGGGGCATATCATGCCGCTGATGGTATCTTTGAATCTCTCTTTAATCCGTATGCTCAACCTCCCATGGGCTATGGTTTCTCTCAAGGAGGGACTAGCTCCTCCGACACTTTTCCCCTTCCCGGTAGCACATATCCAGGATACGGCATGCCTCCTCCTTTTTCCCAACCTCCTGTTTACCACACTACTACCCAACCTCCTTATTATCCGTATCCATAGCCTGGTGCCCCAGCTCCTACATCATTAGCACCTCCTCCTCCCTTGCCTTCTCAAACCTGCAACAGAAACCACCACCCCCTCCAGGGCAGGTGTACGCACAGCAGGGCATGACTAATCCTCCTCCCTCAAAAAGCAAGATGAAAGGCAATAAAAATCAAGCTACCTCTGGTAATCATGGACCTAATCAAGGTAATGTTCCTAACACTACAAACCAGTCCAATAAGGACAGGCCTCTTTGTACGAAAAAGCCATATTCATGTTGTGGTGTTTATGGTAACTATACACATGATTGTCCCCTTCTGCCCCAAATGCGACAGCTATGGGAGTCTCAAGAAACTTTGAGAGGACATCAAGCCATTTCTTCCATTCCTCCCAACCCTGCACCTAGTCAACCGACTGTGCTTACTGATCCTTTCCCTCAGCAGGGATTTGTGGCTACCCAACCACCAGAAGGACAGGTGGCCACTAAACCTCTTCCATCTGGCTCCCTCGATTACCAGATTTTCATGATGTCCTCTGATCAGCCTTTTGAACCTTCTTCTCCTGGCCCTTTACCTTCAGCTTGTACTCATGAGCACCTTTATCCTCCGGGAACGGTTCCTCCAAGCCTCAACCATCTTGGATCCATCTCGCCTGGTCATTGCCCCTCTGGTCAGATACCTTTCCTAGCTCCCCCCTAGGAGTGTACATTGTACTTGTTATGGCCACCCTCTCTCTTCCTAACCTAAATCTTGGGATCCCCATATGGTACCTTGGTCCTCTAGTCGCCACCCTGCCCGGTCAGCCTAAACCTTATCTTTCTTTGACCCCGGTTCAACTGGTCCCTATGACTTCTCCCACTGCAACAGTACCTCATTCACCTCAACAGGAGCCACCTCCCATTGCGACCGCTTCGGGTAAGAAGGGCAAAGCTTGCAAGAGGGCATCAAAGGACAAGGCCACCCTAACAAACCCTGCCCCTTCTTTGCCTCCACAGCATACCACCCAGTGTGCTTTGTGTGATGTTGTCGGCCATGCCACCCATACTTGTCTGGAGTTGCCTCACCTCAATTCCATGGTCAACAAGACGTTTCCAAAATCTGATATCCCATAGGTATATGTCACTATACCCAATTCAATCCCGAAACTCAAACCATTTCGTACAAATCACCCATGTGCTTTGTGTGATTTCAATGGACACTACACTCACTTTTGCCCTCGCCTCAAAGAGTATCATTCCTCTTTAGAAGCCTTACACCAATTCGAGGCTGAGCGCAATGAGTCAACCGCTCCCTTATTCTGGCATCTTGCTTCAGCGACACCAGAAGACACATATGCTCCCATTCGCATTCCCCCTTATCATGTCAATATCACGAGTCCTTGGTTGGAAGTCCCCGATCAAACCTCCCTTGATGTTTCACCTAACCTCCCCTCGGCACCCTCCCTAGTCTCAACATCGACAAATCCTTCTTTGTCTGCTTCCTCCTCTATCACCCCTAGTGATGATGCGCATGCAAACCTTTCCTCTCATGAGGAGGAGTAAGGTCACTTCACCACGTTAGATGATCTTTCTTCCGTCAATCACCCCATCTTCTATTATAATGGTGACATTATGGAAGTAGCCACCACTCCTGACTTTATCTATTCCCCCTTACATTGAATTCATGCATTTCAATCACATGCACCTTGTGGCCATTACATTGACACCCAATGTTTGGGTAAGGGGGGCGCCCATATTGGAGAGCCCAGGAGAAGTAGTTCTCCACCAATCTCCTAGTGGATCTAGTTGTGATGACTCTAGTCCCATTATTATTCCACATTTAGAAGAACCTCTAGAGTCCCATATCACTTCAAGATCACTCTAGGAATGATACGCCTCATCATTCCTTCATATTTCATCAGCAACCCAGTCTCATAGATAGTGTGGTTGACCAAACTATCAGTTTTCTGGGTGAACATCAGTTCATTATCTCAAAATACTCTCTTTGGGACAGTAACACCATGTATGCCAACCCGAAAAATTAAAAAATCCATTTGATTCATATATGCAGTACCAAAAGAGATTGGTAATCATCTATTTCCTCTCTCAAACTGCATAACCACACCAAGAACAAATGGCACACCACATCATCAAAATGTGTTTAGATTCCCCTTTTTTCAAAATACATTTTTGCATGCCCATAGCATGCTCGGAGGCACCTATACCCCTCAACCATAAAAATCCCAGATATCAGCCAAAAACAGCACTGAAAACCCCTTTCTCTGATAGGTCGCATTTTCCAGGTCATTTCTTGGGACAGGTCGCAGTTTTATACCCAGTACCTACTACCCAGGACGCAAAACAGACCCCAAAAAGTGTGACTTGGCCTGTTCACTAGCTCTGGGTACCTAAACTGAACTGTTAATCCACTGAAATGAAAGAGTAGGATTAGGCCTCTTCCATACAACTGATATATCTCAAATTCCAATGGTCGGTTTATCCGCTACAATTATCGCAAGATTTAAGGCCTCCTCTCCTCATGACATTCACCTCAGCTCCACCAGCAAATAAGTGAATTTGGAAGGAAAATGCCCTATTAAAAAGAAAAACCCTGATTTTCTTTTGCTTACTGCGACAAAAACGTAGCTCAATTTGACTAATCGTATATTCCATTGGAAGGATCTCACCAAGCCATCAAATGGGTATATATTAGTTTTTCTTTATTTGATACTTCACCAGGACACATTTTATCCAAGAAGCGCCACTTCACCCTTCCTCGAAATCGAATTTCTTCACTTGAAACACTCGTACTAGGGGCACCATGTTGCCTCCATACTTGTCCACACTCATGTCAACTTTCATCATGAATTACCATCTGGTACTCATGCTTTTATGGTCCCCATTGGACCCTTTACATATGTGGCAGCACCATTGAGTCACCCTTGTTTAGAGCATTCGAGTGGAGTCATCATTGCTTCCGTGGAGTCTATCCCGAGTCCCTTTACATCTCGCCATAGTCCTCCATCATTCATTGCTTGGTCCCTCTCTCGTGTCACACATTACGACCTTTAGTCCTACTATCCCCTATCCCTCATGATATTTTGTTAGTCACTGTTAGCCATCAGTATTTTTTACATGTTAGTGATGACTATATCCATAGCTGAGTTTTCTAGAAGCTGAATTCCATGTGTCAATCTGTCATCTAGAAAACCCTCATAAATTTTTTTTCTCCCTTTTACTTGTCAGTCCGCCCATGTCAAAGTCAAAATCCATTATCACTATTTTTTCTAGCTTCAGCCCTCCTAGTCTGTCCATCAGCTCCAAAAGGAAAGGTCCAAGTCTGTTTCAAGAGTCTCCCCTATGTTAGGAAGTGGCGCTTTAAGGCATTTCACCCTTGGCAATCATCAAAGGGCCAAAAAACCTTCATCTGCTACAGACCAATCATGACCAACCTCCTACTCTACAAATCAAATTGACAAACAGCTCTAAGTCGCGCCACTTATATCCCTAGGTCTCAACACTGCATGAACCACAGTCTCAAGATGATTAATAGGTGTTTCACAGTGTTTTATGGATTCTGCAAAGAACAGGAAATACAACTTCATCTCAGGAGTAAATGCTTGAATCTACAGTTAGAGGAACAGCGGCTTCTAAATGTAGCATGAGCCTAAGATAAAGCTGCAAAACGAAGAGTCACTCATCAAGACCTTACAGTTCTTTCCAGCATGAAAATCACAGTAAGAGAAAGACACCACTGTCACAGCAAACTGGTAAATTTTCATGGCCCAGAACCTCCTTCATTTACAAGCAGAGGGTTAGGGCGCCTCCTTCATCCACAAGCAGAGGGCGCTGGCCAGTATTGACTTTGAAGATTGCAAAAGTCTAGGTTTGCCTTTTACTGAACAGTGAAACAATATCTCCAGGTTTTATGAATGTGAGTGATGATCATAACAGGGATAGAGTTTGAAATGTGCTAGCTCAAAGGAAAAAGAGTCTGGTCTGATAAAGGAGGTCATTTGAAGCTTTCAAATCATGTGAATTGTTGAACTTTAGAAAGGCATGTCATTAGTAAAAATTCCAATCATAAGCAGCCTGCTTGTCCACAAGATCAAATTGAAGAGGTGCTGACAAAACATGCCATTACACAGGCAGAAAGAAAGTTCTTTGTTTTTCAAAAGACATTGACCTCCATAGTCATAGAGACTATCTTTCAAGTAATTTGTCATGAGATGACCAAAGCAAATGATGACATCTCGGTTTCCCTGAGAACAGTACAGTGAGACAGTGATACTTTGGTAAGGGTTTTTTCTGAAGCACAGTGGTGATTGCCAGCAGAGGTGCCAGTATTGATGTTTTTCAGGTTGGTTGCTTAACATCATAAATCCAAGCAAACCCTTGTCATGCAGCCTTATCAAATAATATTCAGATACTTGCTCAGTGAAGGGCCTCCTCCATTTATGAGCAGATGGCCAAGGCATTGAGTGTTGTTGAAAACTGATTGGTCAAAAGGTGCAGTGGAAAGATACAAAGAAGGAAAACAAAGGTCTTTACACAGGTGACAGATGGTGATTATGATTCAAAAATATTGTTTTTCCTATTCATATGGAAATGACTTTCAGGATATACATCATGATAGACAGGAGACAATATTGACTGTGCAGGCCATTGTTACAAAAAGGGCAGTTTCCTTAGGGGAAAAAGCCACACAGTTACCTCAATGTCACATGCCAGGAAGTTTAAAGGGAACTCCTCTTAAGTAAACAGAGAAAATATGGTATGAAGAGATGCAAGCAAAATATGGCACTTACAATCCAAAAAGGAACTCATGGATCACCTGGAAGCAGAGACTGACACCATGTATAAGAAGAAGATTTTGTCAAAACCTGCTCATCAAATAACCTTCAGCAGATTAAGACAGAGGTTCTGGAAATAGGTTTCAGTAGCTCTGGAGCAGCACTCAAAACCCATGAAGCACTTCACTATTACACATCCAATCAAAAGACATCTACAAGATTCTGTCAAACCGAGCTTAAAAGGAAGAGGCATTTCTTCAAAGCAAGGAAAAGTCAGGACATTTTATCACAAGTAGTCATCTGGTTTTGAAGAATTTGGCAAGCATAAAAAGAAATCAGCTACAATGTGTCACCTGCAAAAGAGAAAAGGTAAAACAGTGGACAAAATTAAGCTTTGGCGATGGTTCTATTACAAAAGGTCAATACACTGGTCAGAACAAATGATAACTGTATTTCAAAGAGACCTATTCCTCCTAGTCCATAATTTTCCCTTTTCAGACATACTTCACAAATGATGGGAGGCTATTTCAGGTTTAATTCCCAGGATGGACATGGTGAATAAGTATACCAGTTTATGAATAGGCAAAGAAGTTGTTTTCATGGACAGTCAGTGTTATGGATAGTTTGAAACAAAACAAGTTTCCAGTATTCAATAAACAGAGATGATATAAAGGTTGTTAAGTTATTTTCAAAGTTTGAAATTCGGTGTTTATCACCCAAAGAACAAAAAATGGAAATCACCCTTTGATACAACTGTGCATAAGACAGAGTTCTGACTTTAAGTTATATTTGTTTTCATAAAGGGGTTGGTCCATGATTAGACGGTCCAAAAGCATAGAAAACCTTCGAATGCATGCACAGATTATGAATTTAGTTTTGCAAATACACCAAGGTGTTGGTAAAAGGACCGTGGAAACCTTGCAAAAGCCAAACAAGAATTCCACTTTACTTTTAAAAAGACAAAGTGACCGTTAAGAAGTTGAAATGATATATTAAGGAGTGAAGGTCGAGCGTGATTTTTCATTTTTCATTTGTCAAAAGAAACTCTGTACCTCACTTGGCATCAAAGCAAGGTTTCGGGTCAAAGTTGCAGTAATTTTCCCTGTCTATAGCCGAGCGACGCGCCTGCCATTTCGTGCGATGCGCCTGGGGGCGATTTTACAAAGGCGGTCAGTGTTGGCGCGACGCGCCTGTACACGGCGCCCGACAGCCTGACCTGACAGGCCACCCGGGTGGCTTTTCTTGCGCGACGTGTTGTCCTTAAAGAGTGCCGCGCGTAATCAAGGGTTTTCCGGTGCTACTCCAGCCCTTCACAATGGTTGTTCATCAAATTTAAAGGTATTCTTATATACTTTTCACCCGGTTTCAAAACTGCAAAGTGCTATAAAGGTTTAAAAAGCCACTGTTCGAGTTTATAAAAGCAAGGTGAATGTGATAAAGAGGTTAGAGATAAACACCGAAGGGGTTTGATGTTTGATTCAAGGAAAGCTTGTTCATTGTTAAATTGCTACAAATTTTCACAACACTGCACGCAGAACTTCAAAACTCTGTCATTATACCAGAAAAAAGGATTATTTGTTGTGTGAAGTTTTCAGGGTGTAAAGCTGTAATAAACTGCTGGATGTGTCATTTAGAACACCTACAGGAAAAGGTTGTTTTTAAGACTAAGAGTAGCTTGTTTAGTCTTCAAAACATCGAAGGGCAGAGGTTTTTCCTACAAAGAACTGTGTTTTGATTAAAAGGAGATTTTGTTATAGAGACAGGGCTTAGGTCTGTCAGGTGGAACAAAGGATTTCTCCTCCAAAGGCTAGGGTCACATGTATAAAGAGCCATTGATTGTTTTGAAAAGAGGAAATTCACATAGCTTCTACCTAAAAACTCTGTAATCCTTTAAAGATCTGTCATCTTGGCTCAGGATTATGTCAATGACTGTTTAATAACACTGAAGGTTGATTTCACATATGCAAATTTGTTGACAGTTGGCACACTTATACAAGGCAGGGTTGTTAATCATTGAAATTCTACCTTGAAGCAGAGATACATGTTTATTGGTTGACATCTAAGGCTTCAAGAATAGGGTGAATTTAGCACTTTCTCACAGCAAACTCTTTCTAGTAGTCTGCCCCTCTTTTTCACTGTATCATTTCCTACTGAAAAGTGTTGACTGAGATATTTTTAAGGTGTAGGGCCACTTTCTGAAGAGCAGGGTTTTAATATTTGAGTTTTGTCTTGGAGACACAAATACAAGTATGTTGATTGGCCTCTAACAAACTCACAAGAAGAATGATTTCTTAACACTGTATACAGGAAATCTACACAGCAGTTTGTCTCATCTTTGCTAATGGTGTCCTATTGAGGAATCGGCCTGGCTGAGGTACACTCAAAGGTAGAAGGCTAGTTTTAAGAGAACAGGAGGTTGTGTATTACAAAGACACTTGTTGCAAACCATCCACCTCACATTGTTTCTCTGTCAAAGCAGCATATTGACACAGTTTCAATCCAGCAGGGCATTTTACATACAGTGAAGGCAGTTTGCCTCTTCCAAAGCATTTTTAGGTCAGAATGCCTCCAAGGAAAGACAACAGGAGCGGGCCACATAAAAGATATGAGCCCATCTCTACAGAAGAGATTAATGCTCATCCTTCTGTACTTTTCAACTTCCATGAAGTGGGCTGCCTTGATTTCTGCCAGAAGATAGAAGAGGTCAAGAGTTTTTCGCCATTAACACACTTGTGCGCCCTGAGATTCAAAGAAAAACACTTCCAAGTGGCGGATCTTGATTTCAAAATTTCTCCAAGGTATGTGTCCAAGGCCACCAAGATCCCGTATCATGGCGAAAAATGGTTTAAACAAGCTCATCTTGACTTAGACGATTACAAACCTTTCATCAAGCCTGAACATAGAGAGGCTGTCACTGCTATCTTCCCTTTTTCATATCTTCTTGACAGCTATGCTTCGCTTGTGAAAGCCATAATGAAATATTTCACTTGTGAAGGGAGGTTTAATCGAATTTATGCCTACCATGTTCGTTTATTGATGCATTTTACCAGAAGCAGGCAACTGAACCTCCCTTACTTTTTGTTCAAGAGCATAGAGAAAATGGCATCCACTGTCCAAAAGAAGGCCCCACCTCAGCAAATCCCTTCTCTTTTTCATCATTCTTTGATCAAGATTATCTTCCTATACCAGCTAGAGAAGAAGGAGGTTTCATGGGATTTATTCATCAGCCATCCAGATTTTGCCACTGTTCCTCCCGCCCATATTTCTCCTACTCAGCCTGTCCATCGCCCAGTGCCTTTGTCCAGTAGGCCTACACCTAGAAGGCTCAGAATGACTAATGGACAGCCAAGTCAACAGGAGGAAGGAGAGGGCAGTGAATAGCAGTAAGAAGAAAGGGATGAGGAACAACAGCAGATAGGTGATGAAGGATAGCAGGTCCATGATGAGGAACAACAGCAAGTGCAAGATGAAGAACAACATGTTGGGCAGGAAATTGAAACACCTCTTGAGCCACAAATTGGACAAGACATTGATGAAGAACAGCAAGCTAAGGCTGACACCCAAACAGTGACAAAGGTTGTTCCTAGCAAGAGGAAATTTCCCAAAAAGACACCTTCTAGCATGCCAAGGAGGAAAAGCGCCAGATTGGCTTTCAAAGGTAAAAGCAAAGTTGGGGAAAGTACAAAGCATGGAGGTGAATTAGCTATTATCCCTATCCAAAGCGATGATAGTGACAATGAGGCCCGCCTTCTTGAAAATCTCTTAATCCATAAGGAAGGGCAAATTGAGGCATTAGAGCAAGATCTTCAAAGGGCAAGGAATTTCAATCATTTCTTGGAGATTGAAAACAAACAAAGGAATGTGCACATAGCTGTTCATGAGGCGCGGGCAATTAAGTATAAGAAAGAGGCAGAAAGGGCGCAAGCAAGAATTGAAGAGCTCATTGGTGAGTTTGATGATGAAGAGGAGGAAGACTAGCCTAGGTGGAAGAGGCCTAGGACCATCGAGCTTAAAAGAGCCTTGGAAAAGCAAAGAGCAGAAGAGCAACCCCAGCTCCAAGCCTTTCCCCTCACTGCACTCCTTGAGCAGGAAATTGAGGAAAACAAAGAGGCTTGGCTTGAAAGAGCTAACAAGCATTTGGAAATGAAGCTTGAGAGGGCGAATAGAGATTTAGAGCTGCAGAGGAAGAGGACACATCACTTCCAAAAGCTGAATCAGTTTGCCCGGCGCAAACTAAAGGCAGCACACGAGAAATTGAAGAAGGTAAAAGGGAAGCGCCTAGCACGGAAAGAAGGGAAAAGCATATCAGCCCTTGATATTTTGGCCTCAGCTTCGGCGGATCTCTCATCTGCCCGCCATATCAGCAGTCTGCTATTTTTTGGGTTTTTTCACACAGGTACAGTTTTGGGGATCTTCCAGGCATCAGATTGAGATGATTTCAGTTGCGCCGGAAAGCAAACACAGAGACCTTTCCAACGAGCTATCATGAGCCTCGTTTCGACATCGGGAAGACTGCCAATTTCCTCCAGCAAGTCAGGGGACCTTTTTCAGGCATAAATATGAAGTATTTTTGTAATTTTCGAACCTCAAAAATTTGCTTTTCCCAAATGTGCGTTAAGCTATTTTTATCCTTGGGAAATGATGTAAAGTCAATATAATTTCCATTTTTAGCAGTTTTTTAGATATTTTATGGGATATTTTGTGCCTTGGGCTTTGCAAAGCCTCAAGGACAAGTTTAGATATTTTGACTTAGCCAATGGGATAGCTAGTTGCTCCATGAGGTTTTCCTCCCTCAATCCTATTTATTCCATGGGTTTCATTGTAAAACAGAGGCTGAACTTGAGAGAAGAATCAATATATTGGTCATATGAGCTTTGAAGAACATACTTGTGTTATGATTTTTTGACTGCCTCTTGGATGCTTTTGATGAATGATGAAGGATTGGTGATGGATTCCATGACATGGTAGAATGGTATAGTGTTTCTTGCTATGTTTTTGTCTTCTAGTTTTCATCCATAATACATGCTTCTTGCTGCTATATATCAGTAGAGATTGATTTTGAGATATGCCCATGGAGGCACCTCAAAATTCCTGAATCTTCATAGCTTGATGTTTTATTCTTCCTTAGTTATGCTAAATAATTCTTAACTGCTCTTTAGTAACTTAAGGATGCTGTTTGCTAGTTTTATTTACAAGTTCTATGCATGTTGAGTAGGATGTATGGTGTGCCCTGCCTACCTATAAGCTGTCCATAGTTATGTCTATAAAACTTTCTCTTTGACTGATTAATTGATCATCTTGTTGAACCAAGGAGGCCTAGTCCCGATCTAGCCCTTTGCCTAAAACTATGAAAGCTTGTTTTTCAAAGTGCCCAATGACTTAGAGACTGTGTTTAGGCGTTCTGGCATAGTATTTTGAGTTGTTAGTCCTTCTTATGTGTTTTCCCCAAAGTCTGATAGCCATTTCCCAAAGTTAGAGGGTCTTATACCTCTATGTATGGCTGGAATGTTTGATTTCTATGTATTTATTAGCTCATAGTTACATTTAGCATGATTAATGGCTTGCTATAACATGTTTATGTTTGCTATCAACTAGTTATATTTGAAATCCCTTGTCTTTCACAAGCTTGATGTCCATTTACTCCATTTTGCCTAAAGATCCCTTCTACCGTGAATCAAATCGGCCCTACAGCAGCCTTACATCATCATCTCATAGTTTCCTTGACCTGTTTGACCCCATAGCCCAATTGATCTGACTTCTTGTTATCCATTTTTACATCTTTGATCAGTTTCATCCCTCACAAACTTAAAAACCAAAAATCAAAAAACTCACTTCATAACTAGCCTAATATCAGAACACCATAAGCGAACACACCGATATCTTTTACATCTAATAGAGAGAGCCCTCTCTGAGTCCAGGAAGGCTAGGTCCTTGGGGTCCAAAGCTTGGTTTGATGTTACATCGTCATTTGGATCGCCAATCGGCCAAATCACGGGACCCTAAAAGTCACTGTCAGGTCATCCGTGCCATTTATGCTCTAACAAGGATAGTCGTTCGTTCACTGCTTGGTCCCCTCCATTTCATCATCATCATTGGTGTCAGTATGTCAGTCACTCTACTATTTTCTCTCATGCCTTATTTCAGGATCACTTATTGCCTCACCTATGGCAGACCTCCTTCTGTCGACATCAGCTCATTCATTCCAGAAGACAGGTCTCGAGGGAATATGTACCTTGGTTGTAGCTTCCACTCTTGTTCGGTGCCTCGGATTAGGAAAAGGGACTCCGTAGTTCCCTTTGACTTGATTTTTTCTCAGCTCCAGCTCCTTTTAGCATGATCGAGATATGTATACTTGATGGTTTAGTGATGCAGCACGTGACTTCGATGATTCTCAGGTGTGTGTGAGATGTCTCAGCCCTCATTAGGGGGTGGACCTATAGGTAGCCCCCCGCACACTTGGATGACCTCTTCATTACAGCCTTCGATGCAGCTCCATAAATTTGATGATGCGGGCCTCAGCCGCTTGCAGTGCTTTTTTGTTTGCATGTATAAGTCAGATTTTTAGAGCCCTTTCCTGTTTTCAGGGGCATCTGGGTTGTATTTATATCTCATATAATCAGATATTATTGTATAAAATCCTGGCTGTTATCCCAGGCACAATATGTATGTGGGATTTGTTAGCTCCGTGTAATCATCAAGATTGGAAAAAGTCCAGTCGTAGGGAGAAACATCGTTTCAACCACTTTGGGATTCTAGGATCTATCCCTCCTGAATCCGGAGAGGGATCTCTCCAATAAGTGCAAAGATGGATTTGTCTTTGAAGCTTGGGGTAATGATATTAGGCTAGTTATGAAGGCCGAGGGTTTGTTTTGTTTTTTGGATGGTTGAGCATGATTATTATTTGAGGGGAAAGTTCTAAGTGAAAAGAGTTTCAAAGGTGAGAAGTTGCAAGTGAATAGAAAAACTTTGTATAAAAAGATAGATATAAAGCTGGTTTTTAGTCCATTGGGCTACGGAGTCATAACAGGGATTTAATTGAGAAATAACATCAAGAGTGTTCCAAGGGGCAAGTCATTTATATCATAAGACTATTGAGATTAAAATGATGGAATGGAAACAATAAAGTGTTGGAGGGGTGGAAACTGAGAATAATTTCACCAAGGATTTATAGTCAGTCCAAACAAGAAAAGCCTCTTAAGTAACTATTTAAAACCAACCAAGAACAGGGCTAACCATAGACTTCTTGGGCAAGTTTGTATTGAAGCAGCTTAATTGAAAAAAAATCCAGTAATCCACATAATTACCTTCAGAACGTATGAAAATACATACGAGAAACAAAGTGTAACCTAAGATCAGATAAGGTACTTTTTAAACCTAATCTACTTTCGGCCAACACCAAGGGAAACCTTCTGAATCTGCCTTTGGAGAATAGGAACTAGAAACAGGGCAAACCATCACTTTTCTAGTCTAAATTTAATAAGAAAATGATGAAAATAACTTCCAAAAATAATGTTTAAAGCAAACAGTAGGACAAGGGAACGCCAACATTCCTAACTGCTTAAACTGTATTGAATCATTCTTAAATAAACAAATTGGAGGAAAAAATTGAGATAAAGCTTATCAGTTAGAGAAGGGTACTGGTAAACAGTAAATCCTAACTCTATAAATACTATTCTTTATCAGAGAATAGTGAACAATATGACATACATAGAAGGAAAAAACAATAACAAAGAAAGGGGCACTTCACCAGTGATATAGACCAGGATCCCAAGAAACAGCTTGTTATTGATGTCAAACCAGTTACAGTCTTCAGGTCAAATGTTTCAGTTCAGAAATCATCTTCACTATTCAGCCTAACTAATATAAACATAAACAGAGCTTCAAAGGCCAGCGAACACTATTTACAATCAGAAGTTTTAAGCTCAAATATATTTCAAAGTTCTACAACCAACAATTTCTCATCTTCTACAGAAGTATTTATAGAAGAATGAGGAGGTGAGATCTGATAAAAGATCTCTCAGGACAATTAATATAGAGTGATGACTTCTCGGCCTTTGAGGGGCTCGATGAAGAAGTTTACAGGTGTTTCACTGTATTAATTGATATACATGAAATATTTTAAGCTTGGTGGGAGATCTTGTTGACTTTTAAGGCTCTGCGTTATGTTATAGTAACTCTGCTGATATTTTTTCCATTAAATTCTTTCAGCAGAATTAACTGTTTGACTGCGTTGAGGAAAATATCTGATTTTGAACAATAAATTTGGCCTCTGTTTGAATTCTTTGAGGCACAGGTGGCTTTGTGGTAGCTGGGAGGAATCAATTTGCCTCAGATGTGGTGGTGGAGGCCTTTCTGTCTATTAAACACTTATGATTTTACTTTAATCATGTTTTTAATTTGAGGGATTAGGCTTTTGATAATCAATCTTAGCCGTGATCCCCGCAAATATGTCTTTTATTTTCTATCCTGATGCGTTTTTTCTTCAACACTGATACTCTTTTAATTTTTGATTTAAAATCACAGTGTCTTTTTGATGTGCAGGTTGCTCAGGGCTCGTATGGCATCAATGCATTATGAAACATTGATGAGACGTGGAGTAGAGCCCCGTGAATAGCTTCCCTTTGATAAATCAAAGGTACGAGAATCGTCATTCCCAGTCCTTTGGCTTTTATATAATGGAACACCCATCAAACCTGCAAAATAAAAAACTATATTATGAAATCCTGCGTTTTTTGGGAAAAACTGCTTCAGAGGGCGTGGGGAGGAGTGTAGCTGTTGGATGGCAGCATCCAACAGTGGAGATCTGTGTATAATAGTCGAAAAGAGAGCAATGGGAAGTAATGTGGGAATGATCTGGGACCATCCGATCCGGACATGTGGACTGTCCAAATCCAATTAGGGGATTACAATCGGCTGGGAAAGAAGGAGGGTGTAACGAAAATTTTCGATGCGATTGTGCGATCGGGGAGGGCGATGCGATTGAGAGATGACCATTGATCTAAGGATCAGATCAACGGTGGGGAATGAATCGGAGGGATGGCTGATTGGGGAGAAAAAACAAATGCACCCGATGAAACTTGCGATGGGATTGAGCGCTGACCATCGATCTGCAGATTAGATCGACGGTGGGAGATGCGTCGGGAGGTCGCAATTGGTGGGGTAAAGGTTAATGATCAAAGAAATTGTGGGCCGTTGGATCTGGGAAGGCAGAGAGGAGATAAATGGTGGATAAATAATCGGGGATCGATAGTTAGAGGTGGGTCGATGTGATGGTGCAATCGGGGGTTTCAAAGGGGAGCAATTGGAAGAGTCTTCGCAGAAGTTTCCGATGCGATAAGTGCCTTGGGTCTTTGAAATTTGGTCCTGGGCATGAGCTATATGAATGAAGTGGAGGGTGCGGAGTTTACATATGTGACCTAATCGAATCGGAACTTTTGATGCGGTCTTTCAATCAACCCATTGTAGATTCTTCCGATGCGATTACACTTCGGGTCTTTTTGATCTAACCATTTTTTATATTAAAAACATGACTTTGGCGCATCAGATCAAAACTTTGGGTAAGTGGGTTTTATGTTTTAACAAAGGAAAGGGACCATTGGGAATGAATAATTTCAATGATTTATTGCTCGATGGTGGGCCCACGGGTTACATGAAATGATAATACGATCGGGGGGTATGTATATGGGCTTAATTGCATCGAAACTTTTTAAAAATGGAAAAAAGACTTGCGCACTCAGACTTTGCAATGCGATAAGCACTTCGTGGGTCTAGCGCCTGGTTCTAGGGTGCGGGCACGTGGAGGGGAAGTGGTTTAAGACTTAGCCCAAGGCGTCTTAAGTCTGTAATACAAAAATGAGTTTTTTTATAGATTTTCAATGGTTTTCAAAGGAATTTGAGGGTTTCAGTAAGGTTAAAAAGTGAGTTCTTAACCTAGTAAAAATTATTTTCCTGAAGGGAAGAAGAGGAATCATGAAAATAGAGGAGTTTTGTGGAGAAAAAAGGGGAGAAAAATAAAGGCTAGTTTTGAGTGGAGGAAGGGGAAAAATGATGATTTTGCAGCAGTATTTTCACCTATGGAAATAGCAGAAATTCTGAGTATAAAAAAGGGAACAACAGTGAAGATTTGGACAGAGGCATGAGGCCTTCAAGAGTCTTCAAGAGCCAACACTTTTTAGTAATAAAATTTGTTCCTTGAAGGCTCAAAATTTTTTATCCACCTTTTGCTTTAAAAAAATTTATAGGTGGCTAACAGTGGCTTGACTTGGGGATGGTGCCTTCTTGAAGGCATCAAGAATTTTAGACTTGCATTCTCTGGAAGGCTGACTTGTGCCACATTCATTGTGTTCTCTAGGAGGCTGACCTGTGCCTCATCCATTGGGCTGCTTTCCTTTGCTTGAATGATCTTGCTCTGAAACATATTATCAGCCATAAAAACAACGGATCTCTCATCTACAAGCTTTCTACCTAACCAATCCTACAGATCTAACATTTTTTCTTCTTTAGAGTGCACTTGGATTGGAAAACTCTTTTCACAACATTTTATTCTTTTGAAATCATAAAACTAATCTAATTCTACTCCTTATTTCTCCATGGACTCAGATTAAACAGTTGAGTCCATATGTTTCTCTACCTAATCTACCATCTGTTGGGATTAAACTGTCTAACAAATTTTATTCACTAATTTCTAAAACAAAAATTCAAAAGCATACAAGTAAGGATTGAACAGTCTAACTTGTAGTTGGTCCATGGCATAAAAGACAAGTTGCACATAGACATTTATTTTGCAAAAAATTTAAAACAAAATGGAAGGCTTAAGATCTGAAATTTCAAAGCACTTCCTTCATCCTTTTACAGCTCTTTTTTGACTCTTGTTTGAGTTGTTTCTTCCTTGTTCTCTGGTTCAGATTTTGAGCATGTTAGAACCAGATTTACATCTTTTTGGACTCAGAAAATAAAACAGATTTGAGTCATCTCTCTTTGGAAACCTAGGTTCAGATTTTGAGCTTGCTTGAACCTTTAATTTCTATCCTAATCTATCTACTGATAAGCCAAGATTAAACAGTTTGGCAAATCGAATTCACTATCCTATCAATAGAAAATTTAAAACTAATTAGTCAAGATTAGGTTGTTTGACTAACTAAAAGTGTGTTCTTTAGGATTTTCTATTGAGCTTGCACACTTTCAGATTTGTTTCTCTTTTTTTTTTTTGGTATGGGGCTGTACCTTTCTTGTTTTCACAATCTGCCCTCTTTTCTTTCTTTCTTTGTTTTTGTATTTTTGAATTTTTGAATTTTCTTCAAAGCAGAAAAAAAAAACTAACTACATGCTCGGAACTGAGCTTTATTGACATTCCTATCTAACCTATTCTAAACATGGAGTATTTACATATTCATATGATACAAAAGTGCTAATGCAGCCAGCTGAGTAATGTCAAAAAGAAGAAGAAACTCTGGCTGCTTGTCAAGGGTATCCATAGTACATATTGAAGACTAACCTTCAATATCAAGGCTATCATAGAAGGTGACAGATTTTCATGTCTCTGGCTTTTGCAATGGATCACTGTTTGATAATTTGAGCCAGTTGGGATTTCCACACACTCTTCCATAGGATCAACAAAGAAAATATGAAGGTTATCTCCTTTTTGGTTCTCCATGTTTGGTAGGTTGTCTGCTTCTAAGACTTCAGCTTTGCGGGCTATGTCTTCAGAAAGTTTCTTGGAAGCATCATCATTCTTAACATAAAATGAAAAATATTCTTCTTGAGAAGATGGTATATCCTCAGTAGGACAATATTCTATTTGTTTCTCTCCCTCTTCTTCATCATCATCTGAACTGGAGGACTCATCATATTTGGCAGTGTTGTCCTCTTGTAGCGCTAGTATGCTCTGGTTTAGTGGACTGTACTCTATGAGGAGGTTATTATATTCTTGAGCAGGGGTATGTTCAATTGCTTCCTTTATTTCAAGAGAAGGCTCCTTGGTTTTAACCTGCCCAGAAATTTCTTTGTTTCTTTCCTCCTCATCCTTTGAGCCGAAAGTCTGCTGAGTCCCAATCTCATGGAAATTATTACTGATGATATGAAATGAAGCAGAGCAAAGATCGAATGAATCTTCACTTACTTCTAGACTTTGAAAAATCTTATCATCAGTATCATAAATAGTCTGCACTAGTTCATTACTTCTTTGAAGGAACTGATCTTCCTCGCATAAATCTGCTAATGATGATATTGCAAAATTAACTTCTGTTTGGGAAGCATCATCACTAGATAGATCAAATTTAGGAGAATCACGAATATAATTAATACTACCAATCAAACATACTGGGTTATAAGTAGGTCATTCTTCATTCTAATCTACAAGAGAACTTTCTAAATCTGTATGAAAAAGTTCTCTATGTGAATGGACAAGAGTGTTTGTTTTGCAGAAAGTTTCAGAGAGCGACTGTTTATAAATAGTCTGATCTATCTCTTTTTCTGTCAAAGGGGAAGATGTTTATATGTTCCTTTGAACAGGAGTACAACAGTTCTCTGTCTCTTGTGAAGACCGATTTCGAGGCTGGATGTCTTCTTGAGCCTCAGCTATAAGGGATGATGAATCAATATTTGAGTTTTCAGGGATATCTTGAAGAATGTTATTTATTGCTTGGATCATATCTTCCTCAACTGATTCATCTATGTTCTTAAAGTTTTTCAATAGGAGATTAAACTCATGAATGGCTATTAAAATATCTTCAGGATGCATCTCTTCCAAAGCTTCCTCATTATCAATAATGTGTTGGGTGATGTTTTGTGATGGATCATACTATATTGCACCCCATGATAATGATGTAGTGTTTTCTTTATAGTTCTCATAGAACACATATTCAAGGTCTCTTAAAGAAAACAAACTACTAGATCTTAAGCATTCATACCAATCCATAGATTTTCCTTCTAATGTTAACATGAACATTTTCATTAGGCAGTCTTCATGCCATTCAACTTTCAACCTCCATACATGTATATGAAATTTGATGAGATGTAATAAAGGGTCATCAAACTTTTCACCTTGAAAAACAAGCAGGTTGTCATCCCAATTCACCCGGGGCATCTTATGTGGAAACCTAGGGATATGATCTCTACTCATTGGGGCATATCTTCGTTGTATTCTTGGGATCATGTTTGTAAATCAAGAAAAAGGTCACTGTGTCTAGTCAATCAGTTTAGGATCTTCTACCAGTGGAGTCATTTGGTTCTTTGGGAGTTTCAGGGTGTGGAGTCACCAGGTGGAGAATTTTTAACTCGTAAGGAGGTAAAATGTTTTAATGGTCCACCACCATAAGACTCTTGTAGAGCTGCAAGATTTTTCAGAGACTGAATTAGCTCTCAAGGGTGATCTGAAAACAGTTTAAAATTTAATCTTAGGAGACTTCCTAAGGATACTTTCTGGGTTATCAACTATCTCAGGTGGATTAGGGTCAGGATGGGCTCTAGTGTGAATCTTTCTAGGAGCCACTATGCTGTGTTTTTCAGACCCAAATAAGCAAGAAAAGCTCAACCAGATATGACAATATTTAAGAGGTCAAATAATTCTGTTTCACAAATTCAAATCCTACAGTCCTCTAATTGAATTTTAAACCATGTTATAATGACCAAGGTTCTTCCCAGTGGAGTCTTAAGGTCTGTTAAGGATTGTGGAGTCACCAAGTGGAATTTTTTAGCTCTTTTGGAGGTAAAAGGTTTTATGGTCCACCACCATGTTTATTGGATACCAATCTGAGATATTTTTGGTGTTTTCTGAGTTATTTTTCAGTTGTGTGGTTTCTAAGAATATGCTAACTCTGTTTCAAAACTTAGCTACGGTTATGAGACAAACACAGTCTACTCTTATGGCTAAGCCAGCTGATTTTTCAAGGTTAGATAAAGTCTTATGAGAATCCTAGGGTTTGCCTAGTTTGCCACTGATTCAAACAATTTTTATCATGATTACCATTCTTTGGTAGTGCTTGAAAAGGCTTCTTTTTACTCACAAGGTTTTTATTTAGTTTTAAGGGAAGTTTCCCCAGTGGAGTCACTAGAAATTTTAGCTCCCTGTAATCAACAAGATTGGAAAAAGTTTGACCGCAAGGAGAAACATCGTTTCAACCACTTTGGGATTCTAGGATCTAGCCCTCCTGAATCCGGAGATGGATCTCTCCAATAAGTGCAAAGATGGATTTGTCTTCGAAGCTTGGGGTAATGATATTAGGATAGTTATGAAGGCTGAGGGTTTGTTTTGTTTTTTGGATGATTGAGCATGATTATTATTTGAGGGGAAAGTTCTAAGTGCAAAGAGTTTCAAAGGTGAGAAGTTGCAAGTGAATAGAAAAACTTTGTCTAAAAAGATAGATATAATGCTAGTTTTTATTCCATTGGGCTATGGAGTCATAACAGGGCTTTAATTGAGCAACAACATCAAGAGTGTTCCAAGGGGCAAGTCATCTATATCATAAGATTATTGAGATTAAAATGATGGAATGGAAACAATAAAGTGTTGGAGAGGTGGAAACTGATAATAATTTCACCAAGGATTTATAGTCAGTCCAAACAAGAAAAGCCTCTTAAGTAACTGTTTAAAACCGACCAAGAACAGGGCTAACCATAGACTTCTTGGGCAAGTTTGTATTGAAGCAGCTTAATTGACAAGCAATCCAGTAATCCGCATAATTACCTTCAGAAAGTATGAAAACTCATAAGAGAAACAAAGTGTAACCTAAGATAAAATAAGGTACTTTTAAACCTAATCTGCTTTCGGCCAACACCAAGGGAAAGCTTCAGAATCTACCTTTGGAGAATAGGAACTAGAAACAGGGAAAACCATCACTTTTCTAGTCTAAATTTAGTAAGCAAATGATGAAAATAAATTTCAAGAATAATGTTTAAAGAAAATAGTAGAACGAGGGAACGCCAACATTCCTAACTGCTTAAACTGTATTGAATCATTCTTAAATAAACAAATTGGAGGAAAACATTGAGATAAAGCTTATCAGTTAGAGAAGGGTACTGGTAAACAGTAAATCCTAACTCTATAAATACTGCTCGTTATCAGAGAATAATGAGCAATATGACATACATAGAAGGAAAAAACAATAACAAAGAAAGGGGCACTTCTCCAATGATATAGACCAGGATCCCAAGAAATAGCTTGTTATTGATGTCAAACCAGTTACAGTCTTCAGGTCCAATGTTTCAGTTCAGAAATCATCTTCACTATTCAGCCTAACTAATCTAAACAAAAACAGAGCTTCAAGGGCCAGCAAACACTCTTTACAATCAAAAGTTTTAAGCTCAAATATATTTCAAAGTTCTGCAACCAACAATTTCTCATCTTCTACAGAAGTATTTATAGAAGAATGAGGAGGTGAGATCTGATAAAAGATCTCTTAGGAAAATTAATACAGAGTGATGACTTCTCGGCCTTTGAGGGGCTTGATGAAGAAGTTTATAGGTGTTTCACTGTATTATTTGATATACATTAAAGATTTTAAGCTCGGTGGGAGCTCTTGTTGACTTTTAAGGCTCTGCGTTATGTTATAGTAACTCTGCTGATATTTTTGTCATTGAATTCTTTCAGCAAAATTAACTATTTGGCTGCGTTGAGGAAAATATCTGATTTCGAACAATAACTTCGGCCTTTGTTTGAATGCTTTGAGGCACAGGTGGTTTCGTGGTAGCTGGGAGGAATCAATTTTCCTCAGATTTTGCGGTGGAGGCCTTTCTGTCTGTTAAACACTTATGATTTTCCTTTAATCACGTTTTTAATTTGGGGGATTAGGATTTTGATAATCAATCTTAGCCGTGATCCCCGCAAATCTATCTTCGATCTTCTATCCTGCTGCGTTTTGTCTTCAACACTGATACTCTTTTAATTTGTGATTTAAAATCACAGTGTCTTGTTGATGTGCAGGCTGCTCAGGGCTCGTATGGCATCGATGCCTTATGAAACATTGACGAGACATGGAGTAGAGCCTCGTGAATAACTTCCCTTTTATGAATCAAAGGTACAGGAATCATCATTCCCAGTCCTTTGGCTTTTATATAATGGACCACCCATCAAACCTGCAAAATACAAAACTATATTATGAAATCCTGCGTTTTTTGGGAAAAATTGCTTCAAAGGGCATGGGGAGGAGCATAGCCGTTGGATGGTAGCATCCAACGGTGGAGATATGTGTATAATAGTAAAAAAGAGAGTGATGGGAAGTAATGCGGGAATTTTCTGGGATCGTCCGATCTAGACACGTGGACGGTCCAGATCCAATCGAGGGAATGCAATCGGCGGGGAAAGAAGGAGGGTGTAACGAAAATTGTTGATGCGATTGTGCGATCGGGGAGGGCGATGCGATTGAGCGATGACCATTGATCTCAGGATCATATCAATGGTGGGGAATGAATCGGAGGGATGGCCGATCGGGGGGAACAAACAGACACACCCGATGAAACTTGCGATGAAATTAAGCACTGACCGTCGATCTGCAGATCAGATCGATGATGGGAGATGCGTCAGGAGGTCGCAATTGGTGGGGTAAAGGTTAATGATCAGAGGAATTATGGGCCGTTGGATCTGGGAAGGCAGAGAGGAGATCAACGATGGAAAAATAATCAGGGATCGACAATCGGAGGTGGGTCAATGCGATGGTGTGATCAGGGCATCGCAATCGGGGGTTTCAAAGGGGAGCAATCGGAAAAGTCTTCACAGAAGTTTCCGATGCGATAAGTGCCTTGGGTCTTTGACCTTTGGTCCTGGGCATGAGCTATATGAATGAAGTGGAGGGTGCAGAGTTTACATATGTGACCCAATCACATCATAAATTTTGATGCAGTCTTTCAATCAACCCTTTGTAGATTCTTCCGATGCGATTACGCTTCGGGTCTTTTTGATCTAACCATTTTTTATATTAAAAACATGACTTTGGCGCATAAGATCAAAAATTTGGGTAAGTGAGTTTTATGTTTTAAAAAAGGAAAGAGACCATCAGGAATGAATAATTTCAATGATTTAGCGCCCGATGGCAGGCCCACGGGTTACATGAAATGATAATACAATTGGGGGGTATGTATATGGGCTTAATCGCATCAGAACTTTTTAAGCATGGAAAAAAGACTTGCGCACTCAGAATTTGCGATGCGATAAGCACTTCGTGGGTCTAGCGCCTGGTTCTAGGGTGCAGGAACATGGAGGGGAAGTGGTTTAAGACTTAGCCCAAGGGGGCTTAAGTCTGTAATACAAAAATGGGTTTTTTATAGATTTTCAATGGTTTTCAAAGGAATTTGAGGGTTTCGGTAAGGTTAAAAAGTGAGTTCTTAACCTTGTAAAAATGATTTTCATGAAGGGAAGAAGAGGAATCATGAAAATAGAGGAGTTTTGTGGAGAAAAAAGGGGAGCAAAATGAAGATTATTTTTGAGTGGAGGAAGGGGAAAAATGATGATTTTGCAGCAGTATTTTCACTTATGGAAACAACAAAAATTCTGAGTATAAAAAAGGGAACAACAGTGAAGATTTAGATAGAGGCATGAGGCCTTCAAGAGTATTCAAGAGCCAACACTTTTTAGAAATAAAATTTGTTCCTTGAAGGCTCAAAATGTTTTAGCCACCTTTTTCTATAACAAATTTTATAGGTGGCTAACAGGATTCATTATTGTGTGATTTATTCGGCTCATGTTTAGGCCAGCATATGCTTTATTATTGCATTCTGTGGTTTTCCAGGTGGCTTATTGTTTGTACTATTGCCTTGGTGGGCATAGGTATGCCTCCCCCACTGCCTATAGTAGGTACTCACTCATCAAAAAGACTTGTTGCACCTGCAAGTCGCCTCTTCAGGGTCTATTTTTTTTAGCACTTTGGTTTACCTTATACGTCTCTCTCTTTGACTTCCCCTTTGATGTCTAGTAATTGGGTTCTTACAACGTACTTCGGTCATACGATTAGCTCCTAATTCTCTCATGCTGGGGGGCAATCTATTACACCATTTTTTGGTCATCTAACCTATTATCATTAGATGGACCCAAGTACATCATGTAAGACCAATTTTACTCCAAGTAAAATTGCTTTCACTATAAAAATATCTTATTAAATCACCTTTATTAAGTTATTTATGGTCTAAACAGGAAACCCCATAAGGAAATATTAAATAAATATATATATTTTTTATTTTCCTCAAGAAATAATTAGTTAAACAGTAGTTTAATTAATATTTCTGGTTATATTTAACCCAAAACAAAGAAATTAATTAGATAAATCATTATTTATCTTATTAGTTTCTAAAGAATAATTGTTTAAATCTTATTTAAATAATATTCTTTGTTAAATATGACTAATTCACCCTTAAATAATTAAATAAATCATTATTTATTTGATTATTACTCAAACATATCCTTAAAATGATAAATAAATGATTTATTTATTTATTATTACTTAATCACATCCTTAAAATGATAAATAAATCATTTATTTATTAATTATTTACAAATAAGGGGATTTGACTCAAGTCAAATTCCTTTTCCCTCCAAAAAATATAATAAAATATTCCATAAAAGTTGGATCTAGATTTGGTTAATAATATTTTAATTATGCACCAATCTCTAGACTAACTCAATATCTTGTTATAAATAGAAGGGTTTTCCAATTCATTTGTCACCTTTTGTTGCCTAAAGATCACTCTGGATCTCAACACTTGGTCTGGCTATTGATCCATAATCATAGCCATACTTTTCCATTTTTGTCTGGGTTTTCTACACCATCAAGAGAGAGAAGTTCTAAATCTAAAGTGCTGAGGACTCAGAAAAACCCATCCCATTGAGGAGAACAGGGAACACCCTCTTGTGTTTTCCTCCTAGGTGCCATTAATAAAATTATTCATTGGATATATTATTGTGTTGTCTATTGGATCTATGGAGTAAATCTTATTTTTATATTGTTTAATGTCTTCTAATGCATAGATCTAGATTTTTGCATCATTTGTCTTGATCATCTAATTGCAGATCTAAAGATATTGGCAGTCATTTATGTTGTTAGGGCTATAAGTTATGCGTGGCTGAAGTGGTATTTTTTCGTACACTTCGAATAAAGATTCATACTAACACTAGTGTTTACCAAAAATATCAAAGCACCAATAAGTTGTCTATACTTCATGGAATTTCCTATATTAGGTCTTATAGCTTTGGCACACAATTTCTTAAATTTCATTACATAGGAGTATGCATGGAATTAAATTATACCATAGAAAATATTTCAAGAAGATTAACAACATATTTTCCTTGATAAATATAGATTTTACGAGGTCTTTGACAAACCTCTAGACCTAGAAAGTAATGCATCAAACCAGGGTCTTCCATTTTAAATTCAGAATCTAAATCTCTCTTACACTAGAGGATAAGATTTCTCCTCTCAAGAATAAATCATCAACATAAAATACCAAATAGAAGGTATACCTTGGACAATATTGGAGTATATGTTTGGGCCTGCATTGCTTCTAGTGAAACCAAGCTTCATCAGGTATCTATCAATGGGAGCATATCAATCTCTTGGAGCTTGCTTTAGCCCATATAAGGCTTTATTCAATCCACATACATGATTTTCCCAGTCATGCTCTTCAAAGTCTTATGGTTGTTCACAAATATCTCTTCCTTGAGGAAGCAATGCAAGAAATAATGTTTCACATCCATTTGGTGAAGAGTCCATCCCTGGATAGAAACTAAGGAAACAACAGATCAAATATTATTATATCGAGTGACAAGTGTAAACATATCATCATAATATATTCCATATTTCTGAGAGAAAAAACTATCTACAAATATAGACTTATATTTTTCAATACTACCATATGTACTATGTTTAATCTTAAACAACCATTTGGAAGTGAAAATAGATTTACCTTGAGGTCTAGGAACCAGTTCCAAGAAATCATTTTAGATGGTGAAATCATATTTTTCAATCATGGAATATTTATAGACTTTTTATTTTGTATCTTCTTTAAATGTGCATTGTTATGCCTGAATGATGTTACTCATGGAGGAAACATACCCTTGAAACCAACTTGGATTCTTAATTTCTTTGAACATTCCTCTTGGGGCAAAATGTTAATCAACATCTTACAAGGTATCTCACAACCATAATGGTCTCTTTATGGTATGATGATCATGTGGTGGAGGATATACAGGATCCGTAGAACCCATGGGATTATCATCAAGCTCATTCTTAGGTTCTGATTTAGAATCAAATGTAGGATATTTTTCATTAACTTCTCTTTTAATAATGGTAAGAGGAGGAGAGTCTATTACTTTTGAAAGAGATACATCTTCACCAAATGTGACATCTCTGATAAACTCTATAGTTCTTTGACCAGGTACATAAATTATATAAGATTTTGAGTTATCACAATAACCAACAAACACACCTTTCTTACTTGAATCTTCCAATTTATCCCATTTCTCTTGCGGCACATCAAAGTACATAGGACAACCAAAGATTCTCAAATGACTCACCTCAGCCCTTTCAATAGTGAAGAATTATTCAAGGGTATTATTATCTAAGGGCTAATGAGGAGTTATTTTTTGCACATAAATAACAGTATTTGAAGCTTCTCCCCACATAATGTTTGGTACCTTTTGATCATGTAGCGTGGCTATGACTGCTTTCATAATGGTTATGTTCTTTCTCTTATCCACACCATTTTTTTTGGATTGTATGACATAGTGGTTTATTTCATTATTACGACATCTTTGGAAATATCATTAAAATAGTTGGAGGTGAACTCTCCACCATTATTATATCTGAAATATTTGATCAACTTTCTAGTTTTATTTTCAATTCAAAGCCTTGAAATCACTGAACATGTCAAGTTATACCCTTTTATTTTTCAAAAATAATACGCATGAGTTGTAATAAAAATTATCAACAAAAAATATGAAATACAAGTAGCCACCAAACATGCATAGGTCCACATAAATTAGAATATATGAGCTAATGTACCTGACTATTTTTTGTTCGGCTTGAAGGGAATGGTCCCTTTACATGATTTCCACTTGAAAATCTTATGGAAAATCCTTCATTGTCCAATTTTATCTCAAAAATTCTAGAAGCCATATTCCTTACATGAGGTAAGGCTTTGTAGTGTAGGTGAGTGAATCTTCTATGCCATAGCTCACACTGAAGATTAGTATCATGGACTAGTGGATGCATGGGCTTACCATTGACTTTGTAAATCCTTTCACATATTGATCCAAGAGTGAAGGCTTCTCTCATACTTGAGTTAAAAGGCTAGGTTATAAATTTTACATTAATAAAAAAAAATTTCATTCCTTTATATTCTAGAGCATATATTGATACAAGATTCTTTTTCAAACTAGGTACATACAAAACTTCTTAGAGAAAAATATATTTTCCATCATCTAACTGAAATGAAACTGAACCATAACCTTTAACTTGGTGAGTATAATTATATCCAAGGATAAGATTTAGATTAGTATCCATATCAAATATATTAGAGAGTGCTTCTTTGTAACCAATTAAATTTTTGTAAGAAAAACTATCAACTAGCCAACTATAAAATTAATCTGCAGAAGAATAACTGGAAAGAGAATATATATATATATATATATATATATATATATATATATATATATATATATATATATATATATATATATATATATATATATAATGATGGAGTTTCTTTTACATTACTTCTATACCTTGGATTTATTGTTTTCTTAGGATGGGGTTTTCTTTGCTTTTAATAAGTGTATTTTCTATAATCATATTGTATTTTGCTTTTAATTTTATGCATAGAAATTTAAGATTTTAATATGGTATAAGATCTTTGGTGAAGACAAGTCCAAAGAGACTAGGGATCACATGAATATGCCCCACTTACTGCCAATATTTTCTGATAAAGATGACTTCTTCCTACTTCAAGGTAAAGGAGAAGCTAAATGATGCTTCAAACATTGGTCCATGGAAAGAAAAACTAGATATCACTATTAAATAACACAAGGTTCTAGAGAATGTTGAAGGAACAAAAATTTATCAATTAGAGAATGCAAGTGTTGGTGTCAAATGCAAACATAAAAACGATGCAATCAAAGCTAGAAAAATTAACTTTGATTTTGTTTGTAACCATCTCATTACTTATGTTTTTGGTTTGAAGAAAGCTAAAGAAATGTATGGAAAATTAATTGGAATTTTTGAAATTATTAACTTGAACTAGATTATTTCCTTGAAGGATCAAATAAACGACACCAAGATGAATAGAGGAGAGACGGTTCAAGCATACTTTCCGAAAATGACCAAAATACAGAATTAACTGTAAAAAATTGGTGAAGTTGTACTCGAAAAATAAATGGTGTTGACTGTGCTTGGAGGACTCTCTTCTGTTTGGGAGTTTTTTATCACCACCATAAACAATATCAACTCTTTTCCAACATTTGATGAGCTCTTGGGAAATTGTATTCAAGAGGAGGCCAGAATGATCTTTAGAGGAATAATTTCACATCATGAAGAAGGAGAACCTAATTCATTTTCAATGTATGACAAGATAAATAAAGGAAATAAAGTCTCTCATCATTTTTAAAAGAAATTTTATTTCAAATCAAAATTTTCCTTTATAGGGAATCTAGACATGTCAAAAGTTAGATGCTTTGAACTTAAAAAACATGGTCCCTTTACTCATGACTATAGAGAAACAATAGGAGAACCTAGATTCTTTGCGGAAACTTGAAAGTTCTATGCAAAAAACTGAATGTACTTTACATAAAGCTTAATGTACTTTGCAAAAAACTGAATGTAATTTGTAGAAAATTGAATGTTCTATTTTGAGACTTGAAAATACTTTTCATAAAATGTTATAAGATGTTACAATCACTTAGAATGTGTCAGCCTCCATAATTTCCCAAGGCTGAGAAAGGATATCGACGGAGGTAACCTCAAACTAAACTTTCAGTTTGGTAGCTAGCCCTACCAAATGAGAGGCTCTCTATGGAAATCATAGCCAAATGGTTTGAATATATGAAGAGTATATTTTAGGCTAGCTAGCTCGGATCTAGGGTTTTGAAAAAGTGATGGTTTTATTGTTGTATCAGGGAAGAAACCATGTGACTAGGTCAATGTATCAAAGGGTTACAACTGTAAATATATGAAGGAGCAAGGTAGAAATGCTTTAGTGATGGTCTTAGGGTTTTTTTGGTGTAGTGTAGGGTGTGAAAATGAAGGAGGATCTTAATGAGCATGTGTCATGAATTCATTAAAACAGAAGGAAGCAAACATAAAATGATATTCCCAAACAAAACAAAGCTTATGAAGAATTATACTTATCAAAATTTTAGGAAGATCACTGAAGAAAGTAAGGTATGGAAAGAGTACATGTATATCATTTATAAAATAATATAACAGAAAAAAAGAAAACATCAAAAACTCATTGCACATGAATTCCTAAATAATAGTTGCAACTAGACCTTTGAATTTCTGAATAAAAGCTGAAGGACAAGCTACAATAGTCTCACCCTCTGATGTACAACCATAAAAATGACTAATAAATGCATACATATAGACAAAAAATCATTTCCAATCTCTCTGGGGTTGAATCCTAGAGTCAAGGAGTAGTTCACATAATTCCCTCACCTAAAACCTAAATACTAGAGAGAGTAACCAAACTCTACTCAAGATAGAGAAGTTGATACATTTGACCATAAATGACTTTTACAAGCATGTATCCACCTCATTTTTACTCTAACTAGCATAATTACACATCATTACATCATCAAAACTCAAAAATGAAAAATTACATAAGTGGAGGTATAATTTGGACTGAGTCAACTGTGAAAAGTGACTTTCAGGAAAAAAATGTAGTGTAATCATGCAAAAACGTAGTGTGTGAGGATAAAATGCAACGAAATTGGTGCAAGAGGATTTTGGAGGCCTTCCCGAGGTCCAAATCCTAATCTGGAAAGATACTCCAGTTGGATACATGATATAATCATAAATAAGTGAAAAATATTTCTCCTACCCTCCCAAAAATCCATTCTCCCATAGGTACTCCAAAAAAGTAGCAAAGTTTCCCAAAAGAAGGTAGAAAGGTGTTTTTTGAGTTGTTTTTGGCCCTTTTCATGTACCAAAACTTGTTGAAACATCTCTCACGGGGGATAAAGTTGATGTATAAGTCATGAGAAACATGAATATGCAAAAAATTTATCATTTGGAGCCCCCCATAAAAAGGGTTGTGTGGGGCACACTGCATTTTTGAACTAGTGACTATGTCAAAAATTGCCAAAAACTGCCAAAATCTCAG
Organism: Pinus albicaulis; assembly: GCA_034641835.2. Taxonomy (NCBI): domain Eukaryota; kingdom Viridiplantae; phylum Streptophyta; class Pinopsida; order Pinales; family Pinaceae; genus Pinus; species Pinus albicaulis. The sequence continues at coordinate 602,060,327 of CM076580.1, forward strand.
AAATCTTCAAAAAATTCCAAAATTTCTCCAAATTTGCCCAAAAATGATCCAGAATTACTCCATGAAGCACTAAGATGGAATGGTATGCTATGAGGGAAGCATCATCTAGAAAATCCAACTCACCCTTCTCTTCTTCCTTCATTAGGGTTTGTTTGAGTTTTGTCTCTAATTGCTTGATTTTTTCCTAAGACACCTGATTTCTCTTGTAATAGTCCATGTCCATGTGTCTTTGAATGTTATTGTTCTTAATCCCTCTTCGGGAGCTTTTCCAAATGGCCATTGACTCTATCAAGCCAATACTCCTTGTCTTGCTCAATGTCTGCCAATATGAGCTTATCCAATGTCATTTGTGTCTTTGGTGGAGATGCATCTCTTTGTTGCTGATGTTCCATTTTTAGGCCTCTAGTTCTTGGCCTCTTCCTTCTAACTTTCTCTTCATGCTCATCTAACTCATCTATCTCAACTACTATTTTCCCCTTTACATCCTCTTTTCTAACATCAACTTTCTGCCTATTCAAGAGTTGTTGGTTTACCTTAAATTGCATGTTCTCCTCCTCTAGGAATGAAATCAAGAAATTGGTCTTGGAAAAGTTGTCCTTGAGTTCTCTGATCTCAACATATTTATCTATGATGAACTACTATGTTTTTTTTTTATCTTCATCCACCTCCAATTTTGTTATGTCAGTGTCAAGATGGAATGGCTCCTCATCTTGCCAAGGTGCCTCATGCTGTGGTGATGATATTTTTTCTACTGATGTAGGCTTGGTCCCTTCCACAATGTTTTGAGAAAAAAAAATCATCCTACCTCTCTGATATGTTTTAGTCACCTCAGCCCTAGGTTTTCTATTGACTGAAATTCTGCTAGATGAGCCAATATCCCATTTCTTGGATGGAACTAATGGTGTTGTTGATGATGTACCTTGGCTAGTAGGCTAACTAGCAGGAGGAAAAAATACATTGGAATGAATGAATGTCTCCCAAGGGATGTTCATCTGTGCAATATGGTGCAATAGAATGATTTTGATGAGGGCATGTTGAAAAAGGCTTGCTTGATGATCACTCTATCTATGTTGCAGTTTCTCTGCCATTTTAGCCAAGCTCTTGTATAGGTAGTAGGATAGGTTGAGAGGTTTTACCCCTGTGAAGTGGATGAGAAATTTGACATGATACTTGTACAATCTAGAAAATATGCCATCACATGTAAAGTACTTCATAATTTCCCTCATCATTGGAGCAAACTTACCAAGCAGCCGACGAAAAGGAAAAACTTTCTTAATGGCATCTTTGTAGTGACCTTGATGAAGTGTTTGTAATTTTACACATCCAAATCTATAATCTTAAACCATTTTCACCATTTTTTGGTATTCCTATAGCTTTATCTATGGCTTTAGTTGAAATGGTGAAGCTCACCCTTGAAATTGTGACCTTATCTCTCCTAAGGTTAGTGGCAAACAAACTTGTCAATTTGGCATGATATTTCAATTGTTGAATTTGCTCACAAAACCCTCAACATCCTACATTTTGGAAACATTTCTAGGCCAGTGAAGAGGACATCAAATCATTAGTTTTGAGTGGATAAAACCTTTATATTTTACCTCCTTTGTTGTAATATTTCCTTTGTACCTCCATGTTGACAGTTTGCAAGGCAAAACCCTAGTGGGAAAACCAGGGGAGGTAGGTGATGGGATAGGATAAAGGGATTATGGAGGGGTTATGAGCGCAAAAAAATTTAGGGAAGTATACAGGGGTTTTAGGGAGCTTAGGGAAGTGGAAAGGGATGAAAATGATGAAGTAATTAGCCTAGGGAAATTATACACATTCATAGCCCTAAAATCTGCCAGAAACGTAAGATAGAGCTAGGGTTTGGATGTAAGGGTTTGGTAAATGGGAGTATGGGAGTGTAAGGGTTTTGGTAAGGTTTTTTAAGTGTGAGGGAGGGTATATTGTGTAAGGGATAGGTATTTTTACTTTCAAACTTGAAAAAAAAAATCTTCACCCACCAAAATGAAGGTGTCAAAGGCCTTAAATTACTTGTATATTGATGATGAAAAATTCAATTTCCCTTCAGAACCCTTGAAAACAAGTTTTATGGTTGTAGGACTGAAAACACAGTGTAGTAGTGAAAATGCAACGTGACAAAATAAAGAAGGTGCCAATCACTTAATTGGAGTGTACTTTGATGATCAATGTGCAGAGGTAGTATTTGTTGGTGAGTGAGAGCTCTTTGCCAATGAAATGAGTGAGAGAAATTATTTTCGTGGTCTTTTATAACTTGTGGAAGTCAATTTATTCATAGTGGTGTGGTGGCCCACCATTTTATTTTCACTTTTTCTTTGAAAACTTTGCGGATTTGGAACATTAGAACATATTACATCATATTTGAAATAAAATTACAAGTGAAAAAAACTTTATGAGAAATTTCCCTATTTCTACTCCTTCATTTGCTGGATTTATTAATGAAATGAGATATTTTGATGGATTAAACCCTAATGACCTAATGGTGACACTGAGCTAAATGAGGATCATGGTAGTATGAATGAGTTGAAAATCATGGTGACTTTGGAGTGATGACTCATCCAATTGAGAGATGGAAATGACCAGCTCATGAAATTTTTTGAAAGGAGCAATAATAGTCCTAGACACACTATCTAGTGACCAATTTTTTATTTTAAGACCTATCAAGATTCAACCTCCAATGATGTAATTTTTCATTTTTGAGTTGTATACCTAAATATCAGTGGACCTAAATCTGGACTAGTTGTGGAACTAAGTCTTAGTGGACCTAAATCTCAGTGACCAAATTTTTATTTGAATACAACAAGGAATAAATATGATATACTGAGATTTAGCTCCAATGAACAAGGAAAAACCTCCAAAGGGGTAAAACCAAAATGATTCTTCTTCTATTATATTTCTTCAATTGTTCAACATAGTAGAAAGAGAGAGAGATATTGTTCAACATAGTAGAGAGAGAGAGAGAGAATGAATAAAGTCACCAATGTCTAATCCACTTTTTGTTGAAGTTCTCTTTCTCTTTGCTCGAATATCTCCTTATCTTGATCATTTGTTTTCTTTCACAATTTCTCCGAATTTTCCCTTTCTCTTTCTCTTTACTAAATATCACACTTCTCTTTCACACACTCAACATTTTCTCTCCTTCTTCACAATGAACATGCTACAATCAAATCTCACTTGATATTTCTTAAATATATGAGAATTGAGAGGAGTTACAAAATGAATTCATGCCTTGAGCCAAAAATACGAGAAGTGAATTCAATGATGGAGGAGTTATTGAGGATAAGTGTAACGCATCCCAAGGTTACAGAGAGATGTACACTTGTCTTGATAAGTTACAATTCGAATTAGGGGGGTAGAGAGTTAAACTTAGAAATGATAGAATATTTAGTGAGCGTTACATATCAAATTATGTGAGGGAGTTACAGGTGCATTTAATCAGGAGAAGTTACACTTTTTCGATACAATGGATTAGTGAGGGAGAATTACATTCTCTTAAGTGTGGAGTTACTATTTTAATCCTTGAGAGAGATTTTATTTTCCAAGAAATATATTCTTAATTTAATTTACTTATTCCATGAGACTATTGAGAATTCATTTTTATTAATCGATTAGAGGTGAATGGATTTAGACTATTTTATAAATAATAGTATAATAGTAATAATAATAATAATAAAGAAAAAATATTATTTCTTGACTGGTGTAATAATGATTGATTTGATTTTAAATTGGATTCCATATGTTGACATCATTCTTGATCATTTAGACATGACTTTCAATTTTTGGAAAGTTAGATCCAAATTGAGATTTGACTTACTATTTTTGGGAAGTCATTTAGAAATGTCATAAATGAAATTTTATTATAGGTGGTTCAAACAAAACTGAAATATATGATTTATTTTATGATAAATTCATCCCTGAGCTGCCAAATTTTAACAACCATTGACGACTTTTACTTGGTCATTAACCTATGGGTAGTAGCAAGATGAATTTCCCCAGATAAAACGAATGATAGTATTCCACTCAAACATCATTTGAGTTTGGAAATATGATCCATGTTCTCTAACTATGGTATGAGGCACACCGAATCAAAGATCTCCCGATTAAACAAGAATAAAGTGGTGATATCACTATCAACATTGAAGGTGTAATATTCCAAAATTTTCATGCAACAAATTGGAATATTAATTTTTGCTTATATCATCTAGGAGGTGAATAAAATGGGTAAAGAGACCAATAAGTAGGAATAAATCCCTCATAGTGTGGAAGGGATTTATGGAGTAGCTTTATTTTGCACCTTCCAATGTGAAAAGGGGCAAATGCATGAGGACAAGGTCAAGTTTGACCAAGTCAACAGCATTGCCTAAGAGGGTGTGGATTGCTTGGGAAAATAGCGTAGTTTGAGAGGGAGCAAGATCACTTGTGGAAGAAACCCTAATGTGTGGGGTACAGGGCAAAGAGGCATTCACTTGCATAAAAGGAGGAAGAGGTATCCATACAGAGACATGTTTTGAGTATTTGATTTTGGTCTAGTAGACTATTTGCAATCTCCGTCTATTTAACTGAGTTGCAATGCTGTTTAGCACGAGGGATTCCTGTTTAGGATTTCCTCTCCTTCTTGAGAGGCCTCTTGAAGGATTTCACTTCATTTCTCCACATCTAGGCTCAAGGCCAAAGCCATTCCTTCAGTCACAACGTTATTTCTGCTGAAGTATAACATTGTGTTACAGGGTGTTGCAGTGGAGGGTTCCACAACACCACTCCTTGACTCATATTAGGGAGCTTCTATTCCTAGGGAAGGTTAGTGAGGAAGGTTTTAGAGCTGATTTTCATATCTTGGCATTAGGCCAAGCATCTTCCATTACCAGCAACGCAGTCCCTTCTCTAGACTTCGTTATTTCAGTGTGTATCTGGAGTGGGCGTTCGCACCACTATTTCGAAGGGTGAGATATTCAGTGTTAGGATCAGCCTATCACTTGAGATATCAATTGGATGAGGTTTGCTTCAGATTGGACATCATATTCAGCCATCTCCTTCTATTTCCAGTTTTGAGTTGCAGCTACTACCCTGCAACTCCAGCATTTCTGCAAATTTTCCATTTGTATATATATTTCAGCCAATCCTTCTAAGGATTGTTGTACCATTGTTTTCATAGGTTGAGAGCTTGCTCCCCCACATTTCTTAAGCTGATATTATCATATCATTGTATTGTCATTTTTCATGTTGCAGTGTCTTATATAAACTGCGCAGTCATAGCTTGGGCACACTTGTGTAGCAGTTTTCTCTCATGATTTATGTACTTGTTTCTTGAGGCTGAGTATTGCCTCTATTGAGTAGCTTTTTCCTCAAGATATTGTACACATTCTACTGCTATTGTTTTATTAATATGGATATGAATTCTCCTATCATTTTCTGAAGTTGATGCAACACTGCTCTCTCATTATTATGTATGCATATTGCTGGATCTCCGCATTTGGAATATCTTAAGATATTCCCGATAGTGTAGAATTTCCCAATTTTGGGATATTACAGTGGTATCAGAGCTAAAATCTTGGCTCAGCCTGTGAGTCTTAGCCAAAGGAAAGGATGGGCTTTATCTCATCATATTTCAGATCCATGAAGAACCTCCCCAAGGAGGATAAGAAGATAGAAGAGGAAGGACCCTGCACTTCCTATTCTCAACAAGAAGGAGGCAGAGAGATGAGCAGGAATAATACTCCATATTTTTGAGGAGAAAAAGGGGGTAAGCTCACAAAGCTTCTGTAATGTTCCTTTTTCAGAAATATTATCAATCGATAAAGAAAATCTATTCCAGAGATAGACTATAGGGGCATTTACTGGATTTTCCAACTTCATAAAGAAGGATGAGCTCCAGAGGCTACCTGGCCCACTAGAAGACTCTTTCTATAGAGTTTTGTCAAGAGATAATATCCCCAAGAGGGAAAAACAACAAGATTGGGAATCTCTTAAGATAACCCCAACATTGCAGCTACAACAATAAAAAATACATCAAATGGAAATAACAGTGATACATATACACATGAAATGATGGAGAATAAAATGGCCATCATATTAGATCATAGCAGCATAAAATATACAACTTCTTGAGGAAATGATCACTCAAGCAAGGCACAACAAGCCTCAAGAAAACTGCACATGCAAATATGAGAAACACTTCTGTATATAGCAAGCCCTAGGCCATGACTGCGCAGTTACATGAGGGACTGCTGCATAAATAATGATAATACAATTATATGACAATGATAGGCTCAAATAAAATGGGGGAGCAAGATCTCAACCCCTGAAAATACAATGCAACAATCCTTTAAGAAGATTGGCTGAAATCTATGCAAAAATGATAAATATACAAAATGTCGGAGCTGCAGTAGCAGCTGCAACTCAAGAGATGGAAATGGATGGAGAAGGATAAAATAGCTGCAACAAATGAATAAACCTTCTCCAATGAAAATATGAAGTGAAAGGCTGATCCTTTCAACCAAGACTTCCCCTCCCAATGACTGTCAATCCCTCACAGCAAATCCTCTCTCTGAATAACGCTGTCTACTGAAGGGACTGTGCTGCAAATGATGGAATGTGGTTGGATTGATGCAAAAGGTGGTGGGATATGCTCAAGAACCACATTTTCTGATCTCCCAAGGGATGGAACCTCCCTCCTCTGAAAAACTAGCTCCGGATGGTGTGTGGAAACCCCCCCAGCAACACCCAGCAACACTGCAGAACGTCTGCTACAGAAACTGCGTTGATGTAGATGGTTGAAGCTATGACCTAAATGCCAGAATATTTGGAATGGAGTGCAATCCTTCATGAGATCATCAAGAAGGAGAGGAAATTCTAAACATGACTCCCTCATGCCTAAAGGCATTGCAACTCTGCTGAACAACAAGAGGCAGCAACAAGTCTTCACGACTCAAATGTAAAATGATCAATGAATGTCTACAATGGATGCCTTGCCCTCCTTTTAAAAACTTGAGCCTCTCTACATGGACCCTACTTCAAATTAGGGTTTCCCTTCCTCTATAAGATTCCCTCCTACGTTGTCCTACTTTTGTGCTTTCCAACTTATGCCAACGCAGTTTGACTTGGTCCACCTTGGCCTAGCCCTCATGCAAAAACCTCCTTTCACACATGGAGGTGTGAAATCCAAATCTAAAAAATGATCCTCTTCAATAATTATAGGATTTTTGTTCTCTAATAATGCAAATAATGGGTCTCCTACCCATTTTATTCACCTCCTTCATAAAATTAACAAAATTTAATATTCCACAAAAATTTGGAATATTACAGTCCTCCCCTCTCAAAATTTTGCTTTCCCTCAACCAATTGCAAGGTTAGACTGAGTTCCTTTATGCCCTTCCTCCTGTAGCATCCTTATGTGATGATCTCTTCAAGGAAAGGATACCATACCAGCAATCAAGTTCTTCAAACTGTCCCTCCAACATATGCAATCTAGCCTTTGGGTGAACATCCCCAAATAGCTATCATGTAGAAACAACTATCCATGAAGGAAAAAGAGCTGTCCAAGGGCCTCCTTGAGGCATGAGATCTGATATATAATGGGAATTATCATCTCCATATGAATCTCTCATCCCCAAGCCATCAATCATAAAAAAAAATAAGCTGCCTCCCAACAAAGCAATTCATCGAAAATCTCCCTCCACCTTGAGCTCCAGAAATGAAGGTGGGCTGAAATCTGATCATGGCAAGCTTTATAGCCTGCCCCTTGCTGTCCTCCTCTAAAATTATGATAGGTGTAGAGTATGTATTGATCATGGGCTGCAAATGTATTTCCCTCAAATGAAAAAATGAAGAGTAATCCCCCAAGGATCTCTCCCCCATCAATGATAATCCGGCTGGCCCAAGACATGTCATCTATGATGAATAGGACAAGATCATCATAGAATGCCCTCATGACATGTTTTATGTAGGTTATACCATGTGCAGAAAAATTCAAACAATGCCTCATAGGGTGATAATGCAACCTCATCCACTGTAGTTGCAGAAAATAACATGGCAAGTATTGCACAACAAATATCACATCTACTACTATATAGTAAATAGATGAGTGTTCTAGCAACATAAGGTCAAATACCTGCCCATATACATAGAATGGATGGATAAAATTAACAAGCCCATGGCTCACCACAAAATTAAGCAAATATGTGGCTGTATCCATGCCTCCTTTCATGTTCCTCTTAGAACATGTACTGCAGAAAATATGGGAGTCCTTCCTCATCAAGGACACATTCATCCCATGTGTCTCTCCTCTAATCATGTCCTCGATTGAGATAACAGAAATATCAGCCAAGGAGACCATACTAAAAAATAAAATAAGGTAAGTATTGAAGGTTTCATGTTGTACAAATATGTACCAACAGTCTCCCAAGTGGTCACAGCGCAGTTTCCCAAACTGCTGCTTTGAGAAATGATATGGAAAGTTGTTTTTCATCTTGTGAATAACAGTGTATGTTCTTACATCTGATAATGCATGTTAAGTGGCTGAATATAAATTCTGAACATACATGGAAGGTAACACTTTCCCAAGGCCATATAAAATATGGTTTTCTCCATCACATGGTTTGGCCCAACTTCGCTCATGGAGCAACATGAAAAATCTGCCCCTAGGAGGGCCCATGCACTGGAACAAAATGATAAGAGTATCTAAATTAGAAAATGTAGGCATAAGACTCTTACCATAGGCTGGAAGTAAGATAATAGATGGATCCTTACATGTAACTCTACTCCCAAATGCCAGCACTCTGAGCTCATACAAAAGGGCTCTTGCCCATGCTAATCTGTGTTGCTTGACATGCTCCTTGTCACGAACAACTCTAGTGATGCTGTTGCAAATATGAAGCTTCTCCCAAGAGGGGAATTCCTCCCAATCAACCCCAACTAAGGAGTGATCCCCTTGCACTATGACAGTGCCCTCCTCTACTCCTGCAACACCATCAATCATAAGAGAGCAACTCTACTTGTGCTCTCTCCCATCAATCCCAAGCAACTTAAGTGCTTACTGCCTTCTCATGCTCACATCATATGACTCATGTGAGGAAGGTATCATGAATGATGCATAATTATATCAGCAATATGTATCCCTCCTCCTTGCTGCCCAATGATGTAAACACCCAGCCACTTTTTCTCTTCTTTGGTACTCCTCCCATGAGGGCTACCATCCTCCCAAACCAATTCTTGCTTTTTGCATTTCATGAGAGTTTGAAATGCAACTCCTTGGATACCACTTAGGAAAGGCCTCTCTCCCATGACTATGTTGGACCTGTGAGGATCCAAATGTGATAGAGGTGATGTCTCCTCTCCACCCATGTTCAACAACACTGCTAATCGCTTCAATGATGTAACAAATGTCTCTTCCTCCGGTTCACAATTTTTTTCATGATTTTCCATGGAGGTTCACTTCATCCTCCAAAATTTCACACTCCCACCTTAAAGGCTGAATGCAACTCATCAAAGGTGTGTGAGGATGAGCGTTCATCTTCTCCTTGAACCCTTTGCATAACGCAGTACAATCATGAGGCCCTAAAGTGGCCATGTGATTTGATACTTGGACCTCTTCATATGAAATTCCACCATCCTTAAGAGTAATTGCTGAAGTAAAATGTGGAACTTTGCCCTGCTGAGTGATGAGTCTTCGTGACTTTGTGTGGCTGAAAAGGCTTCTCCTTCCCATGCAATGGCTGCCCCATCCATGGATGTTGAAGGCTGCTCCCCCAAGTGCAGTGCTATAATATCCACTGCTTCCCTTTCTACCTCTGTATGCAGCAATAAAAATGCCTCCAGCTTCTTCACCCAAGCTCTAGCTAAAGTAACCCCATAAAATGTTGACAATAGAAGCCTGTTGCCTCTGATTTATCCTTTTCCACAGGGCCTTCTCTCCTCCATCTGCTGAATAGACTATGGGAACGTTGTAGCTCCCCTGAATGCTACAGAATGGGGTTTATAGTCACCCAGGTACTTGCTTAAGATCTGAAAATCCAAACATCTCCCATGCTGGTCTTCAAGAGAATAGGAAGTGCATGGACCTTCCCCTTCTCCTCTTTTCTTCTCTTCCTCCTCAGGGAGGATCTTCTTTATTCCAAAAATAGATGAGGTCAGGCTCATCTTCTTCATTATTCTCCTCTGAAATCGAACTCATAGGATATGCCAAGTTTGATGCTCTGATATCACTGTAATGTTCCAAATCAGGAATTTCCTACTCCATAGGGAATATCTTAAGATATTCAAAAATTCCTTCTATAGAAAGACCACAAGTCCATTCCAGATATTTAATGTTGGGTAATTTACCGAATATGTTACCTTCACAAGGAAGTGTGAGATATAGAAGCTATCTAGCCCTTCACAGACTCTGTCTATGGATATGCAATATTTCCACTTCGGGAATTTCTGCTACAGGGTCCTTGAGGATGCTGTATAAGGAAGTAATTGCATAAATAAGACAAACCACTACCGGGATGCCCTAGAAAATAATTAATGCAACTCCCTTTCAGAAAATGAGCTCCAAGAAATGATTCTAGATGGGTTATACATACCTCCCCAAACTAGATCTCTAAAACAAGGCTCAATGAGAGAGCTTACAACAATATATGAAAATTAACATTAAATTTGCAACTATGAATACATCATAAGAGGGAAAATGCTACATCCATAATTATATTATGATATCAGCAATAAAATACAAGAAATAGTTGAGGGACAAGCCACTCCAACCTTTAGAACCAATCTCCCATGGATAATCAATGAAATGCAGGAGTTGCTGCAACTACACAAAATGCCGGAGGACCATGCCTGTGCAGTATATATGAAGTTGCAGCTACTGAATATGTATAAAATTATGATGATGCCGAAGTATACAAATAAAATTCCCAATAACAAGGAAATGGGATGAAATACAGGATTTCTAGCCAATCTAGGAGAGATTGCTAGAAATGCCGTAGAATACAAAATGTGACAACTGAGTTGTCACTGCAACTGAACTGAAATATGAATGAGGCCATGGAAGATCTGAAATGTGATTTCCCTCCTCCGATAATGTCTCCAAGCAAAGGGCTGATCCCTTTGACTCAAAAACACTCCTCCTTTGAAGCTCAAGAACTCCTCTCTCACTGCCTCCTCTAAAATAACGCAGTTTCCTCCATGGACTGCGCAGTGGGAGATGATGGAATGTTGGCCTCATGCCAAAGAGTAATGAAGCCCGAGAATACTCCTTTAAGCTTCTCCAATGAATAGATCACTCCTCCACTGAAGAAAACAAGTCAAGAGAGACTCCATGAGTTCCTCTCTTGTTGCACCCAGCGACACAAATTCCTCTTTGCTACAGAGCTAGCGCTATAGGTGATGAATGTAGCTGTGGCCAATGCCATATTAAGGAAAATGTAGCTCAATCCTCATCCTTCCTTGAGGAAGAAGTAGGGATTCTCGACTGAAAAAAACCTAGTGCCCAAGGGTACCATCAACCTGCTAAACAGCCTGAGGATGCAAGCCTCTGCAGACCCTATTCGAAATTATATACTCGAAACATGATGAAAATGGGCTGCCATCTCCTCCTTATGAAGAAAGGGAACTCTTCTCCACCATGGTCCCACCAGTTAGGGTTTCCACCCTCATGTGAGTGTCTTCCCTTCAAAACTGCGTAGCTTCTCTAGGAAGCCTCTCCTCCTTGGGCAGCACCGTTGAATTTAGTCAAAGGGGACTAAATCAAGTGACCCGGGTTCAATTCACACCCTTAGGTGTTTTATTTCAGCTTCTTATTCACCTCCTTTTCACATAAGGAGTGTTATTTCTTCATTAGAAATGGGTTAAGGTGTCTCCTTCCCCATTTTATTCAACAAAAATAAAATATGCAACTATAATGTTCCATTTAGATTAAGGCTAAAAATTGGGAACATTATAGCTTCTTCCTAAATCTGTACATAATATTCATGGAGATTCAAGAAGATAAGGAGGGATATGTATGAAGAATCTCCAAAAGAGTTTGAATCTAAAGAAAACTCTAGATTTTCATATAGGGAGTGTGAGCATGCAGCGACACCCTATGATTCACAACGCAGTCACATGCCTAGGATTGCCAGGAGAAGGATGGAGAGAGGATAAGAGGTTGCTAGGAGGGAAAATATTAGTGATTTCCTAAAGGAGTATGAGTCTCAAACTCAGGAATTCTGAGATCATCTCAGTTTTTCAGAGTTTTGCAAGATCAAGGTGAAGGGTAGAGAGCAGTAGGATAGATTTATTTTATCTACCTTTTAAGGTTAACCTACATGTTCAGCCAAAGCTTGGGTGGGAGAGTTAGATAACTTCTTGCAGCAACACCAAATTCTTGAAGATGAAGCCATCAAATTTGCAGCGCTGCATTTGAGAGGTAAGGCCTATGCCTGGTGGATCTTTGAATACTTTTCTTTGAAAAATGTAAACACTGCATCTTATGCAAGTTTCACTAGGGCCTTAGTGAAAATATTTGGTAGGAGGATTCATAAGACACACATGGTGGAGCTAAACAAGGGAAATAATACAAAACCCTTGCATGAAAACGCAATACCATTTCAGAAAACCATGGAGGAGGCTGAAAACTTGCACCATATATTGCCGAAAGAAAGACTCTCATCTCACACCTTTGAGCAAGGAAGAATGGAGATCTCTTTTTCAAAGAGGGATCCAATCATTGGGAGGTTTCCCATTCATGTTGCAGAGGTTGAGGGCAACAGCAATGTCTCATATATAGATTATCTAGTGCCTCATGCAGAGGAAGGAGGAGCTCTTGCTCCAAGTAGAGGGATGCTTTCATCTTTGCAAGGAAGTCCCCAAGATCTCATGTGTGGAGATCAAGGCACAACTCATGATCTACATGTGCCATTGATATGGAGGTGTGGAACCATGGAGACACAAGGAGCAGGTAGGGAAGAGAACCGACATCATGAGAGAGTGGTACACACCCATATCCAGTTCACGAGGTTGATACACCGAAGGAGGAGACTGGATTGCGTAGTAAGGGCATGGACCAGTATGTCCATTCATGTATGCAGTCTATTCTTGATGTTGATGTCTCATTTCATGGAGTCATTTTGCCGAGGAGACCACTAGATCAACAGAGGAGGATGTATGCTTCACCAGTTGAGGCACCACTCACTGATTTCAGAGGAGTGGGGACCTTGGGAGAGCTTGGTACAACACTGAGAGTTTGGGGTAGGCTCAAGGAGGAGAGAGACACTCTCTCAACATCATCTTTACCCACTCTCATTTCAGATTCTGCGTTGTGGAAAAAGAAGTAGGGGAAGGATAGCAGCCTTCCAACTTGCATCTTTGGCATGGGAGATGTCAAAGAAGAGGGTGACCATATGACAAGTGTTCTTCATGAGAGATCATCAGCGCTGTCACTATGGAGGATAGATCCATAGTGGAACTCCCAGCTGTTGGTGGAGTATTCCAAGGATATTTTCACTTGTATGATATTGGATGACCAGTTGCATGAGGAGGGATATTCAGTCAGAGATGGGGTCATCTTATATCATGGTAGGATATTCTTACCTAGATCTTCCAAGCTCAAGGTGAAGTTGCTACAAGCAGCTCATGAGGATTTCCTTTTCAGCCCCACTTGTTCTATGAGAGCATACCACACCATCATGGAGGGGTATTTTTGGAAGGGTTTTTAGGAGGAGATATATCAGCATATGAGGAGATGCATGGGTCATATGGAGATTGAGGAGTTAGCACAACCACCTCTTTTCTCTTTGAGGATGAGAGGGGATTCATTTATGAGCCACTCCTTTTGTATGAGCCGAACATATGGTAAGGGTGTTGATTGTTTACATGATTATTTATATAATGTATGTTTATATCCCTTAACCATATATGTGCAGGATGTTGCTCCAAGGAGGAGCATTATTTCTTTTATGCTTCATGGTCTAGTTGAGGCCATAAGCATGTTTTATGGCCATTCCCTAGGAGGACCTGGGGAAGAGGTGTATTATGGAGGACATGATCATTTTACACCATGTATCATTCACTTCCTTCATACTTATGACGATATTGGGGAAGCAAGCAAGTGGTTGAGAAGCCACACATTTTATCAGTCTCTATGGAAGTAGAGGGTCAAGCTGCGTTGGTTACATTTGAGGGACCATTTCCCTTCTCACTTGTTACACATGGCAGCAATCATGATTCTCATTTCTGCTCCATATGGTTCTATTGTCTCTTTCTTTATGAGGATCATGTTTAGGAGAGAGACACATTGGATGGATGTGTCCTTTGGGAGAGAAGATCTCCATATTTTTTCTGGTACATGTTCTAAGGGTAGCATGGGAGATAATATGGCCACCACAACAACACATTTGTCTCTTTATGAAGGGGGCCATAAGACTGGATGGAATCCATATGATGGTGACTACCAACTCATCATATATGGAATGGTTTGGGTCAGCCTGATTTGCAGCGTTGGAGGAGAGATATTTGGAGATATATACCTCATCTTGCCACTTGATGGAAACTTTATTGCAGCCCAAGATCAACCAACACTCTACACTTATAATAAGTGGAGAGATGGAAAACGTGGGGTAGGCTACATTGTCTACCATATGCATATTTTCATCCCACCTACTTTGTCGGAGCCAAAGGTGGAGGACAGTTTCCAAGAGTTGCCTAGTTGGGAGGTGACTCATTTTTCATGGCTAATAGCTTGGCGATGGAGGATCCATATGGGAGAGATAGTTCCCATCAGATTTTAGATCCCACTCCTCAAAGGGACCTCTAGACATCACCTTGTTATCCTCTTGAGTATTTCACCTTTACATGATGATAGCTTGATAGCTGACTTGCATGTTGAGGAGGAGAAATGTGGAGACTTGATTGATGAGATAAAATCTCTTTACTTGGAGGATATCATCATACATGGATGCTATAGGGAGAGGAGGAGAAATAACTCAGTATATCCTTGCACTTGCTTGAGGACAAGCAATCTTTGAGAGGGGAGGACTATAATATTCCAAAATTTGCATGCAACAAATTGGAATATTAATTTTTTATTATATCATCTAGGAGGTGAATAAAATGGGTAAAGAGACCCATAAGTAGGAATAAATCGCTCATATTGTGAAATGGATTTATGGAGTAGCTTTATTTTTCACCTTCCAGTGTGAAAAGGGGAAAATACATGAGGACAAGGTCAAGTTTGACCAAGTCAACAGTGCTACCTAAGAGGGTGTGGATTGCTTGGGAAGATAATGCAGTTTGAGAGGGAGGAAGATCACCTGTGGAATAAACCCTAATTTGTGGGGTCCAGGGAAAAGAGGCATTCACTTTCATAAAAGGAGGAAGAAGCAGCCATAGAGAGATATGTTTTTAGTATTTGATTTTGGTCTAGTAGACTATTTGCAATCTCCAGCTGTTTAGCTGAGTTTCTGTGCTATTTAGCATGAGGGATTCATGTTTAGGATTTCCTCTCCTTCTTGAGAGGCCTCTTGAAGGATTTCACTTCATTTCTCCACATCTAGGCTCAATTACAAAGCCATTCCTTCAGTCACAACGTTATTTCTGCTGAAGTATAACGTTGTGTTGAGGGTTCCACAACACCATTCCTTGACTCATATTTCAAAAGAGGGAGCTTCTATTACTCGGGAAGGTTAGTGAGGAAGGTTTCATAGCTGATTTGAATATCTTGGCATTAGGCCAAGCATATTCCATCACCAATATCGCAGTCCCTTCTCTAGACTACGTTATTTCACTATGTATCTAGAGTGGGGGTTTGCACCACTGTTTCGGAGGGTGAGATCTTCAGTGTTAGGATCAGCCTATCACTTGATAGATATATTGGAGGAGGTTTGCTTCATATTGGACATCATATTCATCCACCTTCTTCTATTTCCAGTTTTGAGTTGCAGCCGCTACACTGCAACTCTGGAATTTCTGCAGATTTTCCATTTGTATATATATTTTAGCCAATCCTTCTAGGGATTGTTGTACCATTGTTTTCAGGGGTTGAGAGCATGCTCCCCCACATTTATTGAGCTGATATTGTCATATCATTGTATTTTAATTTTTCATGTTGCAGTGTCTTATATAAACTGCGCAGTCATAGCTTGGGCACACTTGTGTAGCAACGTTCTCTCATTATTTATGTACTTGTTTCTTGAGGCTGAGTATTTCCTCTCTTGAGTAGCTTTTTCCTCAAGATATTGTACACATTTTGCTGCTATTTTTTTAATAATATGGCTATGAATTCTCCTATAATTTTCTAAAGTTGATGCAACAATGCTCTCTCATTATTATGTATGCATATTGTTGGATCTCCACATTTGGAATATCTTAAGATATTCCCGATAGTGTAGAATTTCCTGATTTTGGGATATTACAGAAGGTAGGAATGGTTTTGGCTCATTCATTTAAATATTCAATGACAACACTAATGTAACCCTAAACATTATTTGAAGTGGGATTATAAGTAATAAATTCAATAACCCATTTAGATAATGGATGAATAATAAATACCAAGTGAAGGGGGGTAGGGGGTGTGCACATTTTATTGGTAAAAAATTGAGAAGGATGAAATTGTTGGACCACAATTATATAGTATTTTAAAAGAGTCGGCCAATAGTATCCAACACATAGAATATTTAGGGTAGTATCCATTCTCAAAAGATGATCTCCACATGCCCCAACATGAAAATAATTTAAGACATGTTTCGCTTTTGTCAATCTAGGTTGTGATTGATGTCAATAGTTGATGTCAGTGGTTGGGATGGAAAATATTCTTGAAGATGCCAGAGGATGATTACAATGGAAGACTACCATATCACTAGACTTGATGAAGGACTAGAAGACATACACATGATTACATTCTCTACCTCCGATAATTTGATGATGACATGAAAAATCTCCAATGATGTGAAGCTTGATGTCCTAATGATGAATACTACATAATGATGCTCCATTTGATTGATGAAATATCTCTACACTATCTTAAGGACAGCTGACCTAGTGACCCTATATTGAAGAAGGCAAGGACATGATGATGGTGATCCTATGTTGAAGAAGGCTGGGACATGATTATGAAGACAATCAACGAAGAAATCAAACCATGAAGAAGCCCTACACTCAAAGGCATTCTTCTCTGCCTCCATCTTTGCACTAATAAATGACCAGACACATTAAAAAATATTTTCACCATCTTAGAAGCCAAATCTCATTATGAAACCTTCACCATCCTATACACCATAAATTTAGCTTTCCAACAAGCTCTTCCACATCCCAAAACTCCCAACGGTTGATGAGATATTGAAATTTTAAGTTAAGAAAAATTAATTCTGAGCCGACCTGTGCTAGCCTACTCATGTCGTCCCTTCACCCAACTGTCACGTCTTTTCGTGAGGGTAGGCTACTATAAATATTTGGCTAGGGTAGTCACATTTCTACAGAACCGAGAACTTGGATTCTTATGAAGTTTCGGTGAAAAATCATAGAGAAGAGGGACTGTGCGAGATCTTAAACCGAGGAGTATTTTTTTGGAGAAATATTTTCTTGGTTTAAAATTTGAATTAATCATATATACAATTCAGACTTGTTTCAGATTATAGGCAAGTGTAAAAGTTAGGAATTTTTACCTGTGTAAATTCTGCGATCAAACTTGGATTTGTGGTTAAGAAACCAGAAAACAACAATGGAGAACATGGAAAACAACCACATGTGATAGCAACTAGTGAATAGTTGACTCGAAATTGCAGACATATACAAGCTCAGACTGTTCTGGC
Source organism: Pinus albicaulis (assembly GCA_034641835.2). Classification (NCBI taxonomy): domain Eukaryota; kingdom Viridiplantae; phylum Streptophyta; class Pinopsida; order Pinales; family Pinaceae; genus Pinus; species Pinus albicaulis. Next base: position 602,078,110 of record CM076580.1, read on the forward strand.
ATGATTGCAGATTTATATATCTCGGACTTTCTGGAAAAGCTATAAAATTTTGTTCATCTAAGGTGGCTTAGATCTATGTGTGGCAACTCAGATATAAGGCATTACATCTAGCTGTGGAGATCGAGCGACAATCCTGTAGCTTCATTTTAGACAGAAAAGTAGTGGATTTTGTGCACACCTGTGGTAATTAAGTTGTGTCTTGGACAACTACCTGGAGGCTAGAACTGTAACATATCTCCAATTTGAACAGTCACCATAGAGGCTCAGATTTGGACTTAAGAAATTGTTAAATTTTCTTAAGCTCAGACCTTTAGTTATGTGGATTAGCGTGATTTTCACAACGAACCTGTGGGACAGTCACAATTGAAGAGAACTTGGACCTATTTCAAGTTTGGTAGCTACCTTGTGAAGAAGCTTGTGATAATCCTTTAGAGACATAGTTGTTAGACTCATTAATTTCCTAAGAACAAGCTGTTGCTAAATTGCAAGGACATGTGACACACAAGAAGTTCCGATTTGTGGTAAAAAAATTGTGGTATAAAAGGTTAAGTGATTGAGAGCAGTTTATCGAGCATCTTTGAAATGTTGTTTGGAGCTCATCTTTGAGTAGAATATCTGAAGTGTTTTTGGAAGAAATATTTTAAAAAGCTTAAAGTAGGTGCAGAGCTCAGTGCAGTTCATTGTAGACACCTTGAAGAATTTTTGGAGACCTTGTTTGAAGTCTTTGTGAAGTGATCTTGAAGAAGATCCCAGATTGGAGCGTTCTTGTTGAGTAGCATTGCCTTACCTTGGAGACATTGTTGAAGACATTTTGGTTATTTTTCATGAAGATAACATTGAAGATCATGATGCATCATTGATAACATCATGAGGTGACCTTAGAGAAAGTGTTTGGGTGATATGAAGAGTAGTGGAGACACATTCATGAGAAGACAAGTGTTGGCATTGATGATGTGATGTGGAGACTAAGTGAGGAGATAGTTGAAGATTTACATGGCTCATTGAAGAATACTTTGGGATCCATGAAGAATAACCAAACATATTTTGACGAAGTGAAATTGAGGGTTTGAGCCCAAGAGGTTGGAGCCTCATAGAGACAAGGTCAGTGCCTTGCAAGATAGGGTTGGAGCCCTAGAGGATTGGAGTCCTCAAGAAACCAGGTCGGAGCCTATACCAGAGATAGGGTTGGAGCCCTAGAGGTTGGTGCCTAAAACTGACAAGGTTGGAACCTTGGGAAGTCCAAGTCGGTGCTTGGCATAATACAAGTTGGAGCCTGGGGGATTGAAGATTAGTGTCTTCATCTAGGGTTGGATCCCTACACAAATATTGTACTTAACTTATGAATATTAATAAAATTATTTATTCTTATTGTTCATTTTTGTTCTAAATATAAGTGATCTAATTGGTAAAATAACAATTGGAAAAAAATATTGATTCACCCCCCTCTCAGTATTTTCCAACAATTGGTATCAGAGCTAGTACCTTCACTCAAAGCCTAACAGCTTGAAGGTTGATCATTAGAACAAAAATGGAAAAGCCAAGGAAGAAAGTCTCCAATCCTCCTAAAGATGTGTCTTCCTCAACCATTGAAATAGAAGTAAATCAATTTGTGAAGGCTCCATTGTTCAATGGAAATTTTGATATATGGGTGGCAAGAATGAGGAATTTCTTGAAGACTCAAGGAATTGAAGTTTGGAAATCAGTAATTACTAATGACATGATGGACGAAGAATCCAAGGAGTACAATACAAGAGCAATGAAGGCAATTTTGAATGGGTTACCAAATTTAGTGAAGGGAAATTTTGAAAAATGTTCGTCAGCAAAAGTCATATTGGACAAACTTCATGATCTTCACTCAAAAGGAGCGCTGAAAATGATCACTAGTCAAGAAGATGATGGAAAAAAAGAAAGAAGTCTAGAATCCGTCAAGGAAGCTGAAGATAATAGAGATGACAACAAGGCTAAAGAAGACTTATAAGATGAAGAGAATAAAGAATACTTTGAAGAAGATATCTTGAATAAACTTATGGCTTCCATGGAAGAGATTAACAGTTTGAAAAATGAAAATGAGGAACTTAAGAAGAAGGTGCAAGATGGTAACCAAGAGAAGACAAGGAAGGAAGTTGACTTTGACAAGCTTCAAGTACAAGAAAGAGATAAGGAGCTCGCCAAACTTAAAGAATAATTTCATCAAACAAAAGAAAGCATCATGAAGAAGTTATATCTATGACAAATCAATTGCATAAGACAAAGAAAAGGGAAGATACTTTGTCAAGACACCTTGAACAAAGACTTTAGAGCTTGAACAATCTTGAAGCAGAGATTGGTCAATACAAGGAAGAGGTCTCCTCTTTTAGATCTCAACTATAAGAAGCAAGGAAACAAGCGAAAGGAGCCGAGAAGGTGATGGAAACTTTGGAATTCATAGAAGGACAAGTTAATGAAGCAGAAAAGGAGAGAAACACCATGATATGCCAACTAGAAGAAAAGGATGAAGAAATCTTGAAACTAAAATTAGACATCAATATTCTCAAGGCCGAAAGATGTGAAGCTACAAGAATAAAAGAAGAAATGGAGAGCAGTCTAGCAAAGGAGAATGAATATGTCTTCATAATGAAATCAAATATCAACTCCCTTAAAATTGAAGCACATGAAGCAACAAGGATGATGGAAGAAATGAAGAAGCAACTAGTTATGAAAGATGAAGATTGTGAAAAGTTGAAAGGAGAAATTGTCTTTCTTAAAAAGGAAGTTGACTTGCTGAATAAGAACTTGAAAATCTCTCAAACCCTAGATGACATCCTAAGTCAGTAAATGTCTCCCCTTGATAAATCAGGTCTTGGATATGCAGGTGAATCCTCAAGCAAGAATGATAATGCTTCAAACAACAAAGATGTGAGGAACCTAGAAAGAAATGTTGATGCTCCCAGTTCCAGCAAAGGAAAGGAGAAGAATCAAGACAACAACAAAAGAAATTCTACTCTAAGGAGACTTGCAGATGGTGTCAAGAATACAAAAGGAAATGAATATCATCAAAGAATCCCAAGGCAAAAAGAGTTCAGAAGTACATCAAGGAAAACTCCATCTCCCAGGTACCAAAGTATATTTCTTGGTTATTGCTATTCTTGTATAAACTTTGAGCACATGGAAAAAGATTGTAGGGCATACCACAAGGAAAAATATAATGGTCCCCATTAGTTTCCTAGAAGAAAATTTGCAAGAAGAGGTCATGATCTCTCATCCATGAATAAGATAGAGTGTTTCAGTTGCCATAACATTGGACATATGGCACATGATTGTAACTTGACTTGGGTTCCTAAAGAAGCTAAAATCATGACAACCAACCCAGAAAAGAAAGTTGCACAAGTATGGAGAAGGAAACAAGTTGAATCTAGAAGTCTCTTGAACACTCCAACGAACAACACATGTCGTTGATTAGATGAAGTTGTCCTTGATATTCCAAGTTATTGATAATGAAACTCTACGAAAATAAGATCATGCATACAGTTAGGAGGAGTCTGTGATCCTTGAGATTTCTTGCAGAAGTTATGCATGAATGGAACTTATGAAATATTTGATGAGTCACACATGGACATTCATCTTTTGATAGATCATCTCTCAGGAGAAGCTTCATTGAAGAACATGTTTCCAATATTGACTTCTTCCACCCGATCACAAGGCAAAAATATTTCTTGAAGCTAGAGGAGGATATGCAGGCAGGGGGAGTTGGTTCATCACATGAAGAAATGCAAACACATCATTGACCACATTTACAGAAATAAAGAGCACCATGATAGGGGGAGTAACGTACCTATGAAGAACTACTATTCATGAAGGAAAGAAGCAGCTTGTCAGGGGGAGTAATCAGGCACCTCATTTTCCATTGACGTCAAAGGGGGAGAGAATGTTGAAAGGGCAAGAATATTTCCATCAATGACAAAGGGGGAGATTGTTAATCTAGGTTGTGATTGATGTCAATAGTTGATGTCAGTGGCTGGGATGGAAAATATTCTTGAAGATGCCAGAGGATGATTACAATGGAAGACTACCATATCACTAGACTTGATGAAGGACTAGAATAAATACACATGATTACATGTCCTACCTCTGATAATTTGATGATGACATGACAAATCTCCAATGATGTGAAGCTTGATTTCCTAATGATGAAGACTACATAATGATGCTCCATTTGATTGATGAAATATCTCTGCACTATCTTAAGGACAGCTGACCTAGTGACCCTATATTGAAGAAGGCAAGGACATGATAATGGTGATCCTATGTTGAAGAAGGTTTGGACATGATTATGAAGACAATCAACGAAGAAATCAAACCATGAAGAAGCCATACACTCAAAGGCTTTCTACTCTGCCTCCATCTTTGCACTAATGAATGACCACACACATTAAAAAATATTTGCACCATCTTAGAAGCAGAATCTCATTATGAAACCTTCACCATCCTATAGAGAATAATTTTAGCTTTCCAAAACGCTCTTACACGTCCCAAAACTCTCAACGGTTGATGAAATATTGAATTTTTAAGTTAAGAAAAATTAATTATGAGCCAAGCTCTTCTAGCCTACTCATGTCGGCCCTTCACCCAACAGTCACATATTTTCATGAGGACAGACTACTATAAATATGTGGCTAGGGGACTCGCATTTCTACAGAACAGAGAACTTGGATTCTTCTGAAGTTTCGGTGAAAAATCACAGAAAAGAGGGAATATGCCAGATCTTAAATCAAGGAGGATTTTTTTGGAGAAATATTTTCTTGGTTTAAAATTTGAATTAATCATATATACAATTCAGACTTGTTTCAAATTATAGGCAAGTGTAAAATTTTGGAATTTTTACCTCTGGAATTGCTTTGATCTTAGTTGGATCTGTGGTTAGGAAACCGGCAAACATCAGTGGAGAACATGGAAAACAACCACCTGTGATAGCAACCAATGAACAGTTGACTCGGAATTGCAGACTTATACAAGTTCGGACTGTTCTGGCATGATTGCAGATTTATATAACTTGGACTTGCTGGAAAAGATACAAAATTTTGTTCATCTAAGGTGGCTCGGATCTATGTGTGGCAGCTCAGATTTAAGGCATTACATCTAGCTGTGGAGATCGGACGCCAGTCTTGTAGCTGCATTTTAGACAGAACAATAGTGGATTTTATGCACACCTATGGTAATTAAGTTGTGTCTTGGAAAACTACCTGGAGGCTAGAACTGTAACATATCTCCAATTTGAATAGTCACCATAGAGGCTCAGATTTGGACTTAAGAAATTGTTAAATTTTCTTAAGCCCAGACCTTCAGTTCTGTGGATTAGTGTGACTTTCACCATGAACCTGTGGGACAGTCACAGTTGAAGAGAACTTGGACCTATTTCAAGTTTGGTAGCTACCTTCTGAAGAAGCTTGTGATAATCCTTTAGAGACACAGCTTTTAGACTCATTAATTTCCTAAGAACAAGATGTTGCTGAATTGCAAGGACATGTGACACACAAGAAGTTTAGATTTGTGGTATAAAAGGTTCAGTGATTGAGAGAAGTTTATTGAGCATCTTTGAAATATTTTTTGGAGCTCATCTTTGAGTAGCATATCTGAAGTGTTTTTGGAAGCAATCTTTGAAAAAGCTTAAAGTAGGTGCAGAGCTAGTGCAGTTCATTGTAGACACCTTGAATAATTTTTGGAGACCTTGTTTGAAGTCTTTATGAAGAGATCTTGAAGAACATCCCAGATTGGAGCGTTCTTGTTGAGTAGCCTATCCTGACCTTGGAGACATTGTTGAAGACATTTTGGTGAGTTGTCATGAAGATAACATTGAAGACCATGATGCATCACTGATAACATCATGAGGTGACCTTGGAGAAAGTTTTTGGGTGATATGAAGAGCAGTGGAGACACATTCATGAGAAGACAAGTGTTGTCATTGATGACGTGATGTGGAGACTAATTTAGGATATAGTTTAAGATTTACATGACTCATTGAATTAGAATTTGGGAGCCATAAAGAACAACCAAACATATTTTGACGAAGTGAAATTGAGGGTTGGAGCCCAAGAGGTTGGAGCCTCATAGAGACAAGGTCGGTGCCTCAAAAGATAGGGTTGGAGCCTTATAGGATTGGAGTCCTCAAGAAACTAGGTTGGAGCCTGTACCAGAGATAGGGTTGGAGCCTAGAGGTTGGTGCCTCAAACTGACAAGCTTGGAGCCTTGGGAAGTCCAATTTGGTGCTTGGCATAATACAGGTTGGAGCCTGGGGGATTGAAGATTGGTGTCTTCATATAGGGTTGGAGCCCTACACAAATATTGTACTTAACTTATGAATATTAATAAAATAATTTATTCTTATTGTTCATTTATGTTCTAAATATAAGTGATCTAGTTGGTAAAAATAACAATTGGAAAGAAATTATGATTCACCCCCCTCTCAATATTTTCCAACAGCTTCATCATGGGTAAGATAATGTTGAAGAATAGAATAAACACCTTGATGATATAGTGTATCGTTAAGAACCAGATAATGTTTCACGTGGTGGTGAATACGAACACAATCATCTTTCAACACATTTTTGAAATAAAATTGGGCCTAAAGATACACAAGGATATCTTCATACCATGGGTTAGAAGAGTTGACCAAATAAATTGATTCATATAATATAGGAAAGTGGACAAAGTTGAAACTTCGGGAAGGTTCGATAACAAATCAGTGAACACCAAGGTTCTCTTGGTTTTTGTGGTGGTGAAGACTAATAAAAATTATGTATGGAGTATAACTATCCACCTGGAATAATTCCCTCCAATTATTTTATGTTGCAAAATATGTCTCATAGGGTTCTTCATAGTAATAACGCTGGTTTGGTGTACGAGTATCTAATGTCAGAATCACTTGAAAACAAATACTACTGGTAAATAAAATTTTTCCACATGTGAAAACCTATGTTTAGGCCCAACAAGGCCTTTAGAAAGATAATAGATCACATGATGAGTGTCATCTTCTTGAATTAGCACCATTCTTATGGAGGGTGATGAAGCTGTAAGATACAATGAAAATTGGCACGTGTAGTAGGGAGAACTTAATAGTGGGGTGTAAGTTAAATACTTTTTCAATGCATCAAATTATATTTGAGCATGGTCATCCCAGAAGAAAGGAACTCATTTATTTAATATATGCATGAAACCCTTTGGGATTTCAACATAGTTGACGACAAAACGGTGTAAGAAGTTTTCCTTCCCCTACAAACTTTGTAGGTTAACAATGGATTGTGGAGGAGGAAATTTAAGGATTTCCTCAAACTTGTTGGGATCAACCCAAATATCGGGTTTAGAGACGATAAAACAAGGGATATGTTCAAACTCGAAAAAGAAAACAAAATTGTATATATTATGAAGAATGTGATAGAAATGACATAATAAAAATTGCTCGATGATGAGCTTGGTGATTGGTACAGAATTTTGAATGACCAAGATGATCATCCAAATAAGCTTGCACAATCTCTATAATATAATGAAAGGCATAGTCCATGTCCCTCTGAAAAGTATCTTCAACACTCTTAATACCAAAAGGAAGTTTTTAGTAATAAAATGTTCTATCAAGGAAAGTAAAGGAAGTATTATGTTGATCGGCTGGATTGATAGTGAAATGGTTGTAGCCAAAGAAACTGTCCATAAAGGAAAAATCCTGGCATCCAGTTCAGTCATCGATAATTTGGTCAATGAACGAAATATGATAATTGTCCTTGGGATAAGCGACATTCAAATTGTGGTAATCGAAACATATGTGGATGGTTCCTTACTTCTTATTGATGACGAATACATTATACACCCATTGCGTCAAAGGAATGTTGTAGATGAAACCATCTTTGATCAACTTCTCAATTTCTATCTTGATGGAAGTAGCCTCGTGATGGTGAACTGGTTTGAGTCTTTTCCAGACGGTTTTGGCGTCAACGTATGTCTTGATATCATGTTTGACATTAGATGGACATGTGCTAGGAATTTACTGATAAGACCAAGAAAAAAATTCACATAAATATTTAAAGAGGTAGGTCAAACTAGCAATCTCCTCGAGAGTACATTGTGCTCCAATATGGATGTTTTGCAGAACACTTGTTTTGATCGATTTGTTAATAAGAATTTTTGGACAAGTTTCCTAAGTTTACTTCCATGTATAATTCATCAATAGTCGTAAAGGGGAAAGGTATAATCTCAAATTGATTAAAATATAGGATTTGTACTCAGTTAATTTGGAATGGATATTGAGGCATGGTGATGAAACTGTTCCCAAGGTAGCTCATCTAAAGACATGATTTTCATAATAGCCTAATCAGAGGGAAATACAATATCAAGGAGATCAATAAAGGGACTTGTGATGGGAGCGTAGGAGATACCATTAGCCTAAACCAAGGAAGACAAAGACTCATATGTCAATTTTATAGCTTGATAAGCTAACTTTGTAGGTGACAACGGAAATTTTTATCCATATGAACAAATTGTGGAAGGGGCCAAGAGGATCCAATGATTCATAGGTACATGAAAAATAGTAGAGACCATTGAAATGGCCAGAGGAACATTGGGCAGTAGAAGAGGGAAGCACCCTATAAGAGAGGATCCCTTTAATAGGCTAGTACCAATACAAACAAAGTTTTTAGGAGAACCATCCACTTGAGGAACATTTCTTATAAGTAACAACTGAAACTCAGAGGTGCAGAAGGATAGTTGATCCAAATTCACGCTATTCACTTTATGAGGGAAAGAGACAAGTTTTAATATCAATGAGACAATTTATCTCATTTCATGTGTCCAACTATGTCCCAGAAGAATATTGTAAATGAGCAAGAAATCGACACCTTTGATATCAATGGAAACAATTTTCCCTCCAAGTGTGATAGCTAGTAAGGTATCCTTCAGGGGTAAAAGTGTGGTCATCAAAATATTTCAAGGAATATGATGGTGGGGATAAAGTGGGTGAACCCAAGATGAGCCAATAGGAAGTATCCATCACATAGGTAGATGCACCTTCATCCATTATAATGTGGTGGATGGGTTTTCCTTTCACACGAACCTACACCTGGAATGCAAGTTCAATGGAGAGGCATGGTGTACTCTTTTCCATGTCAAAGACAACTAAGTTGGAATCCTTAAGGTAAATACCACCCATAGTTGAAAGAAAATATTTCCATTGTGCGGGAAAAAATTGTAATACTTCAAGGGAAAATATGGCATAAGGAGCCTATGCAAGATCTTATAATGACAAAAAAATGGGGCTTATTTACCTTTTTAAGACCGTTTTTGGGCCCTGACACATGGAAAGGTGGGATTTGGAACTTTTTGGTGATGAATTCAGCACGACATAGGCCAGTCCATGTGTCGAAGCTAACCCAGTAGGGTGGTAATGTGGATAGTATTTATTATGGAAGGGTTGAATGCCAACGTTGGAGGGTGAATTGGCAGGTCATGTGGTTTTCCAATACGCATGGGACACCTACATGGAATTCCACATGGAACCTCTCTTGTTTCCCCAAAAATCACCACTAAATTTTTTGTTATGGTATGGGGGCATGTGAGGGCACCACATGGCCCCGTCAACACCCCTCCAGTGGGTTAACCTCTAAGCATGTTCAAGACACAGAAACCTATGGGTCGTTAGATCAATCATTGTACCTACCATCTGATCAATGGATTAGGCTACTCTACCCTTAATAAATCTGGTTTTTGTCACTTCTATGCACTTTTATACCTTTAACACATCATAAATAAACATCGGAGCCTTGTTTTTCAGTAGTTGGACCTTTAAGTTTATGATGCTCATGAGATCCCTTTTGGCCTTCAGGACTTATAAAGAGAATTTGTCGAGAGATAGTATGGCTTTGTCGCTAACATCCCCCCATCAAAGGTCCACCTAAAATGAAATAATGGGAATCTTTAGTTTCCATCAATTTCATAGACCCCTCTGTTGTTTGAAAACATCTTCATTCTCACATTAGAGGATTGATGTACTTTGTGACAATTATTGTTCTTTCATTTGGTCAAATACCCATGCATCAAGCTACCACCTCTCTTAGCAGTGCCCTCTACCTTCAAAAAATTTCTTATCCAAGGGAGAATATACAACATATTTTCATCAGAAATTCACCCAAGGGAGATGCAATAATATACTTCAACAAACAACAACCAAGTGTTCTTATGAAAAAATTGTACACCCATTTGTACATAGAAAATGGCACTTCCATTAGGGGAATTTTGAGGTCTAAAATGGGCCTCCTAAGAAAAATGTACAACAAAAATAAAATTTATAAGAAACAATAGGATTCAAGATGATGATGTCAACCATGGGGTATGATTCACCATTTTTTAAGTAAAAGGGTAAAAAGATTAAAGAATAATAAAATAATAAAACTACTTTTTCAACTCGTATTTTCAACTTATCTCCCAAATTTTTTACTTAAATTTCAAGTGGGAGTAATTTTTGGATGAAAAATTTAATTCCTCATCCAATAAGTACCCATGTTGCATACTTTTGATGGACCATGCTACACGAAAAATGAGAAATACATCAAAAAACGTGATTACAATCACATTTTTCATGTATTTCTCATTTTTCGTGTAGCGGGACCCATCTAAAGTATGCAACATGGGTGCTCCTTGGATGAGGAATTAAATTTTGCATCCAATGAGTACTCCCGCTCGAAATTTGAGTAAAAACTTTGGGAGATAAGTTGAAAATATGAGTTGAAAAAGTAGTTTTTTCATTTCTCCCTCTAAAATTTGATTACGTCATCAAATATTATTTTATTATTTCCACTATTATTTTATAATTTCCTTAGGAGGCCCATTTTAGACCTCAAAATTCCCCTAATGAAATTTTGTAAGTAGCATGTAGAGATGACACATTTCCATCTTAAAAAATTATGAAGGAAAAAAATTAAAAGGTTCTCCTAAAGTTTATAAAACTAAATCGACCCTCACGGGTGCTCCAAATATAGTTTGGCACACCCTCGTGGTTTTTTCTTTGATGGTTACTAGGGTTTTAGAAATAAAAATCATCACCTCGAGAGGCACACTTCATGAATCAATCAACATCCCCTTACATGTACGGGCTATCGATTTGAACCTTGAGGATCAAGAAGCCTTAATTGAAGGATAGTGGTAGCACCTATTTCATTTATCAGCCAAACTATCTACTTTATGAGCCAAAGGAGGGAAAGAATGTTTAAAAATTTCTATAAATACAAGAGGATAGGGATCCAAAATCAAGAAGAAATTGTGAATTGTTATTGTTATACAAAATCTATGACTTGGGACATAAGTGTCTTCCCTAGTTGGGAGTGCTTATCCATTTACAAATCTAGAGCTTGAGATCCACTCCTGATGGGAGTATGGGATAAAAGGATAAGGGATGGAAAATCCAAGGTAGGATAGGATAGGATCTGAATGTTTTATATGAGGTAAATGATTGTAAACAATTCTGGAAGATTTTGGAAAAAAATTGCTCCATAATTTTTCTCTTTTTCCAGCATTTCTAGAGCCAATGCAGGTGCATAATGGATCAAACCATAGGTGATCAACGTAGGACATAGTGGAGAAACCTGTAGTTGAACACCATCCAATAGGATTATAGGGAGAATTGGTCCTTAAAATGAATGAAACACGATGTTTTCAAGAAGAAACTATGGGGTATGAAAGTGTCATGCATAGGGATTTTCGCGATGATGATGTCCAAGGGTAAATGAATGTTAATTGATCTAGTTGTAGGATGAAAAAGCAGATGTGACAAAATTTCCTATAAAATATTTCCCCCTAAAGTTAAAAGTAAATAATGGTGCCTGATGTCTCAAGTGCTTTACCTTGGGACAAGTTAGGATCAAGAATAACTAGCGAGATCATCTTCTATTACAATACATTTACATCATGATATATTTTATGAATGAGGCACACCCATACTCAACACATAAGCTAACATTACATGTATAATGATCAAAATACATCTCCATTGATGAAGATTTGTGGACCCATGACTAGATGATTGTCTCTATGACCATAACAATCGTACAATGTGATCTTGTATTTTTCTTGAAATCAGAGCTCAGATGGATGAAACTAGATCATGGGTCTTCTATCTCGTTCACACAACCATCCAATGTACAAGTATAAGCATGTGAATCAATGAGATGGATTCAAACATGTAAAACACCATATGTTTATTGACCAACGGTGTGATTCATTGAAATATATGAGAGAAACCACCGATGATTTTAATGGATCTCAAGGTACTGCAGTATAATCTATATGGTGTGAGTAAATGATTTGATGTCGAACACTACACAAAATATTTTGGTTGAAGGCCAATGTTGTAAAAATGTCACCGAGAGTGAGGAAACTTTCCATTGATGTATGTAAGAAGGAAGGTACCAAGGGGCGTTTCTAAGTCTACTTCCCAGATAATGAGTTGATGTCGACGGGAAGAGACCCATCGTAGGAGGGTCATGATGTAGTCCCCATCAACAACATGAAATAGGTATGAGTATTTGAGATAGAATGATGATGATATAGAGCTGGATCAGGAAAGGTAGGCATGGAATGAAGGTTTAAGAGTATTGTAGTATATATCAACTGAATGGCTTCTCTCAAACATAGTGGTGACACTAGATGGATTTGGAAGCACTGACCAAAAACAAAATATTGAGGCTTTGAAAGAGTATGATAAACAAAAAGACAAGCAGATTACCCAACCTAATATCCATGCAGATGAATTGGAAGAGTGTCATGTTCAAGAGAAAATTGTTGCCATTAGAAAATGGAGTACCCTGTTTTCCCAATTTCCCCAACCATATTGGTCAATACCTATTTATTTTTTAACAAGCTTGAGGAGAATAAAATATGCTTGATTTGTAAGTTCATCCTTCGGATGAATCCCTTCGAGTATGTTTAATGAAGCCTAAGAAGGAGTGGTCCGGCCTTGTCATGTTAAACAAGTCCATCGTTGTTTTATGTTTTAATGAGTCCAATGAAATTAAAACTCAACGTAATTTCATGATTAGAGAATTTGAAAAAGTGGTGAAAATGAAAACTCCTAATGCTCCTTTTCATAGTTAGTCCCTTGAGTCTGAAAAGGAAGAAAACAATACCTAAGAGAACCTCTTAGTCTTTTTCGACTAAGGTATTCATTTTTCGTAAATAATCTATCTTAGTCTGGAAAATTATTAAAATTATATTCAATAGATATCTTTTCATTTAATTTTACAACTTCCAAAAGAAAAGTGCTCGAAAATCTTTTCATATTTTGGTAGTCTGAAAAGGGCTGAATGAGGACTCTAGGGGGTTCATTTTTCATGAGATTATGGAGACGTAAAAAGTGATAAAAGTTTACTCCTTGGTTAAAAGTGAAAACACCACAAAATCCATTAAAAATTTGTTTACCAACTCAAAAAAACCCTAAAAAGATAAAACATACGTGTTTCATGATAAAAAATGAAAAATTAATAGGTCAAAACATTAATATGATAAAATAATGGAAAAATTACCATAAGTAATGAAAATTACTATTCATTTTTACCATTTGGAATTCACCTTCAACAGTGACGGCTTCAAGTCCCTTTTTCCCTTCATCTTTTGTAGCTAATTGTAGTCAATATGGTGGATCATTTCCATTGTTGTTACCTCCAGGTAGGAGCTAAGACCTTTCTCTTTCAATTCATGGTCCCTTTTTGTGATTTAGTGAAAATTTTATGGATTTTTGAGAGACTTGGGGTTCTAAAAACTTTCCCTAGAACCAACGCAAGCCCTTCCTGTCAAAAAAATTGTTGCACAAAGTAAATATTTCACTGTAGATAAGGGTGAAATGCTCTGTCAACCCTTCTGGGGAAGCGTTGGGTGTAATTCCTTAGTCAAAATTTCCAGATTTTTCTCAAAACTTGTCTTGTTTTTTGCATGAAAAGGATTCTAATGAGTGTCTTATTGATGTTTCAGGTACTCACCAATAAAAAATGGGGTTTTTTGGAGATAAAAACAACATGAATAACATGAATTGAATGCAACAAATGATCTTGTCACCATTCATGCACTCAAAAAATTTGGTTCGTGGAAATTCTTTTCGTTACTCGGAATTAGGCAACAGATGGAATTACATAAGTTCCTAGTTCATTCTTGGGATGCAAAAGCACATAAATTCAGGTTAGAGAAACATCTACTTGAGATCAAAGTGTAAGACATATACTTTCTGACAGGTTTGGCCATGAGGTGTGCCCCCATCTTTCTCTTAGGAGGGATAAGTGGAGGAGAGTCGGTAATGGATTAAATTTCCACTCAGTGTAGACCTCAAGCACAAACTACTAGATATGGGAAAATCAACACTGAATATGTGGCCCATTTGTCTCTTTTTAGTGTCTAAATGTTGACTGATAAAATATACTCTTTATGGTTTACTTGGTAGTGGTCCTAGGTCAAAATTTTATGTTTTCAAGCCAATTCTCAAATCAAATTTTGTTCAATGAATGTTGTCTAGGTATGAAATTCTACTCCCTTCACCTATTCATGGTCATCATCATTTCAAGGTCATGTCATTCATCATCACCTAGGGTCATAGATTAGTCAACATACCTCTATCTAGGTTATGGTCTAGGTCTCTTTTGTTTCACCACCACAATGTCCAATCATGTCATGAAAGAAGGAAAAAAAGATTCATTTTCACCATACAAATCACCTTCATTGGGAGTTAGAAAATATAGAAAATAAACTAAATGAAATTTCAATTTTCTAAAGAGTATGCTACATGATCAATATTTTCAAAAAATATGTTTTTTTCAAAGTATTTATGATTTCACTAGAGGACAAAAAAAAGAAAATTTTGTGATGATTTAAAAGGAAACGAAGCTTCTTCCAGACACTTCATCCTTTGATGTTCAAAGAGATCCTCTCTTATCCTCACCACACTCCAAAACTATCAAAGGTCGAATATAACCAACAAAATTGTGCCAAACTACTTTGTGCTATGCTTTTGTCTTGCTGCACTATGCTTTTGTCAAGGGTGCTATGCTTTTTCTTCCAATATTTAAAACAACTACCCAAGGGTAAAATCAGCTTGTCTCAAGGTTCATAGACTTCCTAATAAGTAAGTGAATGCTCTTCATACCTCATTCAAGTAATTTTTTTCAATAGAGGATCTATTTCCTCCTTTAGGTTTTATCCACTATGTTTTTGGTTTACTCCATGGTTGGCTTGTTTCCATTGAAAAAACCCTAATTTCACCATATAGAAACCTTCAGACATCATCCATATACCCTATCAAACAATTCCTACCACTAATATTTATCCTTGCCACCATTTTCATTCAAACCCTAGTTTTCACTACGTTTTTGCAGGGAAACTAATAAAACCTCTGTTGTTTTAACTTTTTGTCACCTTTCCTATATGCATTTCCATAATTTTTACTTGCATTTTGTTTCTGATTCATCACCCTACCTCCCCAAATTTTAAGGGATTTTTTCCCTAACTCCCTTCCACCTCATTTATGTCCCTAAAACCATTGTACCAATATGCCCCGTTTTTTCCTAATTCTTCACTTTCCCTCTCCACTACATCAAGCTACAATTTTCCTTGTTGGAAAATATCATGGAGGGTGAGAAGAGGATCCATAAGGGAGGTCTCATTCCAGGTTTGATCCATCCAACTTACAGAAGATCAATGATTCTACTTATGTTAATAGATGTTTTGAAAACAATGGTTATTTGATGTTTTGTGAGAGAATCCAGGCGGTAGGCTGTCATGCTCAATTGACAAGCCTTTTTCCACCAGATTTACGAGAGATAAGGCTATGACAGTAGGTATTGAATTCACCATATCAGCAGATTTTATCACCTCAGCAAAAAGTATGGACTTGGACATTGAGAACTATAAAATTTTCTTAAAACATCATTGCAAAGATGCTCCTGAACGCGTCTTTGCTTTTAGGCATATACTTGATAAGTATGCCCATTTGTTGAAGCTAATTATGAATTATTTTACATGTGAAGGGAGATTCTCAAGATTATACCAGTACCATATAAGCCTATTGATGCACTTCACTTCCACCAAGCCACTCAATTTTCCTAATTATCTATTTACGAGTTTGGTAAAAATGAATAAAAAAGTACAGAGTAAAGGAAAATATCATCACACTAATTTGTTCCACCATGGTTTGGTCAAGCTTATTATTTTTCATCAGCTCTTATCAAACAATATGTCTTGGGAAACTTTCATGGAGATAGTTTCATATGTGCCTACTACTAGTTCACCCATCAATCAGAGCATACCCTCAGCATCAGCACAACCAAAGGAGGTTGGCTCCTCAAATAAACAAGCTTAAGTTCCAAAGGTTCCTAGGGTTCAAATCACTCAAACCTATGAGAAAGGTAAGAGGATGGTTTTTTCTCCTATGATTACTAAAGGTTTTCTTGCACCTAAACTACAATTGAGCAAAGAAAAACCATGGAGCAAACATCTTTGCATGAATATGAGTCACCATTGCAGCAAAATGAGGAACAAATACCTATGGAGGCTGACATGGTAGAGCCAATGAAAGAAAAGATAGTTGAGGATATAATAAGGGAAAAGGATGCAGGGATATCAGAGTTGAAGGACAACCTCTCAAGGGAAAATTTCATGATTACCTTTCTACAACAAGAAAACATGCAATTGAAGGTGAAGCAACTGCTCCAAATCAAACAAAAGGCATATTTTGAGGAAGAAAAAGGGAAATGAAAAGTAGTGGTATATGTTGATTAGTTGGAATACATCAAGGCTGAAACAAAGCCAAGGAGGCCAAGAAAAAGAGGGTTAAAGAAGAAAAAAGAACAAGAAAGAGAGCCATCTCCTCCATTAGTCAGCTAACCTTTCATGAGTTGATCACTTCTTAAATTGAGCAAGAGAAAGAGTTATGGTTGTTACACAAAATTTTGCCACTGTCCCTGCAATCCTCATCCCGAAAATTGGAGGACCATTTTTGTGACTTCTATGTACTTTCATGCCTTGAAAAAGTGTGATTGAATCCCTTGACATGAGAAGAACATTTCCTCTATTGACTATTCCTGGAACAGAGTATCAAAAACATATGATTTTGGGTTGGCACTGTTGGGAAAAATACTGAGAGGGGGGGGGGGTGAATCAGTATTTACTGCATATTCAAAACTTTTTACTTTTTCATTCCTTAAAACCCATACGCTACTTTGATGAATCCAAGTAGCGTATACACGCGGATATCCTTCATAAAACTCGCATATACACAGAGATCTAATTATGCCATTAGTTCTTCACTTATATCATTCCATCATTCATTCATTAGATGTTCTATAAACAGTAAACATGTGCAGTAAGAACAGAATAAACCATCACACAAAGCATCACACATGAACACCGGGATTTTTAGGTGGAAACCCAAGTCGGGAGAAAACCACCGCTGCAGTTGCTCGGCCTTCAATATTTTATTATAGAGAAAACATCTTACAACATATGTGCTGGCGCAGACTTGACCAGCACGCAGGCACCCACCTGCGCTCGTTTACCAGCCTCTCCTGGAAGGGAGCTCCAACCCCCTGACTCGTTTACCAGCCTCTCCTGGAAGGGAGCTACGACCCCCAGCTCTCGTTTACCAGCCTCACCTGGAAGGGAGCTACGACCCCCTGACTGAAGGCTACAACCCTCAGCACCACCTTGGACCACGTTTCATCAATTTTCACACTAGATCCAACAACTTCAATAGAACACAACTTATAGGCCACATTTCATCATATTTTCAGACTGGACCCTTTCCATACTTTTAAGCACAAACATACATCACCAACAGATACTTATCAACACAGATCAGATAGCAGAAACACAGCAGAACAGATCAGATATTTCATACCCCTTGCTTCAGCAAACCCTAGTTTGCATACGCGCTTTCCCTTCACTGATGTCGCATATATACGCGCTTCCGTCCACACAAACCAGCGTATACATCTGTATGTATTTCATTGTGCATACGCGCTTTCTATTCAGCGAAGCCGCGTATATACGCGCTTCCTTTGCGGCGAAGTAGCGTATAGATCTTCAATCATTACAGAGCAGCATACTTCTTCAGATCAGATATTCAGTTCAGATTTACCTTTTTACTTCAGACAGATGTTCGCCTAAATGTTCGCCTCATCACAGATCTAGGCCTTCCATAAGCAGATCTAGTAGATACAAGTGCATTTCAGATCTAGATCCCCTTCTTCATCATTGGTGCATCATACATTCAGATTTATCATTCAAGTGTAACCCTTTCCATTCAGATTTACTTCAGAGTGAAGTATTCATTCAAGCTCAGACATCTTGCACCCACACTCATGATTTGCATAATGAATTTCATCTCTTTATATAGGTTTATCCTTTTTCAATACCATGAGCCCATTTTTCAATACCATGGGCCAAAACAATACCATGAGCCCAAAACTACCTGGACGGGGTCAATTAGGCGGATCATTACCCAATACAATGGGTCAATACCATGGTGGTTACCCCTGGTTTTGCACTTTTGAGCGCTTTTGCCCATACGCGACTTGGAACGTTCCTTTCCGCGTGCATACGCGACTTCCCCTAGGCCAATCCGCGTATAAATAGAGACATACTCTTTTTCATCATAGAATTAGCACATGCTGAATTCCTTTCTTCATTGCCTTCTGTTCACACTGTAGATACATCAGATTTCCTTCATCAGGGACATATTCTATCAAGCACAACTTCATCAAGTAAGTTGTCATCATCTTCATCAAGTGGGTTGCCTTTCAAGGACAACACTCAGCATCATATTGTCAAAAAACATCATATCACATCAGATTTACATCATTTACCAAGTCCATCAAGTCAAGAATAACTTCATCGGGTGGTTTGCCATCAAGGACAACACATGTCAATAGTCGCATGTCTTCATCTTCATTTAGTGGGTTGCCATCAAGGACAACACTCTGCATCATATTTCCAACAATCTCCCCCTTTGGACTTGATGGCAACCATGATGGTGTTTGGTTACCACAACAGATAGATACAATGAAACCATGTCACTCTCCCAAATATTTGACATCATTATCTTCTCTTCATTCAAAACACCATGTCACTCTCCCCCTTTGACATCAAGGGCAAAGGGTGGATCAAAAACCAACATACTTTCCCCCTTTTCTCCTCATGTGGAAGAAAACGTTCTGCAGATCTGATATATACTGAAGTGACCACGCTCCCCCTCAGTTCATGCTGAATCTTCAAACATATTTTTCAATGAAGTACATGACTCTATGAACCAAAGACTCATACTTACAACAATTATCCATCCAAGTGGATTTACATATGAGACTCAACTCCCCAACCAAGTGGTTTTACAAATTTGACTCAGCTACCCAACCAAGTGGGTTTACAAATTTGACAAGTCCTTACATGACTGAATATTACATTTTTTACATCATGGGTCTCCACATGACCTTTTCATCAAAAATACAAACATGAATTTTCATAACCAATACCAAAAAGTCCTCAAGAAAGAGAAAATATTTCAGAATCAACATAATGCCAACAATACATTATACTCAGCAAGGCCAATGCTCCCCCTGAATCTGTGCATCCAAGCATCCTGAACACTTTCACCAACAAATCATCAAGGCATCTTCATCAAAACATTAGAAACAAAATTATGAGAACTGGAACACCACCAGAGATACCAAACAATATCAGAGATACCAAACAGCACTGCAGCTGTGCTGAAGAGAGCTAAACCAGGCAAAAATTACCAGCAACCAAACATACGCGGTTTTCTGTGCAGGAACTCGCGTATATACGCGACTGTGTTTCATGAAACCCGCGTATCCCAAGCCATCTTCTAAATTTCAACCAGATCTGATTCTTTGTGAGGCAAAGACAGTGTTCAGCTTCTTTCTGAGATATTTGAATGCTTCCCTGGACTACAGATAGATAGAATAGTGTAGTTGTGTCTTCAAGCGTCATCCATCGGTTGTAGCATCAGCACAATAGTAACCAAGCCTTCAGATTCTTTGCAGCATCAATACAATATTTCCAAGAGAGATTCTCATATCAGAACATCTTCACATAGGTGTCAAGAAATCATCCATGTGGTCCAACATCATCATGATCTTCAAGATTTAACATGAAGTAACATATGTAGGCAAAAGATCTCTCAACCATAGTAACAAACTCTGCATGATTTATTTCTGAATCAAATGACATCCAACTCATCCATGTGGGAGTACAAAAGATACTTATCAGCAACCAGGGCTCAAAAAATCATCATAATAAACCATGTACCAAGTCATCTTCATTTGAGCATGAGTATCACAAAAACCAGAGAATAAGCAATCATATTGCCAACAATGAAATCATTAGTATTCAAACTACTGCTCCCCCTAAACCAATGCTCTTCCTTAACTTGTGCAATCTGAAACACCTTCAACAGCAAGTCATCAGCAACAATCTCTGCATGATCTATCCTCATCTCTAAATTATAAGACTTTCATCTCAACAACGAATGTTCTTCATCATAAAGCAACTAGGCTTCATCCATAATCTTCAACACAAGAACCCATGTATCATTTCATTATCATGAGTATAACCAGAATAATGCTAACAGTGCAATCATCAGCAGTCAGACTGATGCTCCCCCTGGACCTCTGCTCCAGATCTTCAGCTATCAGATAAATTTTCTTATCATCAATGCATACGCGGATGTGTCAGCTGGAACTCGCGTGTATACGCGACTTTGTTTCATATAACCCGCGTATGGAAAGTGAAATATAGAGAATTTCACACCTTCATATCCTCCTGCAAGTTTACCTTCTGTTCCTGTCTTTTCTTCACACCAGATGCACAGTCAGAAATACATACAACCAGAATATTCAAATCAATCATGAGAGTCATTATACATTGCTCCCCCTGTGATGATACGTTACTAGATCTCATAATGTATCCCACATCATTCCTGCAGTCAATAAGAAAAGTCAGCTTCATAAGCGAATGACTGCAGTAGGGTCAGAATTCCCTACGTTTCTGATTGGTCCTCCATTTTGAATTGAGTGTTTTCTTCAAGAAAATCATTGTCTTCTAGAGCATCCACAAAATTATCCTTTTCTTCTCTAGATTGATTCTTATTCCATCCCTCCATCTTTTTCCAGATTTGTTTAAACTTTCTATTTGTGTGCTGGAAGTTATCCAATTTCTCATATCTGTTCAACCTGCATTCCCTTTCTACATGTCCATACTTGTTACAAGAATAACATCTCATGTGTCCAGAGAAATAAGCATAAGAGTCATAATGAGTATTTCTAATCTTCCTCCTTTTACAATCAGCTGCTTTATGTCCATACTTGTTACATGAGAAACAATATCCCTTGAAGCTACTAGAGTACCTTTCTGAATATAATTTGTTTGTTTGTGGCTGAATTGTTCTGCTTCTGCAATTTGCTGCAACATGCCCATAATTATGACATTTAAAACACTCAACATTCTTGAATAAATTCCTTTGAGAGTTCATGATTGTTGGTTGATCTTTTGTCTCTTTCCCCACTTCAGGTTTTACATTGACATCCTCTGAATTTTTGGCACTTCCTTGTGAGCTAAATTCTCCCTTAACAGTTTCATGGAAACCAAGACCATGTTTGATAGCAGGAGACCTTTGATTACTCAGAATATTGTCCAAGATATTAGTGCTATCTTGAAACCTCAAAAGTTTAACCTTTTCTTCTAATTTACCTTTGAGAATGTTTACCTCAACCTCCAAGGCTTGACATTGCTTTGTCATACTTTCTTCTTTCCTTCTTCCATCTTCTACTTGATCCTTCAGATTTAGAATATCTTCTTTCAACCAATTTTCTTTTTCTTCACATGTTTGTTCCAGCTCTTCATTCTTCTTGTTTGATTTTTCCTCGGTCTTCTCAGTTGTTTTTCCATTATCTTATCAGTGAATTTTTTAGCCCTAGGGTTTCTAGGTGCCTTATGCTGTTTGTTCGACCCTCTCCTCACTAAGACATATGAGTTGAGTTTGAGTCACTTTGATCTTTGTCGTTTCAATTTGCTGACTGATTATTTTAGTCTTTCTTTTGGTTCTCGTTGGCTCAAGGGGTCCTGACCCAGGTTCGGAGGTTAAGGTTTGCCAAAAAATTCCTATACTACTAGCCCTTTTGGCAGTGACCTGCTTGCGTAGGCCAAAGTCTCACCCGAAGTATTATGGGAGGGTGTTGGAACCAAGTTTTTGCACCCTGAGAGAGAGAGAGTAGGTAAGTAAATCCGGTCTGCATTCCCAGCCTATCGAGTTCATACTTAAATAGATCTATTCGTAGGCTTATAGAGCTATTATCATGCATAGATTGAATAAATACCTCTGCATCCACATGCATAATATCGATTATTAGCACAAAACACTATAATCACAGTACTTAATAGATCACAGATACATCTACTAGAAACATAAATACTTTCACAGTTCGCAGTAATTAAATAGATACTTTCACAACTTATTCATATAACCTTGGTTCACATCAGCCATAACAAAGCAGATCTAGATAATATCAGATGTCCAACAATACTTCGCATATATATTAATATCAGATCCACTTACAATCCCAAAATACCACCCGCGCACAAAGCCAGCAGGGTCCGCACATAGTAGGACTGAGGATCTCCGTGCACACAGCTAGCAGGGTCTGCACATAGTAGGACCGAGGATCTCCATGCACACAGCCAACATGAGTCCTTACCCTAACAACCTGACAACAAATCTAACAACTCATTCTTAGCATCAATCTGAATTATTCTCAACCCTAAGACTAAAAAATTTTCATCTATTTATATCAATTTAGCCTACGAATCTAATGGTCTGGAAACCATGGTTTGCGGACTCTTGGTCTAGCCTTGACCCATTACAATGCATTCGAGGCTTTGACCCACCCCAAAACTCCTACGTTAGACTAAATAATACCAAAAATATATAAAAATGGACAAAATTTGTAGCTTTAGGAGACCTTTTTCCAACAGTCCCCCAACACAATATTGTGACTCATCCCGAGTCACTGTGATGGTGGGGTCTCCACCTCCGCTTGCAGCAGTTTGATTACTTTGGCCAATTGGGGTATCACGCCTTCACTCTGAGCAGTAGCATTTTGCACAATGTCTACCAATTTCTGTGAAGCTGGGCCTTTTGTCGCAGCGGTGATGCTCTCCAGAGTTTGGTTTAGCTACTTAATAGCAACATCAACATCCTGCGAGAGCTTGAGGGCTTCCACAACCCAAGGCTTCAGGCGGTCACCGAGAAATTTCTTCTTATGTTGGAGCTCATTAATATCGTTTGGAGGGTGTGGCTGGTTCGTAGCCATGCCAAGTGCTAAGCAGGAACCAAAGTGGGCAATGTGGCCTCGATCTTCTCGAATGATTCTTCCTTCTGTCGCAGGTCCTAGTTTATTTCTCGCTGGATCGGATCACGCTAGACATAGGTCCATAGCTGCATGGTTGTTTCCAGTAATTGGGTGCCCTGAGTGATGTTCCTTGTAATGATGTTTGTAGCCACGGTAACCAGCGTAGCTCGCTGGGCCTATACCTCTATAGGTGTTTCAAGCTGCAACTTAGCCTGCAAATCTATGATCTGTTGCTCCATGTATGTTCTAACCACCTGAACTTCCATCCTGGAGGCCTTCAATTCTGCAACCAACCCCTCAATCTTAGCATGGGGGGTGGCTTTGGCTAGGATTTCTTCTGTAACATCTACGCATAGTCTATGAATTATGTTTTCTAGCTTTGTTTGCTGCGCGGTGGCAAGGGACACTTCAACGTTCTTTTCTGTGATGGTCTATTCGGCCACATCGAGTTGTTGGTGCACTTGTTGGTCTCGATGGTGAACTTCTTGAAACAAGGAAGTGTGAAAAACTTGCAATGCCTCATGTGGCAGCCTAGCTAAATTCAGCTGAACCTCTGCACCGGCCTAGACTTGCATTCCTAGGTCAGGTGGACTGATCATAAGGGCTGCGCCACGTAAGGAACAAAGGGAGCTTTTTGTTGTAGTGAGCGCTACTCTGCTGGTTGCCAAGGGCTGTCGTACCTAAGCCACACTGGTCTGCAGCATGTTTGTCTTTAGCTAGATAGCACGGAACTCAGCCTGAATTGTGTCGATCGTAGCTCTCTGTTGTTCTTCTAAGGCTAACCAGCTATCTTCTGTGGCCAAAGTGACCCTGTCAACAATTTGTTCAAGGTCCGCTTTGGTCAGTGTGACTATCTCATCTCGTTTTGTCTGCTAAGAGTGTTGCTTCTTTTGGGGCCTTTTGAAAAGCTCGCTTGTTCGCTTCATGCCTCGGGGGGAGGCAGGTCCTGCCGCATCTAGTCCTTCTGTACCCAGGTCTGGTGGCGAATCTAGCTAAGTCTCTGCTTAGGCGTCCTTCTTAGTGGTATGTTTCGGCTTCACATCCTTTTGTGCTTCTACGCCCGTGTCCTTCCCAATGCTATTGCTTGGTCATCTTGTGTCCTTGATGACCACAGGTGGGATTAATTTCAGTTTTTTGGTTCCTTCGGTGCCCTTCACACCGGTTTTGAATCCGATCTTCCAGTTAGGAGGCCAGAGCACGATCACATTGTCAATTTCTTCATCTGCCACCATATAAAGGAGCGAAGTCCATGCTTTATCCTTGTGTGCTCTGATATGGAAATTTTGCATGGTGACCTGGAATGCCGCAATGCCCTTGTATCTTTTATATACTGCTGGAGACAACCATGGTTGGGAATTAATGACTGCTAGCAAGCTACTATGAAAGAGGACCCAGAATATTTGGTTATCTACGAGATGCTGTGTATCCTTAGAATCCCATAAGTTTGCATATCGGGCCCCCTCGCACATGTCAGGGGTGAGCTCAGGGAGGACTGACTCTTCAAGTGCTTCCCAAGCTATCAAGGCAATGAGAAGTAGAAATCAGGAGTAGAAAAATGCATGTCCCTGCTCCTCAGATTCGCGAACATTTTCCAAAAACTCATTGCACAAATATTGTGACCAGTTGAAGAAGACCCCTTTCTCGCACTGGCCTGCTAACTGAATTACATATGTAGGGATGGAGGCCACCTAGAATTTTTGCATCATCTTACATGCAAACAGAATGGTCCCTAGTTGTGTAGCAGGATCACTGATGGTTTTGATCATGAAGCTGTGAGTATTCCATGCCACATGGTATTTTTTCTGCACGTATTCAGCTGTTTCGGCCTCATATTTATTCCCAATGCGTAGAAGAGGGTCTGACCCTTCCATAGGAAAACCAATGATGCAATGGATGAGTGCAACGTCAATAGGGATTCATTCCTTGATCCAAAAACACCCATCATGGACCAAGGCAAAGGATTGACACTCCAGATAGTCTGTGACATTGTAGTGGTCGAAATGCAGCATCCTGAGCAGGTTGAGGAGCCTGGATCCTACCACTCGGCATACCCATCTTATGAGGACAATTTTGATCCCATCATCCTAGTAAATTCATTCAAGATATAACTCGAGCACCAACTCAGGGAGGGCCTCCAAATTGGCCAAGTCATGATCATCAAATTTGATCTCGTGGAGCCTTCCAAAAGGTTCACCAATCACAGGGACCTCTCCTAGGGTCAGTGGCATCTACAAGTAGGTGATCAGTCCATCAAGGTTCTTTGACGTGCGCGTCAAGGGCTTGTGAAACCGAATGAAAGGAGGTAACCAATTAATTGGTTCTGCAGCCTGAGCTTCTTCCGGAGCAACACACACCTGGGGTGTCGGTCATGGGGATGTCTGTCTGGGTGTCGCTCACGGGGATTTTACGTTTCTTGGGGAAGTACGGGACTTCCCTCTAGCCCATTTCACGGGTTTCTGGGTATTCCCAGAGCCATGTCTTTTTTGATTTCCCTTCTTTGTGACTAGGCTTAGCGTGGAGATCAATTCTTCGGCCTCAGACTCAATCTCCACCACTTCTATAATATCCCAAAATAGGGAAAATCAACAATACAGGGAATATCTTATGATATCCCAAAATAAGAGATACAACAATACATGAACAAAATAATGAAAGAGAAGTGATATATCAACATATAGGATGTGAGAAGATCCAAATAGCCATCATTTTAAGATCATAACAGCAAATTCATACAATATGTTGAGGAAACAATCACTCAAGCTAGGCAATACAAGCCTCAAGAAACATGTACATGGAAAAATGAAGATTACTACTACACATAAAATGACCAAGGCTATGACAACACAATTTTATTAGAGGAAATACTTCTAGGAAGTTTCAATACAAAAATGTGGAAATATAGAGCCCATACAATGTTGGGAGTGAAGATATAAGCTCCCAAACACAATTCCAAGACAATCCCAGAAGGATTTCCCGAAATATGCAAAATGGAAAAAATGTCAGAGTTGCAGTCTCAAGACTGAGTAGCAACTGAAACTCTAGAACTGTATGGAGATGGTTGTAGATTATGCACAAGCTAAAAAAATCTCCTCCAATGGATCTTCCAAGTGAAAGGCTCATCCTAATGCTGAAGATCTCACCCTCCAAACAATCACTGCAACCCTCACTACAGATGCTCACTGAAAATAATGCAGTTAAGGAGAGGAAATACACTGAAGATGATGGAAAATGGTTGGCATGATGCCAAATATGGTGAAATCATCTCAGATTCTTCATTACTTATCCTCCAAAGGAAATAAGGCTTTCTCCTTTGAAAAATAAGCTCCGGAAGTGGTGTTGTGGAACCTCCACTGCAACACCCTACAACACAACGTTATACTTCAGTAGAAATAATGTTGTAGCTGAAGGAGGTGGCTTGGCCTTGACCCTGAATGTGGATAAATTAATATAAATCTCCCTCAAGAGGCCTCTCTTGAAAGGATAAGTAATTCCTAAATAGGAATGCCTTGTGCTAAGCAGCACAACAACTCTCCCAAACAGCAAGAGAATGCACAATAGTCTAACCAGACCATAAAATCAATAATCAATAACATGTCTTGATATGGCTGCCTTGCCCTCCTTTTATACAAATGTAAGCCCTCTCACCATGGGCCCCACTCATTAGGGTTTCCTCCACCAAGGAATCTTCCTCCCACTATCTCTGTGTTGTCTCAAAAAATGATCTCCACCTCCTATCCCAAAGCTGTTGACTTGGTCAAACTTGACCTTCTCCACATGTAAATGCCCCTTTTCACACATGAGGGTGTGAAATTAAGCTCTTATGACTATCCCTTTTCACACTATGATGGATTTTATTCATATTTCTGAAATGTATGGGCCTTCTTACCCATTTATTCATCTCCTAAGTGAAATCAGCAAAAATCAATATTCCAATTAGCTACATGCTAATTTTCGAATATTACAGTCCTCCCCTCCCAAATGTTGCTTGTCCTTAAGAAAATGCAAGGATAGAACTAAAGGGCCTCCTCTTCTCCCCCTATAGAATCCTCATATGATAAAATCCTCCAAGAATCACGATGTTGTCTCATCATTATAACTCCAAATTGTCCCTCCCAAGTATGCAAGCTAGCTTTTGGTGTGCATCCAAAATAACTATCATCATGTAAAACATTGATGGAGGCAACAATGGGCTGTCTAAAGGCTTCTTGAGGCATGAGTTTTGACATACATTGGGATCTACCATCCCCATATGAATCTCCCATCCCCAATCTATCATCCATACAAAATGAGCCACCCTCCAAAATGGTAAGTCATACAAAACATCCTCCACTTTGAGCTCCTGCAATGTAGGTGGGCTGAAAATATTATCATGGTAGACAAAATAGCCTACCCCACACTGTCCTCCTCTCCACTTATGATAAGTGTAGAGTATCTGCTACTCTTGGGCTGCAAAAATGTTTCCTTCAAGTGGCAAGAAGAAAAATGGATCTCCAAAGATTTCCCTCCAATGTTGTGAATCATGCTAGCCCAAACCATCCCATATATGATCAATGGAAAATCACCATCATATGGCATCCAAGTGGGTGGAATACTGAAGGTTTCATGTAGAGATGAAAGGTACCAATAGCCTTCCAAGTGGTTACAGTGCAGTTTTCCTAACTTCTCGCACAACATGACATGGCAACTCATAGAAAAGTTTCTCCCAATGATTTAGGAGAGTTATAGCCCAAGTTCCCCAAGAAATCTTATGGCCCACCCCATAAAGAGACAAGTGTTTTTCTGTGGTGGCCATATCATCTCCCATGCTCCCCTTAGAACATTTAATGCAGAAAATGTGGGGATCCTCTTCCTTAAGGGACACATCCAACCAATGTGTCACTCCCCCAATTATTCTCCCAATAAAAATAAGAACAACAGCAACATAAGGAACTACAATGAGAATCATGCTAGTTGCCATATGAAGCAAGGGATAAGGACAATGGTCCCTCAAATGTAGCCAACTCATTTTGACTCTCAACTGCAACAAAAAATGAAATGATGGGTGGCCTCCCCACCACTT
This sequence comes from Pinus albicaulis, assembly GCA_034641835.2. Classification (NCBI taxonomy): domain Eukaryota; kingdom Viridiplantae; phylum Streptophyta; class Pinopsida; order Pinales; family Pinaceae; genus Pinus; species Pinus albicaulis. The sequence continues at coordinate 602,106,580 of CM076580.1, forward strand.
TCTTGCTGCCCCGACCTCCTCACAAGTTTGGAGAAAGTGTATGGTGTATGGTGAAAAGTGAGCATGCTTTGTAAAAGATACAATCCCCCCAAGTCCTCCTATTGAGTGGCCATCACCAAGACTACGTATGGCCTCAAGTAGACCATGAATTCTAGAAGGAAGAATGCTCCTTCCCTGCACATATATGGTTAAGGGTTGCACATGTACATTATACAAATCATTATGCAAACAAACAATACCCTTACCATCTGTTTTTCCCATGCAAATGGAGTGGCTCATAGATGAGTCTCCTCTCAACCTAAAAGAGAAAAGAGGTGGCTATTCTAACTCTTCCAAAGAGTTATGTATCTCCCCCATCTCCATATAATCCATGCATCTCCTCATATGCTGATATATCTCCTCCTCAAAGCCTTCCCAAAAATACCCCTCCATGATGGTGTGGTATGCTCTCATAGAATAAGTGTGGCTGAAAAGGAAATATTCATGAGATGTTTGTAGTAACTTATCCTTGAGCTTGGAAACTCTAGATAAGAATATCCTACCATGATAGTAGATGACCCCATCTCTAACTGAATATCCCTCCTCATGTAGCTGGTCATCCAATATCATACAAGTGAAAAGATCCTTGGAAGACTCCACCAATAGTTGGGAATTCCAATATGGATCTATCCTCCATAGTGACAGAGCTGATGATCTATCATGAAGAACATCTGTCATATGGTCATCCTCCTCTTTGAAATATCCCATGCCAAAGATGCAAGTTGGAAGGCTGCTATCCTTCCCATGTTGCTTCTGCCACAGTGCATAATATGAAATGAGAGTGGGTAAATATGATGTTGAGAGAATTCCCCTCTCCTCCTTGAGTCTACCCAAGACTCTCAGTGCTGTATCAAGCTCTCCCAAGGTCTCCACTCCCCTGGAATCAATGAGTGGTGCCTCAAAATGTGAAGCATCCATCCTCCTTTTCTAATCTGATGGTCTCCCCGATGAAATGTCTCCATGCAATGAGACATCAACATCAAGAGTAGACTGCATATATGAATGGAAATATTTGTCCTTTCCCTCACTGTATAATCGAGTCTCCCTCTTAGGTGCATCAACATCCTGAAATATATAGGGGTATGTGCTCCTCATCACATAATGCTGGTCATCCTCCCTATCTCCTCCTTTCATCTCCATAGTTTCACACCCTATCATCAATGGCACATGTAGATAATGAGTTGTTTCTTGATCTCTACATATGAGATCCTGGGGAATTCTTTGTAATGATACAAGAATCCTTCTAGTTGGAGCAAGAGCTCCCTCTTCCTCTGCGTGAGGTGCTAGATAAAATCTATACATGACATCGTTGTTGCCCTCATCCTCCTCAATATGTATGGGCAACCTCCCAATGACTGGATCCTCTTTTGAAAAAGGGATCTCCACACCCTCTTGCCTAAAAACATAAGATAGAGATCTTGCCTCTAGAAAGGTATGATGCAAGATATCAGCCTTTGCAATGGTTTTCTGAAGTGGAGTTGATTTTATGGTTCCCTCCATCACAGGCAAGGTTTTTTTTTGTTTATGTTTGTTTAACTTCACCACATGTGTCGCAGAAATTTTTCCATCAAACCTTTCCACGAATGTCTTAATAAACCTTGCATAAGAAGAAGTGTTTACATTTTTCAAAGAAAAAGAATCAAATTTCCACCATGCATAGGCCTTACCTCCAAGATGCAGCGCTGCAACTCTGATGGCTTCATCTTCAAAAATTTGGTGCTATTGCAAAAAGGTGTCTAGTTGAACATGTAGGTGAACCATAAAAAGTGGATAGAAGGAATCTACCCCCATCATGCTGTTGGATTCTATTCTCCTTGATCTCGCAAAACTCTGGAAAAGTGATATGATCTCTAAAATTCTGAGTTTGAGACTCGTACTCTTGCAGAAAATTACTAAGAGTTTCCCTCCTAGTCATTCCTTCTTCTTCCATCTCTCTTATGGAAAATCTGGGCATATGACTGTGTTGTGCATCATAGTGTGTGGCTGCAATATCACACTCATCATATGAAAATCTAGAGTTTGATTCAAATTCAAACGCACTTGGAGATTCTATACACATCTCCTTTCTTATTTTCTTGAGATCTCCTTGAACGCTCTGTATAGATTTAGGAAGAAGCTTTGAGAGCCTCTCCTCCTTCTTTACTCCAAAGAATGGAGTCTTCTTTCTATTCATATTTTCTTCTTCTTGTCTTCTAGATATCATATTGGCTAAGATTCCACAGGCTGAGCCAAGATTATGCTCCAATACCACTTTAATATCCCAAAATATGGAAAATCAGCAATACGGGAAATATATTATGATATCCCAAAAACTGGAGATACAACAATACATGAACACAATAATGAAAGAGCAGTGATATATCAACAAATATGATGTGAGAGTATCCAAATAGCCATCTATTTAAAATCATAGCAGCAAATGCATACAATATCTTAAGGAAAAAATCACTCAAGCTAGGCAATACAAGCCTCAAGAAACATGTACATGGAAAAATGAAGATCACTACTACACAAAAAATGCCCAAGGCTATGAAAGCACAGTTTTATTAGAGGAACTACTGCTGGGAAGTGTCAATACACAAATGTGGAAATATAGAGCTCATACAATGTTGGGAGTGAAGATCTAAGCTCCCAAACACAATTCCAAGACTATCTGAGAAGGATTTCCTGAAATATGCAAAATGGAAAAAATGCTGGAGTTGCAGTCTCAAGACTAAGTAGTAGCTACAACTCTAGAACTGGATGGAGATGGATGTAGATGATGCACAAGCTAAACAAACCTCCTCCAATGGATCTTCCAAGTGAAAGGCTGATCCTAACACTGAATATCTCACCCTCCAAACAATCACTGCAACCCTCACTGCAGATGCTCACTGAAAATGATGCAGTTAAGGAGAGGGACTGCACTGTAGATGATGGAAAATGGTTGGCCTTGTTGGGGTTCCAGTGTTTTTTCCAGATTTGCAATACCAAAAGACTAGACAACATCAGAACCACTTTGGGATCCTAGGATCTAGCCCTCTTGGATCCGGAGAGGGATCTTTCCATAAAAGCAAAGAGTGGATATATCTTTGAAGCTCAAAATGAGGTATTAGGCTAGGTATGAAGCACAAAGGGGGGTTTAAATGATTTGGTTGGTTGTTGGGTTGGTCATAGATCATTAACTGAGAAGGTTATGGAATGAAAGGAGCAAAGCAGTAGGATGTTTCAGCAAAAGAGGATTGGTTAGGAATGTGCCATCCATTGGGCTATGGAGTCATGAAAGGGGATTACTTGCAAAACAACTAGATAATGCTTTCCAAAGGGCAAGTCATCTATACTAAAGGATCTTATAGGTAGATGGTGGAATGGAACATTAAGGAGAGGAATGGAGAGACAAAAAGGGTAGCTTAAGATCAGGTCAGAGGTCATTTAACTCCAAGCCTGCTTTGGCATACTCTCAAAGAGAAAAACACTTAAGATTTAAACACAGAACTGGGCCTAAGATCAAAGAAGGATTTTTAACCTTTAATGCTTTTGACACTAGCTTGAGAGATATTTGAAAGGTCATTCTATTTGAAAAGGACCCCAGTGGACAGGGCTCACACTAAATCCCTGGTATCCCAATTCTTCCAGCTAAAGCCCAACAAGAACATCTAAGCAGCAAAACCAGAATTCACACATCAGTAAGCATGGGCCATACCAACATCTTTAACTGGTTAAATTCCATGAATTTTCTATTAGATTCACTATTCAGTAGAAAACATCAAAGACAAGAAGAGCAGTGGGCATTAGGGTACCATGTAAGGGTATATCCTAAGCCTAATTTACTGATCCTTATCGGAGAAATATGGACAACATGATTTTAATGAAATGAAACAATACTGTTAGCCACCTATAAAATTTGTCATATCAAATGGTGGCTAAATCATTTTATGAGCCTTCAAGAAACAAGTTTTATTGCTAAATATGTTATCTCTTGAAGACTCATGAAGACATCATGCCCTTTGTTTAAATCTTCACTGTTGTTTCCCTTTCAAATTCAGAAATTCTGCTTTTTTCCCTTAAGAAAAGACAGCTGCAAAACTCCATTTTTCCCCTCCCTCCACTCAAAACTAACCTTCATTTATTCCCTTTTTTCTCCCATTAAATTCTTCTATTTTTCAGGTATTCCTTTCTTCCCTTCATAAAATCCCTTTTTACAAGGTTTAAGACTCACTTTTGAACCTTGCCGAAAACCCCAAATCCATGTATCAAATCTTTCGGTGAAAATCACATTGGAGAAATTTGTGTCGACGCGTTTCGAACCAGCCAGTGTGGTTCATCATCAGGACAAGATACGAAATCTGATCTAGGACTTAGCTTAAATAGAAAAAGAAGCTCCAAATAGCCATTATACAATAACGACTAGTTTGACCATAAAAAATAAAAAGTAAAAAATAAATAAATAAATAAAAATAAAACTATAAAATAAAATAAAATATAAAAAACTAAAAACTAAAAATAAAAATAAATAAATAAAAAATAAACAATAAAAATAACGGCTAGTTTCACCAAAAAAATAAAATAAAAAATAAAATAAAATAAAATAAAAAATAAAAAAATAAATCAATAAAAATAAACAATAAAATCAAAAATAAAAAATATAAGAATAAAATATAAAATAAAAATTAATAAAAATCAATAAATAAATAGATATAAATATGAACATTAAAGTACATATAAATGTAAAAATAAAAATAAAAATATTAGAAAGAAAATAAATAAATAAATAAATTTCAAAAATAAAAAATAAAAAATAAAAATAAAAATAAAATAAAATAAATAAATAAATAAATAAATAAACAAAAAATAAAAATAACAAAATAAATAAATATACATTACTTGAACACAATTCAATATATTATTTGAAACTAAATTAATTCCTTTATTTTTAATTTTTTTTAATTTTAAAAAGGTAATTAATTGATGATTAAATATACATAAATAAAAATTAGATTAAAAGCAAATAATCAACATAACTATGCTAAATAAATAATAATTAATTACAAAACAAAGAATAACAGAAAGGAGAAAAGTAAAACTGGACGAGAGGGGAGTAAACGACGAACCTCTGACAAACAGAAGGGCAAAAACTCAAAAAACTAAGAATGAAGGACAGGGATCCATCACCTGCTCACACTCCACCCATCATCTCTGTTAAGGTTAACAGGCCTCTTTTCAATCTCAAGGGCCTCCCTAAACTTTCGGTGGTGAAAATGGTCCACCTTCGCAATGACCTCAGCATCTTCAATGCAAATGTGATGCTTTGTCTTTTCAGCATGCTCTGCTAAGGCAGAGGAGTGAGATATATTATGCTTTAGTTCAGCGGCATGTTCATGAATTCTTTGACTGATAGATCAACCAGTTTCACCAATATAAGGGGTCCCACAAGAGCACGGAATCAAGTAAACACCCTTACCCTCCTTAGGGAAAATTGGGTTCTTAACTGATCTAAGCGAATTCCAAATCGTGTGGAGGGACTTGAAGTTTGAAGGAACACTATGTTTCCATAGTATCCTAGCGATCTTATCAGTCGTTCCCTGGATAAAAGGGAGGTGAACACCAGCAGACCTGTCATAATTATCACTTTTAACCCTAGGACCTTTTTCCGCTTTATGGAAAGCTCTATGACATTGAATCTTGCTATAACCATTTTTAAGGAAAACATTAAAAAGATGAGATTTCTCATCTTCAAGGTGGTTCTCATCAGTGATTCTCAAGGCACATGTGGCTAAGGTGCTAAGAACCCCTAATTTCTGAGCAGGGAAATGATGAGAGTCCGCATGTAAATACTGCTCAGTATGCGTCTTCTTTCTAAAGACTTGATGAAAGAAAGAGCCATCTTCATTCCTAGTAATAAGGACATCAAGAAAGGGAAGACTACCATCCACTTCGAATTCCATGGTAAACTTAATGGATTCAGACTGATCATTAAGATGATGAAAGAAAAGGTCCAATTTTTCTTTACCATGCGGCCACACCACACAGGTGTCATCCAAAAACCGTTTCCAAAGCTTAGGTTGAAAAAGAGAGGAGGAGAGGGCTCTAGATTCAAAGTCTTCCATGAAAATATTAGCCACAACCGGGGACAGGGGGGAACCCATGGCCACGCCGCAAGTTTGTTCAAATAATTCACCCTCAAAACTGAAGAAAGTCGAGGTAAGACAGATCTCAACTAGATGAGCAGTATCATGATCCGTGACCCGAGATACGACATCAATAGCCTCCCTAATGGGGATGCAAGTGTATAACGAGACAACATCAAAATTGACAAACCTATCATCTGGGCCCAAAGTGATGCCTTTTAACTCATTGATAAAAGAGGATGAATCTTTGACAAAAGAGTCGGTGCGCCCTACAAGCGGTTTAAGCTTACTCGCTAAACATTTAGCGAGCTGATAAGTCGGACCACCTATAGGGTCGACAATAGGTCGAAGGGGTGCCCCATCCTTATGAATCTTAGGAAGACCATAAATTCTAGGGGTGCGAGGGTTACTTTCAATGAGATTTTTACTAAGGGAGCCCAAAGTGCTACTAGATTTTATAGCCAAAGCAACCGCTTTAGAGACTTTCTTAATGGGATTCTTTTCCAACTTCTTGTAGCTACCGCTATTAAGAAGATGATCCAACATCTTATTACGGTAATCATACCTGTTTAAAATAACATTAGCACCTCCCTTATCTGCCTTCAGAACAACAATGTCTTTGTTATTGTTTAAAGATTTTAAAGCCTCAAACTCCAATTTGCTAAGGTTGCTCTTCGGGGGTTTAGCTTTTCTGAGAACCATGGAAAAAACCATATCCATCAAAAAACCTTGAAAAATTCATAAAAAATAAGTTTTTTTTTACTATAGGCTTAAGCCCCTTTGGGCTAAGTCCTAACCACTTCCCCACATGTGCCCACGCCCTAGAACCAGGCGCTAGAACCATCAGGTGCTTATCTCATCAGAAACAATTGATGCGTGCAAGTCTTTTTACCATGTTAAAACCTCCGATCCGATTGGCCTTTTTTTATAAGCCCGAGCCTTTTTTCACTTCATATAACCCAAGAGCTCGCCATCAAGCACTTAAATGTTTATACAAAGCCTGTCCGATCATTTTTCCTTTGTAAAACATAAAAACCCCATTTTCCTATGTTTTTAACTAAACGCGCCAGTACAATGTTTTTTACAAATAAGACTATCGATCTAAAGGCCGATCGATGATTCACAAGATCTCGAATCAGAGATTTGTTAATGGGTAGATTGAAAAGCCTGCACCCTCGTTCCGATGCCGATTGGCCCTTATACATATAAACCTTGGACCTTTGCCTTTCATATATCCACAGGCCCCGCAATTGAGCACCAAGCCTTATATATAACCTGCCCGAAGCCGAAAATATTTTGTATTTCATTAAATTTTTTATTTTTTATGTTATAAAGGGTCCCACCCGTTCATTGGCTAAACCCATTCCCGACCGTTGATCTTGGACCAATCAATGGCCTGCGCAATCTCGCATCGGGAGCTTTCCATCGGGCGCGTTGTATTGCCCTCTCCAATTGGCTACCTCCGATTCATTTCCCACCATTGATCTGACCCTCAGATCGACAGCCATTGCTCAATCACATCAGCGTCTTGCACCTTTTGCCCCCGTCGATTGCAATGCTCTGATTGCATCTGGGTCGTCCTCGTGTCCAGATCAGACGGTCCAGATCTTTCCTCTCGACTTTGGTTAAAATCATATACCCCGATGTGTAATATTTTTTCGGCCAATCTTAACCGTTGATCTCTATAGATCAATGGCCCATATTAACCCTTCCTCCACCTCATATTTTATTTTCATTATGCCGCAGATTTGATCTCCGCTATTCATTTTTTGATCCAACGGCTTAGATTGAAACCGCCTTCGCTCTGCCCCACCTGTTATTACCCGCGCATCTTGTCTATATCGCGCTCACTCCCCACTGTTCGATCTAAGGCCCCAGATCTAACAGTTGACGCTCTTTTTCGCGTAAATTTAAGCACGAAGGTTAATTCCTGAAAATCACACGATATAGGCAGTATTAAAAAGACATGTGACAGCCTCTGACACATATCGCATTCAAAAAGGCAAAACCGCTTTTCTCCCATTTTTCCACGCGATACCACTGGTTTCTCAAGCCGAAACTGCCCTTCCCATTTACACTATGTTTTATTGCATTCTCTCCCCACCGTTGATCTCTGTCGATCAACGGCTCAAATTCAATCTAAACGTTACACTATTGTCGTCTGCCATATACCAAGGGTTTTCGCGATCAACCACATCCATTGATCTCTGACAACCAATATGATCTAACGGCCCAAAATCATTCTGGAAGCCCCAATTTTATTCCTTGCCTTTTTCACTGTTGATTAAGGTTTTAAACCCATTTCTTTGCATTTTTCACCCGTATTATTATAATGTGACTCCATCGCGTTGTATTATTACATTTTCTCCCGACCGTTGATCTCTGCAAGATCAACGACCCTAACTTAAAAATCTCCACCATTTGCTCCCACCACTCTCCTTTTGACCCCCGCGAACAAATATCCACCGTTGGATGCTGTCATCCAATGGCCATGCTCCTAACCACAACCTCTGAAGCAGTTCTACCGAAATACGTAGGATTTCTTAATTATTTCTTGGTTTGTGCAGGACTTTAAAGGTTTTTCAAATATTTTAAAAGAAAATGAAAGGCTGAGAGTGACGACTCTCCAGGCCTTTGTTTATCAAAGATATCTTTTTTCAAAGGTTCCCATCAAGGTTCATCAGTGCATCATGAGCATTGATACTATTATAAAGCCTCTGCGCACCTACACATCAACAAGACACAGTGAAAATTAAATTAAACAGGGAGTATCAGTGTTGAAGATTAAATCAAGCAAGAAATGAAGTATTGAAGGAAGAAATCAGAGTTTTGGTGGATTACGGCTAGGATTGATAATCAAAAGCCTAATCCACTAAATTAAACACAGCTCAAGAACAAAATACTGACCATTAGGCCTAATTATGCCTAAACATACAGATCATAAGCTAATTAGTCCTGATTAGGTCAAAATAAAAATATCTACCAGACAGAGAATGCCTCCACCACCACATCAGAGGCTAATTGATTCCTCTTAGCTACCAAAGCCACTTGTAGCCTCAAAACATTCAACAGAGGCTGATTAATGACCAGAACAGAGCATATCTGCCCCAATACAGCTGAATAGTTATTACGAATCAAAGAAGCTAATATAAACTATCAACAGAGTTATTGCAAAGATGACACAGAGCCTTAAAAGTCAACAAAAGCTTCCAGAAAGCTTAAATACTTAATGCAAAACAATTAATACAGGAAAATGTCTGTAATCTTCTCCATTGAGCCCCTTAAAGGCCGAGAAGCATTAACTGTATTAATTGAACTTAGTAGATCTTTTATTTCATTCGAACTCCTCATTTTCCTATAAAATCTTCTTGAGGAGCTCATTGAAAAGGGTTGGTTGCAGAATTTTGAAATATACTTGTGCTCAAAAATTCTACTTGTAAATAGTGTTCAAAGGCTCTTGGAGCTCTGTTTGTGATTAAATAATTTAGGTTGAGAAGTGAAGATGATTGATGAACTGAAACATTGGATTTGAAGATTGTAACTGGTTTGAAGCATCAATACAAACTGATTTATGGGATCCTGGTCTATGTCAACGGTGATGTTTTTCTTATTGTAAATTGTTATTTTATTTCTGTTTTCACTCTTTCCATCTTCTCTCATAAATAAAAACAAGAATAGAGTTAGTATTTACTATTTACAGTACCCTTCTCTGACTGATAAGCTTTATCTACATGTTTTATTCCAAATTGTGTTGTTTAGGAATGATTTAATTCAGTTTAAGTAGTTAGGAATGCTAGCATTCCCTTGTCCTCCTGTCTAAGCTAAATGTTGTTCTTGAATGTTATTTTTAGTTTATGTTAAGTAGAGATGAACTAAGGAAGTGATGGTGAGCCCTGTCCTTTAGTTTTGTCCCCAAAACACTATCTGAAAGTTTTCCTAAGAATGTGTTGAAAGTCCTTAACTAATCTTAGACTATTCTTCGTTATCTTATGTGTTTGTCTTGAAATTTTACTAAGTAAAGCAGAGCTAGGGAAGTCTATGGTGAGCCCTGTCCTCTAGTTTCTTCTCCAACAGTTGCTTTTAAAGTTTCCCTTTGTGTTTAAGATGTTTTCTATTGAAAGTGCATCAAAGCTGGTTAGTTTCGAATTACTTACCAGATCTGATATTACTTTTATGTCTTTCTTAAGTGTATGCTGAAAGCAGGATAGTTTCAAAGTACTTACTTGATCTTAGGCTGCTCTTTGTTATTCATTTGTTTAATTCCCCTTCTTGTTGTATCATTTCATTCCACAAAATCAACTTTAAAGAGATCCTTCTACATAGATGACTTGCCCCATGGACCACTCTTGAACCTTGTTGTTTCAAGTAAATCCTACTATGACTCCATAGCCCAATGGACTAAAAACCAGCGTTACATCTATCTAATCAGCCAAATATTGTTTTGATTGCTTGCAACTTCACACCTTTGAAACTCTTTCCATTTAGGACTTTCCACTCAACTAATAATCATGCTCATCCATCCAAAACAAAAGAAAAACCCTTGCTCTTAATAACTAGCCTAATATCATACCTCATATTGGGCAGCATGGTATTCTCCCTTAGTCCTTCATGTACCCTTAGTCAATCTTCCACAGGACTATCAGTCCAAAATACTATTGTATGATGCCTGTAATGCTACTACTGCATCCCAACATGTGGATAAGATGAATGACTACTTTGACAGAAACGAAATTGATGATGAATCTGTCAAACTTAGACTATTTGCGGTTTTGAAAAATCTCCGAAAAAATGCGATATAGGTCGTTGTTCAACATGTGGCACTTCAAAACCACTTTTATCGCATGATTTCTGATCATTAAAGGTCGGATGCCAAAATAACGCGATATGATTCTCGGCCGTTGGATCTGGGACTAGGAGATCTGATGGTGGGAGATGGAGCACGATGAGGGGAGATGCGCAGTCAGTAATGGAGGGGAAAGTCAAAAGCGGGTTTGATCTGGACCGTCAGATATATATGATGAATAGCTGAGATCTTCAGATGGAATGCGAAGGCAGAGGGTTAGTTTAATGGGCAGGAGAAAGGTGGACCATTAGATCTAAAGAGATCAACGGTGGTGATTGAATCGGGGATGACCAATCGAGGGCGCAGGGGCGGAGTGAGGAGGAATATGGTCCATTAGATCTGAAGAGATCAACGACTAGGATTCAATCAGGGCTCACCAATCGGGAGGGGTAAAATGCGATGCGATTGGTGAGATTGGCGGCGAGCGATTACGTGATAGCCATTGGATCTGGAGACAGATCGACGGCTCACATTTAATTGGAAGGGTGATAGAAGAGGGGATGGGCGCACCACGGGATAAGCACTGACCGTCATATCTTTACAGATCGACGGTGTATATCACAGTGTGGGCCTTCATAGCATAAGACCATCACATCTGGAATTTTTCGTTTAACAAAGAAACGCGCTCCCTATGAAACCTTCGATTGCAATAAGCACCTGGGACTTTAGTGCTTGGTTCTGGGCATGGGTCATCTGGGGAAGTGGTTAAGGGGCTGGCCGAAAGGGGCTTAAGCCTTCTATATGAAAGAATTGTTTTTTGGCTTAATTTGAGTGTTTTTTAAGGCCAAAAGAGGGATTTGGTAGAGGGAATAAAGGGTTTTTAATCCAAAAAAAGGTGTTTACAAGGTTTAAAGGGGAGATGGGATGATTTGGAGGGTTAATGGGGGATTTTGGAAGAGTTTGTAAAGGGGAAAAAGGTGATGAAAATAGGGGCTTTGTGGGAATGAAATAAGGGATAATGGGGGCATTTTTTGAGCATTCTTCTTCACAAATAGCAGGGCTTTCTCATGGAGACAACAGTGAAGATTTTTCAAAGGAAAAAAGACACAAGGAGGCTTCAAGGATGATATGTTTTCAGAGGAAATGTGTTCCTTGGAGGCTCAAGAACAATTTAGCCACCTGTGTTGCTTGTCAAAAATTTCATAGGTGGCTAACAAGCCTGATGCCAAAGATGGTGAAATCAGCTCAGATGCTTCCTTATTAATCCTCCAAAGGAAATAAGGCTTCCTACTCCTAAAAATAAGCTCCATAAGTGGTGTTGTAGAACCTCCACTGCAACACCCTCCAACACAACGTTATACTTCAGTAGAAATAACGTTGTAGCTGAAGGAGGTGGCTTGGCCTTGAGCCTAAATGTAGAGAAATGAAAAGAAAGCTCCCTCAAGAGGCCTCTCTTGAAAGGAGAAGGAATTCCTAAATAGGAATTCCTTGTGCTAAGTAGCACAGCAACTCTGCTAAACAACAATAGAATGCACAATAGTCTAACTAGACCATAAAATCAATAATCCATAACATGTCTTGCTATGGCTGCCTTGCCCTCCTTTTATACAAATGGAAGCCCTCTCACTATGGGTCCCACTCATTAGGGTTTCCTCCACCAAGGAATCTTCCTCCCACTATCTTTGCGTTGTCTCAAAAGATGATCTCCACCTCCTATCCCAGCATTGTTGACTTGGTCAAACTTGACCTTGTCCACTTGAAAATGCCCCTTTTCACACATGAGGGTGTGAAATCCAGCTCTTATGACTATCCCTTTTCACACTATGAGGGATTTTATTCATATTTCTAAAATGTATGGGCCTCTTTACCCATTTATTCATCTCTTAAGCGAAATCAACAAAAATCAATATTCCAATTAGTTGCATGCTAATTTTGGAATATTACAACTTCCTCGGTTTCTGGCTCTACAAAGGTCGCTGGTGCTGAGGATTCAACATGATTAGTGGCCATCATCGTGGCATGAAAAATAAATCCCAACCCTAGGTGGCTACTGTTAGAAGGAGTAGGTTTTTCAGACATGAAAGGGACACTATAGTCACATAAATTCTTACAACACAAATTCGTCAAGGACAAACTTTCTAGGTACAAGTTATTCAGGTGATACAAAACCCTTGTCTGATCTATCCTGCCCTTTTTATAGCCTTTGCGATCGACCAACTATAGGGTAAAATTCACTTGGAACTTACCATCAAGTAAACGGTAAAAAATATCCAGAAATCGCCTCATTAAATGTCAGTCGCCCGCTCCTTCCAATGGTAATTTTTTCTTTTTACTCGATTTGACTGTTCCAACTGCTAGCTTTCGCACCCTTGGTGCGCTCAATGCACCGATGCATTTCAAGCACACCCCTGTGATCCCAACACACCCCTGCGCTTTTAGCATACCTCCTGGACTCCCAATGCACCTACTGCGTTCTGAGTTTATTCCTGCACCTTCGGCGCACTACCCTGGGCTTCCAATCCTGCGGTTGCCCCCTGTGTGGAGCATGGTACCTGTTGTGCTTACCTTCCTTGGTGGGTCTATCCCTCTTCATACATCTACTCCAGCCATATAGTCATTTTATCCGATACGGTTTGAGCCGACTTCCATTGATATAGCCATGTAGCATATCGCCGCATAGGGTAGCTAATCGAACAGCATCGCCATCTGTGATTTCTTTAATTGTATAGGGCCCAAGCTAGTGCTGTCAGAACTTCCCTGGGTGTTTCACAAACTGGATATCATATATCAGGACTAAATAATCCTCTGCAAAGGCATTTTGATGAATATGTCGATCGTGCCATGCCTTGTCGCATGCCTTCTGAACCTGCGGATGGAAGTTAGCAATGAAACGATCTTCCTCCAAAGCCACAAGCTGCGCTAACCGCTCCTCCATGATATCAGACTTTGCCATATTTGTGAAGGCTATGATTTGCAGGCTAGGAACAATATATTCCATGGGCATGATGGCCTCCTTGCCATAGACCATCCTAAACGGTGTTTTCCCTATCAACTTCTTATAGGTGGTTTGGTAGGCCCATAAAATAGACGGAATGCACATGTCCCAATTACTGTGATTGGCATTGCAGACCTTGGTCAATGCGTGCTCCAAGACCTTATTAAAATATTTGACCGCTCCATTTGCCTGAGGATGATACAGAGTGCTTTTTGCATGACGAATCAAAAATTCTTCCATCAAGGCTTGTAGCATTTCATTGACAAAGTGCATACCTTAATCGCTCATCAGGATTTTTGGACATCCAAATCTGGTCAAAATCTGGTCAAAGATGAAGTGCACAGAGGAATATGAAGTGAAGTCCTTCACCTCTTGTGCCTTAGCTCACCTAGTTACACAATCAGTAGTAGTTATAATGTAACGCTCACCTGTCTTCTTTCCAGGTGGGTTGATAGGTTCAACAAAATCGATGGCCCACTTGTCAAATGCTTGTAGGGCCATTTACGGTTGAAGGGGAATTTCATCCCTTTGGGATTGTCTTCTGATGCGTTGGCATGTATTCCAGGCCTTACAATAGTCATGAGAGTCACTATGCAGGGTATGCCACCATAATACAACTCTTAAGATCTTCCATATCATTGCATTCCCTACGTAGTGACCTCCTACTACCCCATCATGGGCTTTTGTCAAGATAGCATGTCGTTCATGTTCCAAAACGTACCTTCACAACACTTCATCGGTGCCCATCTTATAGAGGTGACTGGTGATGATGGTAAAATCCATAGTGTGGGTTACCAACTCTTTCTTCTGTTTTACCGAATACTTTGTGGGTGCCATGCCTATAGTCAGGAACTGAATGATGTCAGTGAAGTTTGCATCAACTATCTTAATAGAAAACAGTTGCGCATTCAGCAATCCTTCTTCCAATTTGGTTGGTTCCTCATCAGTCTCAATTCGGGACAAGTGATCTGGCTTTGATGATGATTTTACATTTGTATTCCTGGAACAGCAAAAGCCATCGGTAGATTCCCCCCCCCCCCCCCAACACAGGCTTATTCACCAGGTATTTCAAAGCTGAATGATCTGTAGACATTTTGAAGTGTCCTCCTAATAGATAGTGTCGATAACTCTGTAATGCATAGACGATGGCCAATCCCTCCCACTCCATGGTGGCATAATTGTGCTCCACACCAGAGAATTTTTAACTAGCAAATGCAACTGGGTGATCAATGTCTCCATCTCTAGGCTGCGTAAGGACTGCTCCTAGGGTGATTCTGGAAGCATCAACGTGAACATAAAATACCTTTTCCCAACCAGGAAGGATAAGGATAGGAGTAGAGACCATATTTTCCTTGAGTAGCTTAAAGCTCTTTTGACACTCATCGTCCCAAAAAAATGAAACATCCTTCTTAAGCAGCTTTTTGAGAGGTGTTGTGATCAGCACGTATCCCTAAATGAAATTTTTGTAGTAGCCTGTATGTCCAAGGATCGAATGCAACTGTTTCTAAGTCATAGATATGGCCAGATTGATGATAACTGCAACTTTTGAAGGGTCAACCATCAACCCTTGTCGGCAAAGTATATGTCCAAGAAATATTCTGAAGGGTACACAGAAGATAAACTTCTTGATATTTAGGGAAATCTGATACTTTCGACATGCATCCAACATCATGTGTAGGTTTGAAACATGCATCTTTACAAAGTCGAAAACAGTTCAATCATCAAAGTATACCTCCAAAAATTTATGAATGAACTCTTTGAACACTACGACTACTACCCGTGAGAAGATGGAAGGGGCATTTTTTAGTCCAAATGGCATGACTGTATACTGAAAGGATCCCCATTTGGTTTCAGTGTGATGAGCATAACCCTTAAGTCCCCCGTGATGCCCTTAAGCTCTGAAAACTTTTTCGGAAATAAGTCTTGGTGTTCCATGAGTAATTCCACAACCTTGCCTACTATCTCATCATCCCAGTAATCCCCAATTTTAGCCAACTTGGTTTGCTCTTCCATTCCAATGTTAACCTCTCATAGCTTCAGAGGCTTCGTAACATCCATAGTGTGTAATGGAGGTCCTACAACTGCATGCCCCCCCTCTGATTCTGGGACTGAAACATTGCGCGGATCGTCATCACATTCTTCTATGGTGATATGGCAACAATTGACAATATCATGTATCTATGTTTCCCATGTTGGTATCTCCAATGCTTCGTAGGGTCTAGATTCACAAAACACAAAGGTATCTATATCCTGTAGAGCTTCATCAAGTGCCTCTGATCCTCCTGTTAACCCGAATGTCCCCAAAAATTCCTCCTTTAAGGTTTCCCAATGGCGGGTGCGTTGATGTAGCTCCGCATCTAAGTACCATGCGGTGGTAATTGGTCCCAAGGCATGAATAAATAGGTGAACCCATTCTTCTGTAGTGTGATCCCACCATTTATCCATCTAGGTGAACAAATGTTCGCATGGATCCCCTGGGCCAAGAAATATCTTGACGCGCACATCAGTCGAAGGCTCAAATCATAGGATCATCATATCTCGACATTCCTCCCAATCCTGGAATTCCCCCTTATGCGTGTCCCACATCTTGTAGGTGTTGCACGCATAGCTAGGTTAATGGCCCATAGCCCTCGTTCCCTTGGAACCTCAACTTCAAATGTTTGCAGAAACTCCTTTATGCTACCGGAACCATCAAAGTAGGGCAGTTCTCTTACCTCTGAGGATATGCATCGGAAGTCCCTTGCGATTCGTAGGCAGTGTAGTGCAGAGACATCATGTAATCGGTTTTTCCAATTTTCCATTTCATCATCAGAGTTGGAAAAGAATTAACTATCCTTTTCCCAGCAAAGCACACCATCGGCTATAGGAGTGATCCAATTTTCATCCCTCGTAGTTAACTTATAGATTTGATCCACCTCCTCTTCCTCCCATACTGGTTCTGTATACCTTTCTCCTTCTTTGAGGTCTAGCAGTATTATCACCCATGTGCCTTCACTTTCAAACACCATGCTTCTCTTCTTCAAATTGATAATACCGCCCATATCTATGGCCCTGTCCAATCCTAGGAGTGCAAGATAGGGGTACACATCTTCTACAATATGAATGAACTCAAAGTCAGCCCAAACCTTAAGTCCTGTGATATCAACCATGATCTTTGATAATCTCCCCAATAGTATGATCTTCTACTAATTAGCCATGCGCAGCTAGATAGTGGACCATTCCAACTTAGGTTCTCCCATTTGCTGCCAAGTTTGCTTGGGTAGTACATTCGCGTCTCAGCCTAAGTCTAGAATAACCTGATCCATCTAATAACCACCAATCTACGCAGTTAATCGCATCTCCCTACCAGTGCGTCTCTTATGCTTATATAGTTTGTGCACATCCTTAATTTCCATAGCTGGGGTTGTTACTTTTGTGCAGCTGTCTATCAAATTTTGGAGGTTTTCTACAGCCCTTTGGTTGCACAAAAACTTCATACATGCCTGCAAGATTAGTTTGACCTCATCATCTACTTTGAGGTTCGTAGGGGCTTGAGGAGTAGATGCCTCAGCCTTGGAAAAGTCTTGGCGAGCTACGAAAAAGGTTTCATTTTCCTTCTGTAAGTCCAAACCGTCTTATTTAATGGCTGCTTTACGGATGAGAGGCTCCGCCTCAGTTTTCTCCATAACTCCTCTAGTGGCTATGCTGCTGCATGTTATAACATCAACACTTGGTCCTTCATCTCGAGGTTCTGCCTTGACCCTTTGTACATTCTGTGTAGGTGTTTGCTACTTCTCCTACATCTTGGCTATCAGAATCGGGAAATCTTTGATCACATGATCCAGCTGTCTATAGTATCTATAGGATTGTCTTGCAGGGTTCATGCAGTCCCTTGCAAAGTGCCCTATTTCTCCACAGTTATAGCAAATCAGTTGTCCTCTCCTCCTACTTGTGCTTCCACCTCAGCCCCCTCCCCTACCCCTAGCTAGGGAGCCACCCAAACCTAAGGGGATCTTGGTGAAGAAGGGTCTGATTGTACCCTATATAGGTTTCCTCTATATATTATCAAATCATAGGTCTGGAAGTTCTGCTCATCATGTCCTACAGATATGCAAAACTTGCACCATTGTTGCTTCACTTCTGGGACATGTGCGGCAAGGCGGGGGCAATGGTTGGTATCAGGAACCCCAACCATGTGACAATCATCGCACCACAACACCGACCCACTTGGCCCCGCAACTCCCTTAGGACGCAACGAGATAGGTCCCCTAGCCTGCATGTAGTCTGTTAGCAGCGGAAAATTATCCTTGGTGTGTCCATTCACCTTGCATCATATGCACCACTTGTCAGGGCTAGCCTCTTTTCTTCATTCCTTCCGCATATTCTAGATCTCCATATGCATTGCCTCTAACTGAGCTTGTATTTTTTGTAATCCTAATTGGGTATCATATCTTGGCATAGCTTCTAGCTTCATCGCAATTTCCAAGGCCTTTTCGTGCAATTAAATGGCTTGATGACCCATTGTTACGTGCAGGTGGGGCAACAACATAGCAATGAACCACTCTGTGTTCTTCCTGTCATCATACATGAATCCTCCTTCTCTAATTACCTTCTTTAACTGTTGGTCAACTTCCCATATAGACTCAGACGGTCCCTGCTTGAAATATTTTAGATCGTTCACTATTTCAGAGTAGGACTTAGGCTTCTTGAACTGTTGTTTCAAGGCATTCTTAATCTCTTCAATGGTCGCATTCACATGCTGAGCTATGTATCCCATATACTAGTCCAAGGCTCTTCCTTCAAAGGCAAGGATAGATGTGCCCTTTTCACAGCGTCGTTGGCCACATTCTGCACAGTCCACACTGATCCTGCAACAAACCAGAACCGGTCCATGTCTTCATCCCCTACGCCTTTGAAGGTAGGTAGCTTTATGTGTGATGACATCCCATCTTCTGGTGGGGTAGGGGGTATGTGTGAGTTCTTACCCCTGTGCTGGCTTGACGGTGGTGTCGTTGGAAGTTCTTGCACAGCTGAATCCCTTATTGGACTATAAACAGATCTATCTCTTTCTTGGTTAGTTCTGTAGTACTTACCATTATGCATTGTACCCTCACTTTGATCGGAGCTCATTCACTCCATGGAAACTTTTAGGGGCTAATATTCGCAGGTGGGCTAATTTTCCATGGTTTTTCCAAAAAAAAGATTCGCCAATTTCCATTTTTTTATAACACTAATTCACCCAAATTTTACAATATATAATTATTTTATGTTAAAAATCACCAACATTATATAGAGAAATATATAATATCATTATAAATCTGAATAATTTTACAAATAAATCAATAAACATTTTATAGTTTACATATTAGGGACTAGTGAGATTTGCCAATGTTTTAAACTTCAAGATAATTTTCCATCCTTAAAATTATCCCTGATTCACTCTGTATGGATTCACAAAATGCTCTTTTTGCACAATAAGATCTTAATCAGTAATGGAAGAGTTTTCAGAAACTTACCTCGGAAACCCTTGAAGAACCTTCGTTCTGCCTCAGAGTAGGACACAAATTGATCAATTGCAAATTCTGTCACAAATCCTCCTATCACACTTTCCACCCAGTGATCCACTGTGCGAGTGATGGTGTTATCAGTCTTTTCTAACTACTGAATCAGCTTTGGGGTCCACTGCATGACTCATTCATCCTTCCAACACTTCTGGAAATCTATGAGCCATGTGAGCCACTCCTGAAGCTCGGTTGCAAATGTCACAAAGAAAATTTCGTAGATCTCTCTGAAAATGTACTTATTCTTCCACTTCTTTGTGGTGAGTTTTTCACTGCGATTCTCCCTTACTGTGAATTCCTGAATTTTCATTTCGAACCACTCATCAATCTCTTTCTTCTCAAGTCTCCAATGTGTTCTTGGCATTACCCAATCTCTCTCTCAAAATTCTCCTGGTCCCGACAATGGAACCATTTTTTGGCTCAAGGGGTCCTGACCCAGGTTTGGAGGTTAAGGTTTGCCAAAAAAACCCTATACTACTGGCCTTTTCGGTAGTGACCTGCTTGCACAGGCCAAAGTCTCGACCGAAGCAGTATGGGAGGGTGCTAGAACCAGGTTTCCGCACCTTGAGAGAGAGAGTAGGTAATTCAAGTCGGTCTGCATTCCCAGCCTATCGAGTTCATACTTAAAAAGATCTATTCACAGGCTTACAGAGCTATTATCATGCATAGATTGAATAAATACCTCTGCATCCACATGCGTAATACCAATTATTAGCACATAAAACTATAATCACAGTAATTAATAGATCACAGATACATATACTAGAAACATAGATACTTTCACAGTTTGCAATAATTAAACAGATACTTTCACAACTTATTCATATAACCCAGGTTCACATCAACCATAACAAAGTAGATCTAGATAACATCAGATGTCCAAAAATACCGCCTACACACACAACCAGTAAGGTCCACACACAACAAGACTGAGGATCTCTGCGCACATAGCCAACAGAAGTCCTTACACTAACAAACCGACGATAGATCTAACAATTCATGCTTAGCATCAATCTCAATTCTTCTCTACCCTAAGACTAAAAAAGTTTCATCTATTTATATCGATTTAGCCTACACATCCAATGGTTCGGAAACCATGGTTTGTAGACTCTTGGTCTACCCTTGACCCATTACAATGCATTCGGGGCTTTGACACACCCCAAAACCCTTGTGTTAGACTAAATAATACCAAAAATATACAAAAATGGACAAAATTCGCAGCTTTAGGAGACCTTGTTCCAACAGTTCTTCGTGTCTTTGGTTTGTTGAATGATCACATTTTTTTTTTTTAGCTCTCCATTCGTCACTTTGAGCATAGATTACATTGCTCGTTGAATCGGTCTGAACGCCCTTTGTTTTCTTGGAAGAGTGCATCCCTGTTTTGAGTGCATTTTATGTTTGTATTGCATTGATCTATTTTCTTTAGATCGTTACAATCGTAGTACTCAAAAATAGTGTTTATTTTGCTTTTTAGTATAACAGTGGATTGTGCTTATTATTTCACTTAAATTGAAAATGAAAATTTTCTTTTGCATTACTAGCTCTTAGCGAACTAAGAAAGAGACTTCGTTTTCTGATTTGGCTATATTATATTCATTAGTGAAATTCTTCTTGTGATTCAATTGATTTCTACTTTGTCATAGATTCTTATCCTTCTCTTAGTTTGCATTCATTGAATGGAAATGATTTTCTTTTGCATATAGTTTGCATTTAGGAATTCGAGATCACATTCGGTAAGGCCTTGAAATCGCAACATTAATTCAAGATCAACCTTAAAATGAATTCAATCAACCTAAGGAAGCATTGAAACCTAACGCGCATATTTTAGAGGTCTAGGCTAGTGACGTGTTTCGGTGTCGTTAAACCTAGTAGCTATCATTCTCCATCTGGCATTAGACAGCACTAGCACGGACTTGTGCTCCCTGTACCGTCGCATATATAAAAGGAGACCCTCATAAGTTTCATCCTTTATTCATAGGAATCCGAGTCTGCCGCCCTGTAACTATGATACACCAAACACAACATTCGGGGAGACTGCCTGCACATACGTCAAGTCCTTGGTCATTTCTCTTTCATTTGATCACCAAGGTGTATATTGCAATTCACGGAAACTTGCTACACCCTCTTTCTTAGAGTACTTGAGTAGTCATTTTGGTCTTTTCGTGACTCTCTCAAAGTGAAAAGATCATCGAGAACTTGTCCTTTCACGCTCGTTCAATCTGAAAGTGACTAGATTCATCTTTTTCCTATTTCTCAATTCTTAAAACATGAAACAAAAAAGTTTTGTTTAAATGTCATAAAATTAATTTCCTACGATCACATGCCTATTAAAGATATTTTCTTGGCTTGTTTTTAGTAGTTCCTTAGTGTTTGGTCTTGAAGCCTCGAATAGGTTATCTCGTTTCCTTTCTGTTTTGAAACATAGTCATGATGGTGGAACCACCAGTTTTTTTTTCCTCTTCATTACCCCCTAGTGGTGATCCTTCTCTTGAAGTTTCTTCGGAAGCATCTCAACCCACTAGGTCTATCTATTTTTGGCAGTCCCTCCTTCCAAGTATCTTACATATCGCTACTCGATCCCATCTTGATGAGCCATTTGATATCAATTAGCAACCTTGGGAAGCTTGGTCTGGTTTTGGGAATGAGGAATAATTCCCTCCTCTTACTTTGGAATCACCTTTACTAGCTACTGCCTTACTGAGCACTGTTTGTCATCTTTTTCACGATCAAATGTCTTCATCTAACATGGATTCTTCAAGTTCCACTAGTAGTGAGGAGCTTTATGTCTCTACAGGAGAATATCAACTCCCTCTGGAGAACTTTACTTATGTATCAGATCAACCTTCTTCATAGCCAGTGTCTCTCCCACATGGTTATAGAAATTTGGTTCAGATCATTTTTGGTGTTCAATCCTTGTATCAGAATCCAATATGGAACGATGCGTCAAATCCCTTTACAAGTTTAGTTGTCTCGGTATCGGGGGCATAACCCTCGAATCCTATGACATCTATGATTGTAACCTCTATTCCCGTCTGACCCACTGTTTATGTGGCTTCATCTGCACCAATTGTTAGTATGACTCTGTCATCATCAGGGCCTTCTGTTGTTCGTAGGTCTATCTTTATCAATCCCATGATACTTGTTAGGCCTTCCATGAGTGGATCACAACCTCACGTTGTGGAATTCCCACATACTTGTACTGCACCTATTGTTTCTAATTCCATTCCTAGAGGTTATACATTCGATGAGTATCTGTTGGCCATTCAACAACAATATTCTACCTCTCAGGGTCCTCAACAACAGAATTCTACCACTCAGGGTTCTCAGCAGTTAGAAACTTCTGGAAATCCTCCTCATCATTATGAAATATACGATAATCCCATTTATTTTCCTCCTATTGATCCCAGTGAGTTCACTTACCAACAGGGAAAAACATCTGGTTCACAAGGACAACACTTCCAGGGACAACTTTCAATCCACCATGGACAACTCTCTAGTTCACAGGGACAACCTCATGGCCTGCAAGGACAACCCTTCCAGGGACAACCTTCGGCCTAATAAGGAAAACCCTTCGGTCATGCTAGTCCATCTCATGTTCAACAGGGTGCATCTTATCTTCCTGGGGGAAATCTATTCACAACAAGGACAACTTTTTGTGAAAAAAAAACAACCTTTCGTTCAACAAGGCCAAACTTTTTCACAACAAGGGCAACCCTACGGTACTGTGCCAAGTCAACCGGGTCTTCAAGGACAACCTAGCCCATCCCAACCATCAGGCCCACCTTTTCAACAAAGGAAACCTAGTGGCCTTCAGTATGTAGGCCAACTTGCTCCATAGGGACAACCTACCCAACCTCAGTATCCGGGTCAACCTACACCCCAAAGATAGCCTGTTCAGCCACAAGGCGCCACTTATCTTCCTCCAGGTAAATCTCAAGTTGTATATAGTGTGCCCCAAAGCATTTCTTATGTTATCACTCCAATAATTCTCAAAAGTTATGATATTTTTTATTTTGTGTTAAAGAATATTAGAGGTAACCACAAACCTACTTTTAAACCTTAGGATCTAGCCTTCCTAATGCTCAGAGAGGGCTCTCTCTATATGATTTATCTTTGTTGATTGTATTCGATTTTAGGCTAGTTATGTAGGGGTTGGTTTTGGGTTTTGATTTGA
The DNA here is from genome assembly GCA_034641835.2 of Pinus albicaulis. Taxonomy (NCBI): domain Eukaryota; kingdom Viridiplantae; phylum Streptophyta; class Pinopsida; order Pinales; family Pinaceae; genus Pinus; species Pinus albicaulis. Next base: position 602,130,218 of record CM076580.1, read on the forward strand.
TTTGATTTAGTGGTGAAATAACTTACTTAAATGGATAGCTATAGATCTGTATCCTATTGGGAAAATTGAGTCAATGTGTCAAGAAGTCAGATCAAGATTAAGTTCTAAAGGGAAATGTTTACAGGGCAAGATAACTGAGTCACTTCAGATCTTCAAGGCTGATTGTGAAAATGGTTTTGATAGGGATAAAAAAGCAATTAAGGGTTCTTAAATCTGGATCATGAGTGAAAAGGCACAGGTCAATCGAAACCAGGGAGAAATTAAGGGTTCCCTAATCTAGATATCAGTGGAAAACATATAAATCATAATCAGTCAAAACAGAGTGCTTTTAACATATTCTGAAATAAAAATTCCTGATTTATCATTTAGATTTAGAACAACATTCAAATATTAATGAAAATCATAAGAAATTGACAAAGAAACAAGTGAAAATACTTCACTGTAGTGGCCCAACACATGAATCCTGTAATATGATGCTTTATTTCCTTAATCCAATCTGTTGACTTGAAATTGGTACAAAAAAAACCCTTAGGTTCAGAATAGTACAACTACAAAATTTTTTAGCAATTTATCGACACTCAATACTTCCAAATGAGAATTATTTATACAAAATATCATAGAATAAGCTTAGGAATTTATTTATGGAAAGAAATATCTTCATGCAAGAAGATAGTGAAAACTTTCTAACTAATGCTAGTTTTCCCCTTTTTATTGAAATAAATGTTTTGCTGTCTTGATTTAGTCATTGCTTTATCTCTTTGATGTTCAATGAAGGTTGCAGCTAGACAATGAGGTGTCTCTTATGCTAGCATATTAATCTTTTCTCTGATATTTTCTTCAATTCTTTTAACTGATACACTTTCATCTGATTCTCTTTATCCTGATAGTGTTTTATTGATACTCTTTCATTTATAAAACTATAAGTTGTGATGTAAAACCAAAATTTTTTTTTTTTACTTTCACTGCTTTGTGCTTACTGTCATTTGATCTTACAGTATCTCAGTCAATTTTTCCCAGAATTCTGCCTCTTTTAGTTTTATCTTCATCATATTTCGGAAGTTTTCATCAGTCTCAATATACTTTGAGAATGTTGATTTATTCAAAAATAAGTGTTTTACTTCATTTTGTAAGAAAAAAAAATTCTAAACATGTTTGTAGAGTACCTTCCCTATTGGGATTCCCTACGAGGCTGATTTTTTTACTTGCTTTTTGGCAAACTCTCTTATCTTTTTATCATAATCAGATGTCCTACTTCATTAATCTAGCATTAATCACTAGAGGATTGGGAAGGCCTTTTTTCCTTAGAACATGAAACTTAATCATAAACCTTGTGATTGCAATCTCCATGTTCTAGCATTTCTCCTCTAATTGTGTCATCAGATTCTTCTTAGAGATTACCTTCCTAAATTCTAGGATGGTCTTTGTTCTATCATTAATTCCAATCTCTTCCAGCTCTTGTCTATTTTTGGAATTAAGAAACTTGATTATTTCTAGAGCTTCTTCTTGTTTCTTACCAAGCTCTTCTTTTGTCTTTTGGATTGCTTCTCTTGCTGATTTCACTAAGTATTTCTGCTCATATATCACCTGTATGCATGGCCAAATATCATTGACTGCTTCAATGATATTGGACCATAGCTACTGCTTAACATGTGCCATTGGTTCCTTCAAATTTAGTTCTTTTTCCAACTTTTTTAGTTGTTCATGCAATCTGTTGGCTTTTTGTTCTTCATTCTTAGCATTTATTTGAGCAAGTTTCTTAGCATCTTCAAGATTTTTGATCTTTTCTTTTATTCTATTTGTCTGATTGGTCTTAATAGACATATCTTGCATTGCCTTTACTAATTTCTTACTTCATCTGAGTGCTGTGCTATTTTTGTTGAAGATTCTGTAGATGAAGTTGTAGATGAAGTAACTAGAAGTGATGTGTCCATTGGAACATTAGGAGCTAGTGATTCTACCAAAGTAGAAGGTACAACTATTGTAACAGCAGGGATAACAGTGGCAGGAACTTCTTCTGCTTTGTTGGCTTCTTTCTCCTGGACCAATTTGTCCATTTCAATTTCCATTTCCTTTATCTGAGATGTTAACTGTAAAATGGGACTAATCATCTCATCTTTCTGATTAGTTTCCTGTAGGACCTCCTTAGCTTGAGGATGCTCTATAGGGGGGAACTTTAATTGTTTCTTAAGTGAAGCAATGTCTGCATTTTTATTTTTGATCAATTCCTCTGCAGATTTTATATTTTGAGGATCATATCCTACTTCTATCACTAACTCTTCCAAGGATTTGATTCTAGTGTCCTTTGCATATGAAGATGGTTTTTCCAATTTGAGCTGATCTCTTAAATTTACCAGAGAGTTTTGAATTTTCTGTGCACTCATGGCCTTGGTGGTAATTGTAGAATAAATCATCACCCCTACCTGCTTATGAAATTAAATTTGATCCAGAGGATGAATATCCTAGACCGTAACTTGAAAATTTATCTTTTTGTAATCAGAGGATGATTTAGGAGTTTGAACTGTGGGTTGAAGAAATGTCATCAACATCTTTTCGTTCTTGTATTCAAAGGCTAAAAGTAGCCTATTCTGATTTCTAGGAGTTTTCTTTAGATACTGAGAATATATTTCATTTTTTATTTATTCATTTTTTGCCTAAATTTCCTTGTATATTTCCTTTATATCCATGTCCTTTTATTTTTTTTATTGGATGAAGAAACTTCTATACTATGTTGTTTCTGAATCAGCGATGTCATAGAAGTAGTGGGTTGTTGTTCCTCTTCAATTCTTGTAGTAGGTGAATTATTTTTTTCTGCAATTTCAGTGTCAATCACCTCTACTCTTTCCTTTTCTTTGCTGGCAAGATTTGGCTTTCTCTTTTTACTGTATCTTAATTTGAATTTAGTCTCTGTTGTAGTCTCTGGTGTATAAGATCCTTCCTCCCTTTTTCTCTTCACATTTCTCTCTTCATGGGCTAAAGTTTGCAAAGTTTGACTAGTATCACTTTGCTTATCTGCCACTACCAATGTATTCTCTAACCATTCAGATTGGTTTGAGAATTTATCAATCTTAGGCTTCTTTTCATGTACATATGGAGTTAATTTTCATTTAACTCTCATTTTGCTAATAACACCAAGGGGATTATAATACCAAAGGAAACTAGGACTGAATTTGAACTCCTGCAACTGTTTTCTGCTTCAGGACCCGCCTCTCTATTATTACAGATAAATGGGCCAACCTGGTTCTTCAACTTGAACTATTTTTTCTTCTTTTCAATTAAGAAATTGACACCATCTAAATTTAGAATATGCCTCATTTATTCCAGGGAAAATAACCTCATAGGGAGTTATTTTGGCAGTTTATAAGGGATAATATTGGATCCATAAACTCTTATTTTAGTGTGATTTTGGTACAAGTACCAATCACCTATCCTGTTGTGCTCTGAAAATTGTAAAAACTTCTTGATTTCATTGCTAAGTTTGGGCTATACATTGTTGTTTAGCAAGTTGACCAATGGATGGATGAAGGAATTTGTAAATTTTGAATAGGTGAACTCATTAGAATCTTTCCTTATCAAGGAAGTCAAAAATATGACTGATTGTGGATTTCCTTCCACATCAATCTTTTGAAGGTTTATAGGAAGCTTCTTAGACTGAAAATATAGGAACATGTGAAATAGGAATGAAGAGTATTTGAATACACCTTCAGAAGGCATTTTGACTAATTTCTCATGGATACTATCAACAATATATTGGGAGAATTTAAAGATGGTATTAAGAGGTTGACCAAGTGTAAAAGTAGATAAGAAACCTAGTACTGCAACATCAGCATGTTCACTTGTAAAATAACCAAGAATGAAAGATAACATGGAAATCATATGTCTTGTTCTTTCAGAGAATTTAGCAGAAGATTATGGAGGATTCAGCTTAGGAATTTATACATAACAAGGCATGAAGATCTGAAAAATCTGGAACTTTTGGGGAAGTCCAGATCCAAGTATAACTTAGTGAGGGCCTCAATAGACAAAGGAACTTCATTTGGCCCAGGTTGTATCTAAATCATTCTATTGATAGAATTTGTTGTAATATTAAACAAGACTTATCTTTCAGGGTTCACTATGGCTCTTTCATCAGAAGAGTAGCATGATTGGCAGAGTTTGATTTCTTCTTGGCATTGGTAAGTATAAGGGACCACATATTTTGGAAATTTTGACTCCCAGATAAACACTTCATCAGCCTGATCTAGGGATTTTTCTTGGCTCCAGTAGTGGAGATCAAGAAGTTTGAACTCTGTCAATGTATCAGTAATCTTGAAGTCTACATCAGCAAGGGGAATATGCTCTACATCTACAACAGGGGTTTGTCGAGGATTTACTGTTAGGATGTTTTTGGAAGCCATTGATTTGTTTAATTTATCAATTCCAATATTCTTTTGACATTAAAAGCACTGATTTAGACCTGAAAAACACCTCTAGAAGTTATGACATTTTTGCAGAAGGATTTGGATACAACATGGGTTCTATATTTTGTTTGAAAAGGAATAATTCGGATCAATTAACTTTAAACAGTTTTATTTGTATCAAAAGAGAAAACTTAAGACCTTAGAGCTTCTACAAATAATATCTTGGGCCTGTAGTGCATTTTCTATGATAAATCAATCTTATGACATCAATTTTAGGCAAAAAGGATGCCTAAGTACTGTAGGAAAGGGTTTGAAGGTTACAAAAGGCTTTCTTAGGTCCACATATGGCTTAAATTTCTTTAGATTACTCAATCTATGGTCTTAATAGTCCAGGGTTTTAGAATCCGTGAAAGGATTTTCTCAGGGTTTACAGAATGAAGGTTTTTAGGAAGCAAATGAGTTTTATTTATATTCCAAGGTTCCTAAATGATTCAATTAACTTTATAACTCTTTTTGATTGATGAGTGAGTCTTTTCTTATGAATAATACATGGGAAAATTGAATTTTTTCTCTGCAGGAGGGTTTCTGAGGTTTTAGAAAGAATTCAGAAGCTTTTACTGGCTTTTATAGGCACTCAGATGTCTTATGCACTGTTTTTAGCAGTCAAATTGATGAATTCCATTTCTTTTAGGCTAGAAAATAGAGTCAGCAACGGTCTTCTTGTCCTGCAATTCTTCTTTTTCATGAAAATGGTAACAGAAGAGTAAAATGAATGCATTTGGGTGGTTTATAAATGTTTTTCATTGAACAGTGAATGCTTTGAATGATGGTCAATTCAAACAGGTAGGTGGTTTGGGCGCAGGGGAGGGAAAAATCGTCAAGTGGTTTTCACATGGTTCGATGGTTGTAAGCAGAATTAGATTGATCGGTGTGATCCAATATAATTGAGACACATAGCAGGAGAGAAAGTCTGCAAACCGTGCTTATCTTAAGGTTTGGGGTTGGTTAACCATCACATTAAGAAATATGCAACAAGGATTAACTACCATCGGATTTGGGGGATGTAGATCGGACGGAGAAAATCGTGCGATAAAGATGCAAGGTCAGATGGTGTGGGGCCTGAGATTTCAATGCAGCGGTAGGTTAAACATGTATTTAAACCAATGTTTAATACATAGTTTGGAGTGTAATATGATAGGCAGAGGATAATGTATTTTAACAAATGAAATGTGGGCAGATTTAACTTTAGAATTGTCGGAGATTAAATATAATGGGATTGGGATTAATTAACATGGTTTATTATTTAACCTATGGGATGTGGGTTATATAACATGTGGGGAAATTTAAAACATAGGTTAAATTAGAAATATGGGTTGGGATATTATATAAGGATTTAATTTAATACAGGCTAAAATGTATATATAGGGAGTTAATACATATGTTAACGTTAATAAAGAAATATATTGTGGTATGTAAGAATACACTAAGTATAATGTAAAACTAATGTTGCAAATAGTTTTTCTTCATAATGGGTCCCAACATGATATTTTAACATTTATACTTAGAATAAAGTATTTTTTGGGTTTTTGGGTATTTTTGGGTAAAGGGAAATTACTTAAATGACTTTCAATTTTCTTAAGTATAATGTGTTTTAAACATAGGAAAGGGTATTTTTGGAAAGGAAAATGGATGATAAAAAAAAGGGAAAAATGAAGGGAATGAATGAAAAATGGGGGGGATGAAGTATTTCTACAAGGGGATGATTTTTGAAGGAAGTTAGTGAATGAAATGACCAATTTTCTACTTACGATTGATTGTAAAAACTGCTTGTACCTACTCATCTGCTACCCTAACATTTTTACTTCATTTTGATGGGTGAATTTGAGCTTGCAAACACTTGTTCATTTTTCTTTTAAAACAAAAAACTAACTAATTCTATCCTTATTTATTCCAAGAGTTGAAATTAAGTTGTTGAGCCCCTTATTATTCTCTACCTAAATACTGATCTTCCAAGATTAGACTATTTGGCTAGATCTTTATTCTTTATCTAACAACATGAAATTTAAAGATTAACCTTCATGGATTGTGGCATTTTAACAAGCTGTACACAATGTTTATTTTGCTGTAAAAGTAAATAGTAGTGGAATTTGGATTTGCATCACTTTCATGTTTTATCTTTTATCTTTTTGTTTGGGGTCCATTTTCATATTCTTTTAATATTTGTTCTTTCAAGTCCTTTGATTTTTATTTTAGGACTTTTAACCTCTTTGCATTTTTTACTCTTATTTTTCTGATATGGGAAAACAATTTGCAGTAAAAAAGTATGTACAGATTACAAGACTAATCAAAGTAAATTCAAAAATTATGAATCCTATTATTATAGGACCCTAACAGTGGCTCCACATGGGGATGGCATTTCCTGGTGAAATGTCAAATTTTGATACTATTAGCCTTCGAATTTTGACTATGCCAATCTTGAAACTATTTTCTGAGCTCTGCATGATTCATACTTATGATATGATATCTTTCAAAGCTTAGGGCCTTCTGTCCGGGCTTCAACTTTGCTAGAAAAAACATCCAATCCAATCTAAAATCTGCAATGTTATGTATAATGAGTAAAATAAACAAAGTGAACTACTGTTATTCTTGGGAATAGTAATGCTTCAACATTCTACCATTCATATGTCCACCTGGTAGATCTGGTCCATCGAAATCCTTCAAAAATAAAGCATTGTTACCTCTATAACCATCAATGACATAAGGGCCTTTCCATAAGAAGTCAAATTTCCCATGTTTACCTTTCTCTTCTCTCTTGGAATCACACTTAAGAAATTTGTCACCTATATATAAATCATCTTCCTTAGTATTTTTTTCAAATCTCTTTTTAATATTTTCTTGAACAATTTGAGATTTGAGATAGACCTCTTCCCTCGTTTGCTGCAAGTGTATGGTTTGGTTTATTCTTCTTTGGATATCATTGGTTTCAACTTGCATTTCTTGGATTAACTTCATAACTGGTACTCCTAACGAAGATGGAAAAAGAACATCCATTCCATACACAAGATGGTAAGGGGATATACCAATACATTTCTTTGTGGTAATTCTATCTGCCCATAAGGCATTCACTAACCTTTTGTTGCAGGTTTTCTTATTGTCTTCTAGTAGTTTTTTGATGATATTCACAAGGATTTTATTGGAGGATTCAACAAGGCCATTACCTTGAGGGAAATAAGCAGTAGAATGGCCAAGAGTAATGTGGTATTTATTACAGAAGTTAATCATATTTTTGGATTTGAATGCAGCTACATTATCAATGATGATCTTTTGGGGGCATCCAAATCTTGAGAGTATGTTTCTTTCTAAAAATGAGATTATGACAGTATCAGTGGCTTGCCTGGAAGGTATGACTTATATCCACTTAGTGAAATAGTCTGTGGCTGTCAAAATCCACTTGTGTTGGGTTGAGGATGGAGGGTGAATTTCACCAATGAATTCAAGATCCCATTGCTGAAAAGGCATTTCTGTGGAGATGGTTTTTAGGGGTAAAGGTAGCAGTTTTTTCTTTCCCTCAAAAATTTGGCACTTGTGACAGGAGGTCACATACTTTTTCACATCTGCAAACAATGTAGGCCAGTAAAAACTATCTCTCAAGATTTTATCTGCATTAGTATTATACTAAATATGTCCTCCACAATCACCTGCATGAAACTATTCCAAAACTTTATCCGCTTCTTATTTAAGAAAACAAATCAATAATATACCACCATGATCTTTCCAAAATAATGCATTGTCTATGATACAAAAATTCATTGCCTTTAACTTTAAAAATATAGCCTTAGCTCTTGTTAATCCAGGAGGAGCTTGTAAATTTAGTAATACAAATATAATATCTGCATACCATGGTGAGTCTGAAAAGGCTTCACTGATCTCTGGAGTCACCATCTCTTCCTAATCATCTATTTGGGCAATAAAATTAATATCTAAAGCATGAAAATTTGATTCAGCCACGAGTTTGGCTAAACCTTGAACTTTAATGAGTTTGACGGATTTAATTTCTATGTCATATTCCAAAATGGCGGCAATCCATTTGCCTCTTTTACCATCAGGCCCATTCTATGTTAGAATGTCCTTTACATTTGAATTTGGAACATAAGCAATGATATGTGAATAAAGGATGTACACTCTAAAGTCTTTGATAGTCTCCACTAAAGCTAATGCTTGCTTTTCCATTATGTTATAATTTAAAGTGGCATCTATAAGTGATTTTTTGAAAAAACCTATGGGCTGCTCATAACCCTGATTATTTTTCTGCAGTAAGACTGTAGTAATAGTATGTTCTGAATCAAATGAAAAAATTATGAAATCTTTTCTGAAATCAAGACTTATAAGGACTTGTGTTTTTGTCAAGGCTTTTTTGATTGATTCAAATTATTGTTTGGCCTCCACGGTCCATTTAAGTACTGAGTATTTTTTCAACATGTTATTGATTTCTCTAATTATTTCTTCCAGGTTTGAGATGAATCTTCTAAGAAAGTTGATTTTACCTAAGAAAGCTTGCAATTCTTTAATATTCCTAGGATGAAAAATGTTCAGAATGGCCTCTATTCTAGCTGGGTCTATCCTAATTCCCTCTTTAGATATGATATGTCCTAACAATTTAACTTCTTCCAGTCCAAATAGAGTCTTTTTAGGATTTAAAGAACTGAAAAATTTCCTGCATTTGATAAATACTTGTCTGAGGTGATCTAGATGCTCATTTTCAGTCTTTGAAAATACAGTAATATCATCTAGATAGATCACAAGGAATTCATGAATTTCTTTAGCAAAAGCTATATCCATAGCTCTTTGAAAAGTGGCTCCTACATTCATTAATCCAAAAGGCATTTTCACATACATGAAAGTGCCCTAAGGAGTAGTAAAAGCAGTTTTAGGTTGTTCTTCTGGTTGAACTAAAATCTGGTTATATCCAGAGAATTCATCAAGTAATGAAATTCTGGAGGAACCAATTTCCCTCTGTAAAATGTGATCCATATTGGGGAGAGGGTAGTTGTCTTTTAAGGACACTTTATTTAGATTCCAGAAATCAACACACAACCTGATTTCCCCTGTTTTCTTCCTAGTGGGAACTAGGTTTGAAACCGAATCAGAATATCTGATTGGTGCAATTATCTGGGTTTCATACATTCTCTTGGGCTCTTTCTCAATTAAAGGCATCAAAACTGGATTGATCCTTCTAAGCTTCTGTTTGAAAGGTTTTTGATCTTGTTTTATGGGTATTTTGTGTTGTATTATGCTAGTGTCATAGGATTTTAAGTCCTCACAACTCCTTAAAAAGAGCTATGTATTTGAATTTTTCTTCTTGAGGTAAGGCTTTTGAAAGTTTTATCATCTTAGGTTTTAATTATGTTCCTATATTGTACTCTTCAATATCAGATCTTAATGGTTCCATCTTAGGTTTTCTTGCAACATCATTAGGATAAAAAAGATCTTCTAAAGGGGCTAATCCCTTAGGTAAAAGGTTGTTCTTAAGGTTTAAAATGTCAAAATCATCATTTGATAACTCTTCAATCTATACTTTCTCTAAATTATATATTTCATTTTTAGTAAATTTAGTGCTTTTAGTAAAATCTAATTTATCTATATCTACATCATTTATATCAATCTCACTATCTGTGGTTTGATCTACTCTACAATCTGTGTCTATGTTACAATTCTGAAATTCTCCTTCAACATTCATGAAATGATAAATCTGTTCATACTCTGAAAATATTTGCCAATATTTTAGATTATCTGGTATTGTAGGCCCATGCTTAACTTATGTTGTATATTTATGATTTGGTTGAAAGGGCAGATTGCAGGTACTAGCAAAATTGCTAAGCTATGTGCCTATATGTTCTGTTTTCTAGGAATTACAGCAAAGTCACATTCAAGAAGTTCCTTAATCAGATCTAAAACAATATCTATATATTGGCTTAGTCTTGGATTATATACAGAATATTCTCCTGTTATCTGTTTCACAATTAACTCAGAGTCTCCCATAATTGACACTCTTTTAGCTCCTAAGTTTCTAACAATCTACAGTCGTAAAATAAGAGCTTCATATTCAGCCATGTTGTTTGTACATTTTAAATTTAATCTAAAAGCATGACCTTCTGCATGACTGGTTTCCATATTATGTATCCAAACTCTTGCTCTTGCTCCTAATTTGTTAACTGATCCATCAAAATCTAGGTGCCACATTGATTCATGGAAAATGTTGTCATTGTCTGGTGCTTTCTTTTGTTTTTGTTTTAATTCAGTGTTCTTCTCAATGCCAGTTTTAGAATTACATAGAATGAATGAGTCCATATCAGTAGGTGTAGAGTTAATAGGATAGTTTCAAGGTATTTCTACACTACTAACCATGTACTTCATTAATGTCTCTTAGTAAAGTTTCTTAGGTTGACCAAAAATTGATATTGTTGCATAAGACATATCTAGTTATAGAGATCCTTGCAGTTTAGCTCCCCATGAGTGAGATAACAAAATTTCATACTTAGGAGGGATGTTAGCTACTACAATATCCATGACTACGCTTTTTCCAAGGTATTGAAATAAAGTAACACATAAATCTTTTATCAAGGCTAAACATTTCACTTTATTGGATTCAAATGAGAAGAGATATTTATAAGGTTTGATGATGTATAGATTCAAGGTTTCCATTATTTCTTTTGGCATCAAATTATGTGAAGCCCTTGAATCTAGCATTACATTATGTAAAATCTGATCATGAACAGTTAAGCTAATGTAAAAGGGAGGAACTGCTCCATCTTGGTGTTTCCCATTAACATCAGGACCAAAGATTAGTTCTAGTTGATCATCACTCAAATTTACAGAATCTTCTCCATCATTCATATTTAAAGTCTCACTGATATGTTTTTTGTATAGGTCATGTTTTACCAACTCTATCAAAGGAATTGGTATCTTTAATTTGGAAATTTCAGCTTGGACGTTAAATGGTGCTTGTGATTTTCCTAGTTGAATTATCTCTTCTTTTGTAACTATAGTTTGGGTGTGTTTATATTCTTTTTCTACAGTTGGTTTTTCACTTTCAGTTTGTATTTCCACTGTTTTACTACTTTTAATTTTCTTTTCAGGGACAGTTTGAGATGCAGTGGAAGTTTTGGCAGATTTTTTGGTTTCAGTAGCTGTTTTGGCAATGGCTGTTTTAGGATCAGCTGATTTTGGATCAGCAGTAGATTTTTTTGAATCTAAAATTGTTGTTTTATCAGAAATTGTTGTCTTGGCAGCAACAGATTTTTGAGGATCTGTTGATGTTTGGAAAACGACATCTGTGATGTCAATAATTTTAGGACTAGGTGAAACTCACTTTAAGTTTTCCAGTTGAAACCAGAGCCTTACAATTGTTGTAGGAGACTCTAATGTTTTCTTTGTTTGAGTTTGGGTAGATTTCTTAATAGAAGGCTCAAAATTTTTATTACTCCTAGGGTTATATTGCTTATGAACTTCATTAATTGCAAACTCATAACCTTGTTTGTAATCAAAATACTCACCAGAATCTAATTGTAGTTGTTGTAAGTCATATAACTCATGTTCTTCTTGTGTAAGAAAAATGGTGTTATCATCATTAATGCCCATTAGATTGAGCTGAGTTTCTTCATCATTTTCATTTTGATGAGAACTTTGAGCATATTTCTCTTGGAAAGGTGGTCTTATTGTTTGGTCAGGTGTTGATTCTCTAGATTTTCTAGTGTTGTTGTTTTTCCTGAAATTGGGATTTCTAATTTGAGGTCCTTGTTGTTGGTTATCCCACTGTGGCTTCCTTTCCATATTATCTAACCTATCCATCATTCTCTCTATTTTTTTGCTAAGTGATCTATTTTCAAATCTGAAGTTGATGTTTCTTCTTTTATTGTCACTTTATTTTCATTTCTTAATCTAGCTTTCATTGCTAGAAAGTTTGCCTCTACACTAACATCATTACTTTGCATCTACTCTAAATTTTTTGGATTTATCTTTCTCAGATGATAAGCTATATCTGTATCAAATCCATCATGGAATTTGATAAGGACAGAGTCTGGAGGAGGTTTAAGATTAGTAGGAATTGCATTATAAATATTGTTATATCTAGTACAATAATATTAGACTGTTTCATTTGGTGCTATTTTTATGCTTTCAAATTCATATAAAATTTGTAGTGTATTTTCCTTCTTCTCCCATATATTAAGAAACATTCCATGAAAAACTGCTAAATAAAAAATACTACCAGCATTCAAACCGTTAAGCAATTTTTTCACCTCACCAGTTAAAGTTTGAGAAAAAAGTCTCATTTGGACATTATCATCATCAATTTCATGAATTTCAAAATAGTCTGTCATCTTATTAACATGCTGTTATGCAATGTAATGAGTGGTTCCATCAAATTGAGGGATTTTTATTTGGTTATCCTGGGGCATGTCATGTAACTGTGCTGGTATGACTAAGGGAGCATATCTGGCAGCCATGGCTTGGATTCTAGCTTGGGTAGGAGGTAAGTTTTAAGAACTCAGTGAAGAACTAGAAGTACTTGCTGATGTAGTTAAAGCACTTGCAGATGAGATTAGGATATAAGAATATGTGCTTGAAAATGTGGTTGATATACTAGAAGATGAAGTTGGGATATTATAAGAGGTGCTTGGAAATGAGAATTATGTATTGGAAAATGCAGTAGAAATACTTGGGGATGAAGTTGAGGTGGTGGAAGATGGAAATAAAATTCTAGGTTGAAATGGTTGCTTTTGAAAAAATGAATTTGTGGAAGGAATTCTAGTGGAAATAATGGATGAAGTGGTAGTGAATAAAGATGAAACTACAAATTCTAAAAGACTGGTATCTAAATGACTAGTAGAAGGCTTAGGGGTATAGGTTGATAAAGCAGTCAATTCAAATGAATGTTGTAAATAATATTCATCAATTTATTTCAGAAAATTTGCAGTTATGGCATCAAGTTTATCATAAAATTCAAAAATATTTTGATTAGAATCAACTGAAACAGTTCCTTGTTTAGTTTCAATAGATGAAATGAAATCAGGATCTATTGCAGTTTTATGTAAGTCACTTTCTGATTTAGTTTCGAATAAATATTGTTCAAAATTTAAATCAAATTATATGTCTTGTAAACTTGATAGTTTATTTGGAAGAGAATTTACTTTGACCAATGAAATATTATTACCTAAACTCTCTACTCTTTTTATTTTATTTCCAATTTTGTCAGAATTATCTACTATGACAGCAGGTTGTGGATATGGATTGGACCTGGTATAGTAGACTCTTCTGGAAGCCAAAATTACAGTTTTTATAAAAATATACTCAAAAATTATTTAAAACAATCTTAGGGTGAAAAGATGATTAAGAATATTTTCTTTAAGATATATTTTAAACACTGAGGATTGGTTAGTTCCCCAATATGGTCGCCAATATGTTATCTCTCCAATAATCCTTAAAATTTGTGAGATTTTTTATTTTGTGTTAAATAATATTAGAGGTAATAAAAAACCTACTTAAAGCCTTAGGATCTAGCCTTCCTAATGCTCAGAGAGGGCTCTCTCTATATGACTTATCTTTGTTGATTGTATTTGAATTTAGGCTAGTTATGTAGGGGAAATTGGTTTTGGGTTTTGATTTGATTTGATTTGGTGGTGAAATCACTTAAATGGATAGCTATGGATCTGTATCCTATTGGGAAAATGGAGTCAATGTGTCAAGAAGTCAGATAAAGATTAAGTTCTAAAGCGAAATGTTTACAAGGCAAGATAGCTAAGTCACTTCAGATCTTCAAGGCTAATGGTGAAAATGGTTTTGATCGAGATAAAAAAGCAATTGAATCCGGATTATGAGAGAAAAAGTAGAGGTCAAATGAAACCAGGGAGTAATTAAGGGTTCCCTAATCTAGTTATCAGTGGAAAAAATATAAATGATAATCAGTCAAAATAGAGTGCTTTTAACATATTTTGAAACAAAAATTCCTGATTTATCATTTAGATTTAGAACAACATTCAAGTATTTATGAAAAACATAATAACTTGACAAAGAAACAAGTGATAATACTTCATTGTAGTGGCCCAACACATGAATCCTGTAATATGATGCTTTATTTCCTTAATCTAATCTGTTGACTTGAAATTGGTACAAAAAAAACCTTAGGTTCAGAATAGTACAAATATATAAATATTCAACATTTTATCCACACTCAATACTTCAAATGAGAAGTTTTTATACAAAAACTCATACAAAATATCCTAGAATAAACTTAGGAATTTATTTATGGAAAAGAAATATCTTCATGCAAGAAGATAGTGATAGCTTTCTAACTAATGCTAGTTGTCCCTTTTTTATTGAAATAAATGTTTTGTTGTCTTGATTTAGTCACTTCTTTATCTCTTTGTTGTTCAATGAAGGCTGCATCTGGACAGTGAGGTGTCTCTTACACTGGCAGATTCATATTTTCTCTTATCTTGTATTCAATCCTTTTAACTGATACACTTTCATCTGATTCTCTTTATCTCGATAGTTTTTTACTGATACTTTTTCATCTGTAAAACTATAAATGTTGATGTAAAAACAACAAACTCTGTTTTTACTTTCACTGCTCTGTGCTTATTGCAATTTGATCTTACAGTAGATCAGTCAATTTTTCCCATAATTCTGCTTCTGGTAGTTTTATCTTCATCATTTTTTTGAATTTTTCATTAGCCTCAGTATACTTTGAGAATGTTGGTTTATTCGCAAAAAAGTGTTTCACTTCATGCTGTAAGTAAAAAAAATTCTCAACATGTTTGTAGAGAACCTTCCTTGTTGGGATTCCCTGCAAGGCTGAATTTTTTACTTGCTCTTTGGAAAACTATCTTATGTTTTTATCATAATCATCCTGCTCCATTAATCTATCATTAATCACTAGAGGATTGGGAAGGCCTTTTTTCCTTAGAACATCAAACTTAATCATGAACCTTGTGATTGCAATCTCCATGTTCTGGCATTTCTCCTCTAACCATGTCATCAGATTATTCTTAGGTATTACCTTCACAACTTCTAGGATGGTCTCTGTTCTATCATTAATTCTAATCTCTTCTAGCTCTTGTCTATTTTTGGAATTAAGAAGCTTGATGATTTCTAGAGCTTCTTCTGGTTTCTTACCCAACTCTTCTTTTGTCTTCTGGATTTCTTCTCTTGCTGATTTCACTAAGTCTTTCTGATCATATATCACCTGTATGCATGGCCAAATATCATTTACTGCTTCAATGATATTGGACCATAGCTGCTGCTTAACATGTGCGATTGGTTCCTTCAAAGTTAGTTCTTTTTCCAACTTTTTCAGTTGTTCATTCAATCTGTTGGCTTTTTGTTCTTCATTCTTAGCATTTATTTGAGCGAGTATCTTATCATCTTCAAGATTTTTGATCTTTTATTTTATTCTATTTATCTCATTGGTCCGAATAGACATATCTTGCATTGCCTTTACTAATTTTCTTGCTTCACCTAAGTGTTATGTTGTTGTTGTTGAAGATTATGTGGTTGAAGTTGTAGATGAAGTAACTGGAAATGTTGTGGCCATTAGAACATTAGGAGCCAGTGATTTTGCCAAGGTAGAAGGTACAATTGTTGTAACAACAGGGATAATGGTGGCATGAACTTCTTTTGATTTGTTGGCTTCTTTCTCCTAGACCAATTTTTCCATTTCCTTTATCTGAGTTGTTAATTGTAAAATGAGACTCATCATTGCATATTTCTGATTGGTTTCCTATAGGACCTCCTTGGCTTGAGGATGCTCTGTATGGGGCAGCTTTAGTTGTTTCTTAAGTGTAGCAATGCCTGCATTTTTATTTTTGATCAATTCTTCTGCAGCTTTTATATTTTGAGGATCATATCCTACTTCTATCACTAACTCTTCCAAGGATTTGATTCTAGTGTCCTTTGCATATGAAGATGATTTCTCTAATTTGAGCTGATCTCTTACATTTACCAGAGAGTTTTGAATTTTCTGTGCACTCATGGCCTTGGTGGTAATTGTAGAATAAATCATCACCCCTACCTGCTTATGAAATTAAATTTGATCCAGAGGATGAATACCCTAGACCGTAACTTCAAAATTTATCTTTTTGTAATCAGAGGATGATTTAGGAGTTTGAACTGTGGGTTGAAGAAATGTCATAAACATCTTTTCATTCTTGTATTCAAAGGCTGAAAGTAGCCTATTCTGATTTCTAGGAGTTTTCTTTAGATACTGAGAATATATTTCATTTTTTATTTGTTCATTTTTTTCCTAAATTTCCTTGTATATTTCCTTTATATCCATGTCCTTTTATTTTTTTTATTGGATGAAGAAACTTCTATACTATGTTGTTTCTGAATTAGCGATGTCATAGAAGTAGTGGGTTTTTGTTTCTCTTCAATTCTTGTAGTAGGTGCATTATATTTTTCTATAATTTCAGTGTCAATCACCTCTACTGTTTTCTTTTCTTTGTTGGCAGGATTTAGCTTTGGATTTTTACTATATCTTAATTCGAATTTAGTCTCTATTGTAGTCTCTATAGTATAAGATCCTTCCTCCCTGTTTCTCTTCACATTTATGTCTTCCTGGGTTGGAGTTTGAAAATTTTGACTAGTATCACTTTACTTCTCTGCCTCTACCAATGTATTCTCTAACCATTGATATTGGTTTGAGAATTTCCCAATCTCAGGCTTATTTTCATGTACATATGGAGTTAATTTGCATTTAACTCTCATTTTTCTAATAACACCAAGGGGATCATAATACCAAAGGAAACTAGGACTGAATTTGAACTCCTGCAACTATTTTTCTGCTTCAGGACCTGCCTCTCTATTATTACAATTAAGTGGACCAACCTGGTTCTTCAACTTGAACTGTGTTTTATTCTTTGGAATTAAGAAATTGAGAGCATCTGAATTTAGAATCTGCCTTATATATTCCAGGGAAAATAACCTCATAGGGAGGTATTTTCTCAGCTTATAAGGGATAAGACTAGATCCATAAACTCTTATTTCAGTGTGATTTTGGTACAAGTACCAATAACCTGTCCTATTGTGCTCTGAAAATTGTAAAACCTTCTTGATTTCATTGCTAATTTTGGGATGTACACTATTGTTTAGCAAGTTGACCAATGGATGGAAGAAGGAATCTATAAAATCTGAATAGGTGAACTCATTTGAATCTTTCCTTATCAAGGAAGTCCAAAATATGATTGATTGTGGATTTCCTTCCACGTCAAGCTTTTGAAGGTTTATAGGAAAATTATAAGACTGAAAATATAGGAACATGTGAAATAGGAATGAAGAGTATTTGAATACACCTTCAGAAGGAATTTTGACTA
The DNA here is from genome assembly GCA_034641835.2 of Pinus albicaulis. NCBI lineage: Eukaryota > Viridiplantae > Streptophyta > Pinopsida > Pinales > Pinaceae > Pinus > Pinus albicaulis. Next base: position 602,147,982 of record CM076580.1, read on the forward strand.
ATTGCTCATGGATATTATCAACAATATATTGGGCAATGTTAAAGATGGTATTAGGAGGCTGGCCAGGTGTAAAATTAGATAAGAAACCAAGTACTGCAACATCAAGATGTTCATCTGTAAAATAGCCAAGAATGAACGATAACATGGAAATAATATGTCTTGTTCTTTCAGAGAATTTAGTAGGAGAATATGGAGGATTTAGCTTGGGAATTTCTATGTAAGAAGGCATGAAGGTCTAAAAAATCTGGAACCTATTGGGGAAGTACAGATCCAAGTATAACTTAGTGAGGGCCTCAATATACAAAGGAACTTCATTTGACCCAAGTTTTATCTGAAGCATTTGATTGATATAATCTATTGTAATAGTAAACAAGACTTATTTTTTAGGGTTCACTATGGCTCTTTGATCAGAAGAGTAGCATGATTGGAAGAGTCTGATTACTTCTGGGCATTGGTAAGTATGAGGGACCACATATTTTGGCAAGTTTGACTCCCAGATAAACACTTCATCAACCTGATCTAGGGATTTTTCTTGGCTCCAACAGTGGAGCTCAATAAGTTTGAACTCTGTCAATGTATCAATAACCTTGAAGTCTACATCAGTAAGGGGAATATTCTCTACATCTACAATAGGGGGTTTTAGAGGATTTACTATTAGGATGTTTTTGGAATCCATTGATTTGTTTAATTTATCAATTCCAATACTCTTTTGACCTTAAAAACACTACTTTAGGCCTGGAAAACACCTCTGCAAGTTATGACAGTTTTCCAGAAGGATTTGGATACGACAGGGGTTCTAATATTTTGTCTGCAAAGGAATAATTATGATCAATTAACTTTTTAAAACTATGATATTTATATCAAAATAGAAAACTTAAGACTTTAGAGCTTCTGAAAATAATATCTACGGGCTGTAGTGCATTTTCTGTGATAAAGCAATCTTAAGACATCAAATTTATGCAAAAAGGATGCCTAAGTACTATAGGAAATGGTTTGAAGGTTACATAAGGCTTTCTCAGGTCTTCAAATGGCTTAAATTTCTTCATATTACTCAATCTGTGGTTTTAATACTCTAGGGTTTCAGAATCTGTGAAAGGATTTGCTCAGGGCTTACAAAATGAAGGTTTTTAGGAAGCAAATGAGTTTTCTTTATTTTCCAAGGTTCCTAAATGATTCAATTAAATGTATAACTCTTTTAGATTGATGAATGGGTCTTTTCTTTTGAAGAATACCCGGGAAAAATGAATTTTTTCTCTGCAGGAGGGTTTATGAGGTTGTAGAAAGCTTTCAGAAGCTTTTATTGGCTTTTATAGGCACTCGGATGTCTTCTTAACTGTTTTAAGTAGTCAAATTGGTGAATTCCATTTCTTTTAGGCTAGAAAACAAAGTCGGTAGGGGTCTTCTTAGTCTGCAATGCTTATTTTTTGTGAAAATGGTAACATAAGAGTAAAATGAATGCATTTGGGTTGTTTATAAACGTTTTTCGTTGAAAATTGAATGCATTGAATGATGGTAAATTCAAATAGGCAAGTGGTTTGGGCACGGGGGAGGGAAAAAATGTCAAGTGGTTTTCGCATCGTTCAAAGGCTGTAACAAGAATTAGATTGATTAGTGTGATCCAATGCAATTGAGAAACGTAGCAGGCAGAGAAAGTCTGCAAACGGCGCTTATCGCAAGGTTTGGGGTTGGTTAACCATCACATTAAGAAATATGCGAGAAGGGATAACTGACATCAAATCTAGGGGATATAGACCGAACGGAGCAGATTGTACGATAGAGATGCAAGGTTAGATGGTGTGGGGCCCAAGATTTCAATGCAGTGGGAGGTTAAACATGTATTTAAACCAAGGTTTAAATACATAGTTTGGAGTGTAATATGATAGGTGGTGGATAATGTATTTTAACAAATGAAATGCAGGCAGATGTAACTTTAGAACTAGCAGAGACTAAATATAGTGGGACTAGGATTAATAAACATGATTATTATTTAACCTATGGGATGTAGGTTACATAACATGTGGGTAAATTTAAAACATAGGTTAAATTAGAAATATGGGTTGGGATATTATATAAGGATTTAATTTAATACAGGCTAAAAGGTATATATAGGGAGTTAATACATATGTTAATGTTAATAAAGAAATGTATTGCGGTATGTAAGAATACACTAAGTATAATGTTAAAATAATGTTGGAAATAGTTTTTCTTCATAATGGGTCCCAACATGATATTTTAACATTTATGCTTAGAATAAAGTATTTTTTGGGTATTTTTGGGTAAAGGAAAATTAGTTAAAGGAATTTTACTTTTCTTAAGTATAATGTGTTTTAAACCTAGGAAAGGGGATTTTTGCAAAGGAAAATGGATGATAAAAGAAAGGAAAAATGAAGGGAAAGAATGAAAAATGGGGGGGATGAAGTATTTCTTCAAGGGGGTGATTTTTGAAGGAAGTTAGTGAATGAAATGACCAATTTTCTGCTTATCCATGATTGTAAAAACTGCTTGTACCTACCCATCTGCTACCCTAACATTTTTACTTCATTTTCATGGGTGCATTTGAGCTTTAAAACCTTTGTTCATTTTTCTTTTAAAACAAAAAAGTAATTAATTCTATCCCTTTTTCTTCCAAGGGCTTAGATTAAGTTGTTGAGCTCTTTATTATTCTCTATCTAACTACTAATCTGCCAAGATTAGACTGTTTGGCTAGATCTTTATTCTCTATCTATCAACATGAAATTTAAAGCATGAGAGGTTAAGATTAAGCTATTTAACCTTCATGGATTGTGGCATTTTAACAAGATGCACACAATGTTTATTTTCCAGTAAAAGTAAATAGTAGTGGCATTTGGATTTGCATCACTTTCATGTTTTATTTTTTATCATTTTGTTTGGGGTCCATTTTCATATTATTTTAATATTTTTTCTTTCAAGTCCTTTGATTTTTCTTTTAGGACTTTTAACCTCTTTACATTTTTTATTTTTATTTTTTTGATATGGGAAAACAATTTGCAGAAAGAAAAGTATGTACATACTACAAGACTAATCAAAGTCAATTCAAAAATTATGAATCCTATTATTATAGGACCCTAACAGCTTACATCCCTCAAGGTCAATCTCAGATGCTATACTACGCTCCTCAAGGCACTACATATCTTCCACCAAGTCAAACTCAAGTGTTATATAATGCACCTCAAGGCACCGCTTTCATTCCGTAGGAAAATCCATATGTTGCTCAGCAAGGACCTCAGTGGTATGCTCATAATAATAATCCTGGTCCTCAACCCACGTATGGGAAGTACTTTCAGGCTAATAACCCCTATGGACAGAATCCTCCGAGACAAAACATATGGGTATAGAATTTCTCTCAACCTGGGTGGAATCTGAATGTTGGTCTTTATCAACGACCTGTAATGCCTTTCAATACTCAATTACCTTTCCTTGCTATGTTGGAATTTCCCGATGTGTTTAAGTTGATGAACGATCCAATCCTTCATAGTCCATATTGGCTTCCAGTTCCGACCAAAATTCCTGGCGATTGTCCCAAATTTGAGGGCAAGTCTAGAGAAGACCCCCAAGTGCATGTTATGGCTTACCACCTTTGGTGTTCCTCTAACTCTTGGTGTTACACCATTTTTTGGTCATCTAATCCATTGTTACTAGATGGACACAAGTACACAAAGTAAGACCAATTTTACCCCAAGTAAAATCGCATTCACTATGAAAAATAACTTAGTAAACCACCTTTATTAAGTTGTTTATGGTATAAACAGGAAACCCCATGGGGAAACATTAAATAAATCCATATTCTTTTTATTTTTCCTCAAGGAATAATTAGTTAAATAGCAATTTAATTAATATTCCTTGTTATATTTAACCCAAAACAAGGAAATTAATTAGAAAAATCATTATTTATCTTATTATTTTCTAAGAATACTTATTTAAACATTACTTAAATAATATTATTTGTTAAATATGACTACATCTCCCTTAAATAATTAAATAAATAATTATTTATTTGATTATTACTCAACCATATTCTTAAAATGATAGATAAATCATTTATTTATTTATTATTACTTAATCACATCCTTAAAATGATAAATAAATCATTTATTTATTTATTATTTACAAATAAGGGGATTTGACTCAAGTCAAATTCCTTTTCCCTCCAACAAATATAATAAAATATTCCATAAAAGTTGGATCTTAATTTGGTTAATAATATTTTAACTATGCACCAATATCTAGACTAACTCAATATTTTGTTATAAATAGAAGGGTTTTCCCATTCATTTGTCACCTTTTGTTGCCTAAAGATCACTCTGGATCTCAACTTTTGGTCTGGCTATTGATCCACCATAATAGCCATATTTTTCCATTTTTGTCTGGGTTTTCTACACCATCAAGAGAGAGGAATTCTATACCTGAAGTGCTGAGGACTTACAAGAACCCATCCCATTGATGAAAACAGGGAACACCCTCTTGTGTTTTACTTCTAGGTGCCATCAATACAAAATTTATTTGATATATTCTTGTCTTGTCTGTTATCACTTAGGCCTTCCTTGAAGTTGTAAGAAAAGGAAAGAAACCCGAGGTAACCACAAACCAACCTTCAGATACAGAATCTAGCCAATCTGTATCCAGAGAGGGCTCTCTCTTTAAAATTTAGTTTTGTTCTTAGAAAATATTAGGCTAGTTATAAGTTCAAGAGTTTTTTTGAATTTAAATGGTGGAATCTACCAACTAAGGGTACGATTGAGTATTTTAGGCCATTGGGCTATGGAGTCGAAAGGATGGCTTTACTGGATTAAGTTTTTACACAAAAGATGGCTTTGCAGGGCAAGATAGCCAAACAGAGAGCAGTTTTGGATATTAAAGTGAATGGAGTGTATTTTGAAGGGATGAAAGGAAATTAAGAATCTTTCAACATGTTCAAAGAAAGAAAGTGAATGATTACAAATAAAGAGCAGTTAAGAATTCTTTACTATAGTAATCAAAATGTTTAAACTAGCAAAACAAGAGCAATTAAGAATTCATTGTCTATAACCAGTTTAGAAGAAAACATTTAGAATAATCACAATTGAAATCAGAGTACACTTGAGCAATTTATGATTTATTATTTTTTGTTATTTATTCAGAAATGGAACGCAGTGATATTATAAACAGATATAAAACTTAAAACATAGGATAGAAAAGACTTATTGAACTGTAGTCTGACACATGAATCCTGCAAAAAGTCTTGAGCTTCAAATCATCATCTAGCAATCCACAAAGAAGTTTCTCCAAAGCACTTTTATTCCAAAAGATCAATGTTACAGCAAAGTAGTAGAATCCACCCAAAATACTTCCAAGAGTGAAGTATTTGTACAAATTCTAAACTAAAATATCTTGAAAAAATATCAAGATTAGTTCACAAATCTCTCCAACTATTTTACATAAATAGAACTTAAGTAAAGGACACTCAAACTAATAAATCTATTTGGAACTATTTTGTATGGATAGGTGATGAAAAAGAGGAGAATTCGAATTTGATCCAACTCTTAGTTGATGATGAGGCATCCAAGTCACTAACTGCTTCCTTTTTTTGTGAATTCTGCTCCAACAATTCTGCAAACTTGGGGTCCAATGATATATTTTTATTTCTCAATACGTAACAGATATGTAAAAAGTGAAAGATTTTATTGTAGATAAATATGTTGGTGAGATAAACCTCTTTCATTTTCCTAAAATTCCTCTCTAGCTGTGCACAATAGGCTCTGCAAAAATATGTGTAAAACAGAGTTTTACATAGTCTGAAAAATAGCCTGTAAAGATGTGCATGTATCTCTCATTATGAAATCACTGTGCAAAAAGTGAGATAGGTTTTTGTAGACGGGTATCTTAGGAACAAAAAACTCCTTCAGTTTTGTATGATGTATTTTTTATTTACCACAATATTCTCTGCAAAATGATGACTTAACTGGTATTTTCTGCAAAACGTGCTTTCCAACATTGTTTAATATTTCCAAAACCATAATAGCTGTTAGAAAAGTGAGAGAATTTTTTGTAGATGGTCCTCTTAAGAACATAAACCTCCTTCAGTTTCACAAAATTCATCTTGGATTGATCACAATAGTTTCTGCAAAACAATGACTAAAACATGCAATTTCTGCAAAAATATTACTTCTTGTTGTGTTTTTCATCTTTTCACTTTTTTGTTCTTTTGACTGTTTTACTTTCACTTTAGACAAACTTCAATGTTGGTGAAAGTATTTTCATTTCCTCTTTTTACCATTTTACTGCCTCTGTAATTACTTTTACTATTTACCTTTGATTGCTCTGTAACTTCATTTTAACTTTCATTCTGACTTTTACCTGATACACTTTAACCACTGATACTCTTTAGTTGTTATGCTTTATAACCTCTGTTTGAATAGATTTGATAACACGCTTGGATTAAACAAGTCTTATGACTAGTATTAAGACTATTTATCCAAGGATGTGGTCTTCTGATTACCTGTAAAACAAAACAAATTGTTAAGAAAGCATTGGTTTGCAGGGGAGGTCGAAAAGGTTTCATTTGATTTTGAGAGGTCTGTGGAGTGAATCTAGAATGATTTTTGGGAGTTAAACCATGCTCGAATTGGTTAATAGAGGTTTCAGGTGGCGCAGATAGGTTATAAAGGGTTTTACTGCACAATCAAGTGAGAAAAACATTAAGGTGTTTGAACAGTGATTAAACAGGTGCTGGTTATAGTAGATGAATTCTTGAACACTGGATTGCGATTTTCTTCAGCAAAGTAACAGTTAGCAGTCCACAATGGTTGATTTTTGAATTTTGCATGGGAGAATGTCTTACGCACGGAACAATGAAAAAGATTCATACGCAATGTGTTTTATTTACAAAGTCGAAAGGGTGGCGGGTTTTAATTAACGGCGTCAGCATGTACGATGGACGCGTCACCTAGGATAGGCGGTAAGTGGTTTTTTCTGCACCCCTTTTGAGGGAAGGCGGTTTTGGGAGGAGAGGTAGTGAATCCACAAAACAAGCGACGCGTGGCCAGGGTACTATTTGAAAACCGCTGCAATTTCACGTGTTAACACTCGGACCGAGGATGGCCAGCGGAATTGACGAGAGCCGTCGATCTTGGAGCGGGTGATCTGATGGTTGATGGAACAGGGAGATGGCGGGGAGTTAATGGTGTGGGTCCGACGCGTTTAACGGTTAATTAATCATTTCAGGAGTGATTTGATTGGCTGGGGAGGTTATTAATTAACCTGGAGGGTTAATTAATCCCTTGGTTTAAAAATGTGGGAAAATGATCAGGCGCGGAGAAAATATACACGGAGAATGGATTTGTTTCAAAGTTTATTTTGAATTAAACTTCGAAATTATTTTGTTTTAAACACATATTCCATATGTTCAAAGTTTTTTCATATTCTTATTATATGATAATTAAATTAAATTAATTCAATTACCATAGGGGGCGGGATTTATTTATAATGATATTTTTTAGCCAAAGGGCATATAATGTGGGTTCTTTATATGAATATATGGGGGTTAAATACTTTGGCTAAAAACTATAATATATGGGTTTTTGGGATATTTATAAAAAATGAATTATATACATAGGAAAAGGTGATTTTTATGGGATTTAATACATAAGTTAGAGTTAATATGACAAAGAGACAATGTAAACTCAAAATACTTAAATATAACCAAGAAAGTGAAGATTCAAAAGTAAATGGCATTATTATACTTTCATCACTTAGACTTAGAATAAAAGTGATTTTGAGGGCTTTTCATGAAATATTGAAGGATTTTCCTAATTAAAATGGGATTTTACTTGGGAAAAGATTTTTGAAAGATGAATGAATGTGATAATGGATAATTTCAAGTACTTAGGTCTTTTCAATTATTGGGCCGAGGGTCCGGTCCCTCCAAAAGTCAAGGAAATGCCTTGAGCCCCTTTAATCTTCAAATACCTTAGTGCTTAGGGAAATTAGTTAAATCTTTGGGGAAAATGAGAGGGGAAATGAATGATTTGACCTTGCTTTGCTTTGAAATTCTTCCAATGTAGTATCTTCCTTTGCACTTGTGATGAAAGTAAAATTGAACACATTTGGAACCATGATTCATCACATGAAAATTTGCAACATCATCTACCTACCCTATCTACTTTACTCTACCATTTTTCTCCTTTATTAGGGTGCACTTAGACTGGCAAACCCTTATCACACTTTTCTTTTTCTTTTACATGGCAAGCCTACCTAAGTCTACACTTATTACATCCAAGGGCTCAGATTAAACTGTTGAGCTCCTTTTATTAACTCTACCTACCTACTTATCTGCCAAGATTAAACTGTTTGGCCAGATATTTATTCTCTATTTCTAAAACAGGAAATTGAAAGATGAATGAGTCAAGTTTAAACAGTGTGACTCTTCATAAATTGTGGCAAAAGTTTGACAAGCTGCACACAATTTTGCTTATTACAAAATAGCAAAAAGTAGCGGCATTTAGATTTGCACACTTTCCTTGGCCTTTCTTTTGGTGGGGTTCATTTTCTTTTACTTTTTTGGCCATTTTATTTTTTCACCCTTTGATTTTTCTTTTAGGGTATACCCTCTTTACTTTTTTTAAATTTTTTGATTTTTTTTATTTTTTTCGAGAATATGGAACACCTTTGCAACAAGAAAAAGGTTTGAACATATTACATAATTTATCAATACAATCATGAAATATGACTCCTATTGGTATAGGAGACTAACATTGTCTACTGGATGCATGGAGTAAATCTTATCTTTTCTACTGTTTAATGTCTTCTAATGCATAAATCTAGATTTTTGTAGCATTTATCTTGATCATTTATCTACAGATCTAAAGATATTAGCAGTCATTTATGTTGTTAGGGTTGTTTGTTATGCGCAGCTAAAGTGGTCTTTTTTCGTACACTTGGAATTAAGATTCATACTAACAAGTGGCGACTCCACACGGGTTTACGATTACAACCGATGTCATTTTTTATGATCCTTGCATATCCAGCTGCTTCAAACCCTAGGATTTCTCTTTAGATCCTTGTTTTTTATTTTCATGATGGTTTTTTTAACCTATAAAACCCTAAAACAATAAAAATTATGACTTCGTCTTTTCCAACGGACTGTTACTGGTGTCGCTGCCAAGTGGTACATCAAATTATGTTGTGGTGTCTTCCAATATTTCACCTCTTTAGCCATGGATTTTCTCATGCACTTTCAGTTACTGGTTCAGTATGAAACCGGGATGCACCTCCTCAAATCCTTGAAGCAAGACCAAGCTACCCATATCTCCGATCATATTAATGAATGGAGGTGTCGTCGTCGTCATCTCATCAAGTTTGAAATTCATGATCAACTTCTAACTGATTGGTTTACTACCTCCTTCGTTGCTCTGATTGCTAAGTACATTGATATGGGGGCATGCGTTACTAAATAACAAGCCATTGCTCATGCCCAGTACCTTGATCTTGTGTACTCTCAGTCTGGCACATTGTATGGACTCTTTCTTGATGCTCCTAGACCTGGAACTTCCAAAGCACTAGTGACACCATTCGTCGACAATATCATCGGTTCTATGTCTCAAACTTCTCGAAAGTCTCCTCCTTCGAATTCTTGGAAGCAAAAATCTACTCCTTCCAATGATACTGCTTCTCAGTCGACCCCGAATTCTAGTAAAACCGCGGAAGTGAATGTCATTCAGGCCAATCCAGTGGATAAAACTTCCAAGGGTAAAAATAAGGGTAAAGGTAAGGCCAAAACTGATACCCTGAAATAGGATTCTCAGAAATCTCTTGCTGATGATGGTTCACACCGTAAACTGAATTACCCTTGCTTGATTTGTGACAAAGAGCACTACACCAAGGATTGTCCCTGACGGGCTGAAGTGAGTCTATTTCTCAAAGGCACCCAAGGCACTCCAGTTGTTCTCGAAGAACCTTTCCATCACTACAAACCCAGTTGGTAGAGTAACCTCAGTCCTATGCTCCATTTGGCTCTTAGGTTTTCATAATGAACAATCCTGCATCCGTCTCTATAGCTACCCGATAAAAATATTATACCGAACTGCGTTAGGCAGCGGGGAAAGATATCACTAATAGTCCTCCTCCTTCGCCTGTTTCTAGCGCTCTTCATATTAAAAGGCTCAATACAGAGCCCATTGTATGGCTACCTTCCAAAGATGTACTCTGTAAGTCTTCTTACAATCCTAACGCCTGTGCTACTCAACATTACAGTATTGTTGAGGATTTGGCTCAGGCACCATCTGTTATTTTTGCATTAGAATTAGTTTAGATTTGTCCATATCAATAGAAGGCTTTTCTATCTGCCATCAGTGGGGTTGATCCTGCTCATTCGAGCCTTATCACTTTTGATTTGGAGAATTTTGTTCCATGTCTCCCTCACCATATTGCACTAATTATCCAAGTTGGGATTAATGGACTGAATATCCATCGAACAGAAGTGGACAACAGTGTGTCTACATGTGTCATGTCATCTGCCTGCTAGAAAGCCATCAGTTCTTTAGCTCTCAATTCATCTCCAAATGTTATAGAAGAATTCGATGGAAGGGAATCTAAACCTCTTGTTGTTCTCGCTAGTTTACAAATTACTCTAGAAGGGAAAAAAGTTAACATCAAGGTTGAAGTAGTTGACGCCAAGCTCAATTACAATCTTCTCCTCGGTTGTAGTTGGACTCACGCCATGTTGTGCGTTCCATGCACTCTCTTTCGTGTTTTGTGATTTTTTCACGAAGGAAAGATTATCACTGTCGATCAGTTGTCTTTTTACACTTCTTCATCTTCCGAGAGCAACGTTCTATACGTAGATAAAATTCCTACGCCTTATGAGAGTGTAGGGTCTAGTCTTTTCAAAGATCCTGCCCTCATGGGTATTTTTCCTCTTCCTCCACCCAACATAGTTCAAGTTAACATGCTCTCCAAGTCTTTCGATCCGTGGATCATCCCTTCGCCTGAGAATATTGATTCATTTGGAGATTCGATGTCATTAAGTCTGATCGAGATTGATTATTGTGAACTTATTTTAGCTTTGGATCCTTTGCCTCCTGATCATGCTCCTTTGGGCATGTATCTTGACACTTATTCTCAATCCCCTTGGCTCGGCGATTCAGATTTTCCTGATCCCTTAAGTGAGATATTTCCCTGCAATGAGGCCATCATGGAAACCATGTCTCTTAAGGATCCTCCTTGGGATGATAGTCATAATCATTCTTCATTCGTGCCTAGCCTTGGGGCCATGTCTACTTGTCTCGAGAGGTTCACTTCTCAAGTTCCTTCTCCTCCACTTCAAATGCCCATCCTGACACATGAAGTCTTTGTGGAAGGTAACTTAGGCAACATCACACAAATGATGCCTATCAACATATCTATTAAACCGGGGGTTGTCGAGAACATCCATATTCGGGTGACTTTTTCTCTTTATGAGATCCAAGTCTATATTAGTCTCTTCCACGAGTTTCACGAAGTTTTCGCCTGGTCTTATGAAGAGATGCCTGACATCGATCCAAGTATAATGGTGCATGAGATTCCTACCTATCCTAGTGCGAAGCCTGTTCACCAGCGTCTTCGTCCTGTGCACCTTAGAAAGGTAGCCGCTATTAAGGGAGAAGTTGAAAAACTTGTTAAAGCTGGTTTTATCTATCTGATTCCCTTGACAAAATGGGTTTCCAATATTGTTCCTGTGGATAATAAATAGGTTACCATTCATGTCTTTATTGATTACCGTGACATTAATCATGCTTGCGTTGAGGATAATTATCCCACTCCTTTTATTGATCAAATCATTGATAACTGTGCTGGGAGTGAGATTTTCTCCCTTATGGATGGGTTTTCTAGTTAGAACCAGATTAATATCCTTCCGACCGATCAACACAAGACCACCTTTATCTGTCCTTGGGGTAATTTTGCCTATAAAAAGCCCCCTTTCGGTCTTAAAAATGCTGGGGCTACATTTCAGCGTGAAATTTCATATACTTTCCATGATATCAAGCACATTGTTCAGCCTTATCTGGATGACCTTCCGGCTCATTTAGCTAAGCGTAAAGATCATCCTGATCATCTCCGCTAGATTTTTCTTCATTGTCGACGCTATAACATCTGTCTCAATCCACATAAGTTTGTCTCATTCATTACCTCTGGTCGACTCTTAGGTTTTATCATTTCAAACGATGGGATTCATCTCGATCCACTCAAAGTCGAATCTATTGTTAATCTCCCCTCTCCTTCCTCCTTACATCAGCTACAGAGTCTACAGGGGAAAGCCAGTTTCCTACACCGTTTTATACCTAACTATGATGAAGTGGCCAAAGGATTTACGTGATTACTGAAGAAAGGCGTCTCGTTCCTCTAGGATGAGATCGCCCAAAAGTCCTTTGATGCACTGAAGATGTTGCTGGTCAATGCTCCTCTGTTGCATCCTCCAAATTATCATTGTGATTATTCCCTCTATTTGGCTGCCGCATTTAGCACAATTTCCATGGTTTTGGTACAAGATGATGATGATGGTGACGAGCATGTAATTGACTATATAAGTCACAATATTCTTGATACTAAGATGCATTATGCACATGTCGAGAAGTTGGCATTGACTGTTGTTCAAGATGTTCAACATTTTCGTCACTATATTTTGTTGCGCACAGTGACTGTGATTTCTGATTGCAACCCTATGAATTACATATTGATTCGTCAATTGTTGGGGGAAAAGTACTCAAAGTGGATTGTCATCCTCCAAGAGTTCGATTTGGAGTTCACTACCGCCAAGTCGAAGAAGTCATTGGTCTTCATCGATCTGATATGCTCTCTCCCTTCTAATTCTGCTTCGTCTGGTTCCGAGGAACGCATTCCAGACAAAACACTTTTTCTTATTAGCACCCTTGATCCTTGGTATGGTGATATCATCATATATCTTCATAATTCCACCTTCCGATCTAAGTTGACGAAGGATTCTCTCTGACGCATCCGCCATCAATCGCAACCCTATCACATAGTTGAAGATACTCTCTACCACATCAGAGTTGATTCCATTCTCTGTCGGTGTTTGACTCTCAAGGAGGCTAAAAAGGCCCTGAATGATTGTCACAATGGCACCTGTGGCAGTTACATGTCTAGATATGCTACTGCACAGAAGATTATTCATGCTGGCTATTTCTTGCCCACCATATTTAAAGACTGCATTATTGTCGTCCGTAAGTGCCATAATTACTAGATCTATCAAAGAAAGATGCGTGCACCACCTTCCCATTTTCACCCTGTCATTACCATTGGTCCCTTTGTGAAGTGGGGTATCCATTTTATGATGTGTAACCCTCACTCTATTACACAACATTTTGTCACTGTCCCTGCAATCCCCATCTTGCACATTGGAGGATCATTTTTGTGACTTATGAATAGTGTCATGCCTTAAAAATAACATCATTGCATCCCTTTTGATGAAGGCAACATTCTTCCTATTGACATTTCCCTGAGAAGAGCTGTAAAAATCCCTGTTTTTGCGTTGGCGTGAGTAGCCAGTTCTGCCCTCGCGCCAAAGTGGAAGATTAACACTAGGTCCCGCACCACCTGGCGCTCTATCCCAGTGTAATGCCCATGCCAAGCTATTTATGAAATTTAAAATAAAAATAAAGGTGGAGGTTCCATTCCAACCATCTTCGGGATGAGTCGTTGGAAGTGGTTGAACTCAAACAACCATGGGCCTACTCCTTTAGTTAGTAGTTTACACCTCCCTTGGAACACTCCTAAAGGATAGGCCTCCCTGTCACCTTTGTAGGGATCCCAACCTCCTCTTTTCCTTCTATATAAACAAGCCTTCTCTCTTTATGAAAACTAGCTGAAATTGGAGACTTGAGCTGAACGAAGAAAATTATACAGCTGAAGAGATGAACACATTATAGTTGAATAACTAAGTTATTGAGAAGGTATAACAAGGAGAAATCCATCAAGAGGTCCCTTATACCGTCTGAATTCCCTGACGAGCTTTGAGACGTGCTTCACCCGAGCCCCGCTGGAGGAGACTGCAACGTCAAAGCATGGTTGTATCTCTTATTTCTACCTATTAATATAAGTGACTATTGTCTTGTTCCCGTCTTGTGTTTTGTCTTTATTTAATGCAATATGCTAGTCTTCTCTGACTGATTAGTATTTTTTGTATGAAATTAGTATGTGGTATGTGGTTGTCATTTTCTGATCTCTATGCAGGTGTCCAAACGTGATAAGTAGAAGGGTTCTGACTTGCCTTCGATCAGGAGCAGGAAGTTCTCATCATCACTACAAGTGTCGAAGACATATTTGGAGCACAGGTAGGCCATTTAATCGCATCCTCTTTCATTCAAACGTTTAGGAACCTACACTCTAGCATGATTCCCTATTACTAGACCCAACCTAGGGCTAGAGGGATCGTCTCTATCCATAGAGAGGATTTACCTACATAACAATTTGGCGACCATACTAGGGATCAGTGTGAGTTTTTCTTTGATCTTGTTGGGTCCTTTTTTGGGTTTTGGTCTTGTTATTTACTTTTTTGGTTGTTTAACTGTGTTTCAAACCCTTTTTGAGCCCCAAAGTGTCAAGATTGACCTCTGCTCTGTTGATTTTTTCCCTTTTTCCTTGGTTAATTGGCTTGGTGCAGTTTTTCCTTGAACATTCGTATCGATTGGCACATGTTGCTTTTGTAACACTCATGCAATCACTTGTTTGGCACTAAATACTTCCTAACAGTCGCGTCGACCCCTGTGAGTTTTTGGGTGTGAGCTTTTCATGAGTTTTTTGGTTACTTGTCTTTGTTTCTGGGTTCTTCTTAAGAGTAATTGAAGTGTTTTTGAATGCCTTTGATTGCTGGAGTCTTTTTTTCCCCAGTTTTTTGTCCATTTCTCATCAGTGTAGCTTGAGGTATTAGGGTTTCTGAGTGCCTTGGTGCACTGAGCCTTCTATTTGGAGATCGAGTTTCTTGTTAAGCTATAAAATTTGCTCCCTGTTTAATTTCTCTTGGTTTCTTTAATCCTGTTGAGTGCGTTCATTGGTTGAATGATCATTGCCTTTCTCGTTTTGATTTTTCTTCCACTTACTCCAAGCACCGATTACATTGCTTGTATGGGTCATTTTTGAGATTTCTCTTTCATTTGAAAAGTTTGTATCATTGGTTTGAGTGTTGTTGTGTTTGTTTATGTTGGAGGAGTCATTCCATTTCAAATTTTGCATTTGATCTGTCAAGCTAGTGTTTAGTTTTGTTTTTCATATCATTTAGTGCATTGTTTGCTCTATTGCATTGAAAAAAAATAAAAAATTATTGCATTATTTTTTCTTTGAAAATGAAACTTTCCTTCGCTTAATTTTCATTTTATAGGCTAGGAAAGAGTTTTGTTTTCCGCAGATTACATTAGATGCATTAGTCGATGTTTTCTCATGATTTCATTATTTTCTACTGCTTGAAAGTTTTATTTCCTTCTTGTAGATAGCTTTCATTGAACGAAAAGGGTATCCTTTGGCATGTAGCTTTGCATTTAGGAAGATTTCAGATTTGACATACGTTAAGGCCTAGAAATTGTAACCTAATCCAAGATCAACATTAAAATTTATTTCAATTAACCTAAGGCAACATTGGAACCTAACGAAATATTCTAGTGGTCTAAGTTAGAGATGTGTTCCAGCGTCTTAAAACCTAGTAGTTTTCATTCGCCATCTGGCTTCATACATCACTAGTACGGACTTGTGCTCCCCATACCATCGAGTATATAAAGGGATACCCCTCTAGGATGCAATCCTTTTATCCATAGGAAGCCGAGTATGTGGCCTTGTAACCATGATACACCGAACACAGCATTCAGGGAGACTACCTGCACATACGTCAAGTCCTTGGTCATTTCTCTTTCATTTTATCACCAAGGTGTATATGGTAGTTCACAGAAACTTGGCATACCTTCTTGTTTAGATTACCTGAGAAGTCATTTTTTATCTTTACTGACTCTTTAAATTTGAAAATTTCATCGAGCACTTGTCCTTTTGCGCTCGTTCAAAATTGAAAGTGACTAGAGTCATGTTTTGCCTATTTCTTGACTCTTAAAACATGAATAAACAAAGTTTGGTTTCAGTGTCGTAAAATAAAATACCCACGATCACACGCCCTTTATAAAATTTCATTACTTGGCTTTTTTTTTTCTTGCCTTTGTTTTTTGAGTCTTTGCTTGAATCTCTTTTCCCTTCTTGTTGTGAAATAGTCACGGTGGCGGAACCACCAGTTTCGTCGTCCTTGCTCCCTTCTAGAGGTAGTCCTTTACCGGATAGCTCATTTGAAACTCCTCAATCCTCTAGGTCTACAGAGCTTCAACAACCTATTCTCTCGTTGATCTTACCCATTGCTACCTGATCTCTCGCTGATGAGCCAGTTGAGTTCAATTGGCCTCCCTCAGGTGCTTGGTCTGGTTTTGGGGATGAGTAAGAATTCCCTCCTCTTATGTCAGGATCGCCATTTTTAGCTACTGTTATACC
The DNA here is from genome assembly GCA_034641835.2 of Pinus albicaulis. Lineage (NCBI taxonomy): Eukaryota > Viridiplantae > Streptophyta > Pinopsida > Pinales > Pinaceae > Pinus > Pinus albicaulis. Next base: position 602,164,491 of record CM076580.1, read on the forward strand.
TCCTAGTCCCCGTAGTCTTTTCAAAGATCTTACGAAGGAGTCAAACATGGACACATCAGGTCCTATTGGGAGTGATGGAATTCATGTTTCTAAAGAAGAGTATCAAATTTTTCCTAAAAACACCCCTCATGTGTCTACTCAATCTTCACCATCGATGTCACTTCCACCCGAATATAGGTCTTTGGGTTAGATTATTGCTAGTGTTGCATTCATGGCAGCATCTACTCCATCCAGGAGTCTAGTCCTTCCATCATTAGGACTGTCACCGAAGAAACTTGCTTTGTCGCTTTCAGTTACATCTATCCTGGCTCAACCTACTGTCTATGCTGTTGCGTCTGCGCCGGTCACTTAGTCACCAGCAGCGTCTACCGAGATACCTAGTGGCCTCACTTTTGAAGAGTATCTATTGGCTATTCATCAACAGAACTCTTAGGTTTCTCAGCAGCCTCATGCTACTATTGATCAACCACACCATTATGACGAATATGGTAATCCTGTTTATTTTCCCTATCTTACTCCTCATCACTATGATGTTGTCGGTACCCCCATCTATGCATTTCCTACTCTCCATCATTATGATGAGCATGGTGTTCATGTTTATGACCCTTATGAAATAATTCCTAAAATTGGAATGACTTATCAAGTGCAACCTCCTAGCCCACAAGGACAACCATTGCAGGGACAACCTTCGATTCAGTCAGGGCTTTCATTTGGTCCTCAGGAAAAACCTTACAGTCCACAAGGCCAACCTTTACAAGGTCAGCTTATGGTCCAACAAGGGCAACCCCAAGGGCCTTCTGGTCAACCTTTATATCAACCAGGACCTTCTTATGGTCCTGGGAGGCAAATCTATTTGTTGCAGGGACAACCTTTTGTACAACAACCCAGATCATATATTCAAACTGGTCCAAACGTTGCGCAACAAGGAAAACCCTCTGGTCCTCCTCTAGGACAACCTAGTTCTTCACAGCCGTTAGGCCAACCTTCTCATCAAGGGAAACCTAGTGGCTCTCAACATCCAGGCCAACCTACTCCATAGGGGCAATCTTCTCAACTGGTCCAACAACTTGCTCAACCTCCTCAACAACAATTTTACTTTGCTTCATAGCAAGGTCCTACCTTTCAGCAGCTTGTTCAGTCTGCTCAACAACTAGTTTACCCTGTTTATTCAGCTCAACAAGGCCCCACTTATCAACATCCAGTTCGACCCCAAGATGTTTATTATCCTCGTGGTCAGTATCGACCAGTATATAGTGCACCTCAAGGTTTTACTTATTACCCTCAATCTCAGTTACCATATAATCAATCGCAAGGCCATACTTACATTCCACCATAAAATCCTCAACAAGGACCTCAGTGGTATACTCAGATGCTTATATCATCACAGCCATGGACTACTTCAACAAATGGGCCAAAGTAATGCCTACACTTGCCGCTGACGGTAAGACAACTGCTTAGTTCATATTCAATCATATTATTGCTAGGTTTGGTGTCCCTCAAGCCATCGTTACCAATCATGGTTCCCATTTTTGGCATTAAATGGTCGTGGAGTTGACTTCCAAGTTGGGTTTGTGTCACGACAGCTCAATGCCGTACTACCCTCAAGCTAATGGCCAGGTTGAAGCTATGAACAAAGTTCTTGTCACAATGCTTCAGTGTATGATTCGGATCCACAAATCAAACTGGCATCTCATGTTATTTTTGGCTCTTTGGGCATACTGAACCTCACTGAAGAGTGCGGCCGAATTCACCCCGTTTCAGTTGGTTTATGGTCTGGAAGCTACTCTCCTGATTGAGTGTGAAATACCTTCGCTCAAGTTAGCTGTGGGATTACTACCAAATACTTCGATAGAATAAGAGTGTCTCCTTTACTTAGAGAGGTTGGACAAAAATCGTCGCTTGGCTGCTTTGGTCATCGAACCACAAAAGAAGTGAGTCAAAGCTCATTTTGACCAGTCAGTTTCTCCTTGTTCCTTCATTGAAGGAGATCTTGTCCTCTTGTATTACCAAGCTCATCATAAGCTGGGGGTAGGAAAATTTCAACCTATGTGGCATGGGCCATACATCATTAAACGTGTATTGCAAAATGGGTCCTATGAGTTAATTTACTACGAAGGTCATCCTCTTGAATAACCCAGAAATGGGTTGTATCTCAAAAAATATTATTCCCGATTCATTCATGCATAACAGGTGTACATAGGTGTTTTTTTTCATTTTTTTACATGTTTTGGGTTTGGTGTGTTTTGTGAGCATTTTCTTACTTATTGGGTCTTGCTTATTGTGCATATGTCTATTACCCCTTATGTCGGTTTCGCGGATGGAGCTTCCCACAGTACTAGGAATTTGTCTTCGGTAGCCTGGATAATTTGTAATCCTACTGGTGAGTTGATATATTTGCAAGGTATTTGTCTGGGATGAACTACAAACAATGTCACTGAATATAGCATTGTCATTGAGTTATTAACTGAGGTGATAAACCTCAGTATACACCCATTTCTTGTAAATCTAGAGTCACAGCTTGTTGTTCTACAACTCAATAATCGTTATTCAGTTAGAAATCCACACATTCTGAGAATTCATTTATTGGAAAGACATTTTGATCTCATTACTTATCAACATATTCCTAGAAGAATGAACACATTAACTGATATAGTGGCTAACATTGTATTATATAGGCATTTGCATAATTTGTAAAAGCATCATCATATGTAAAAGATCCATGTAGGAAAATAGATGTATATATATATATATATATCACATGTTTGCAACTGTGTGCATCACAACATCAAAAATATATGTATGTTCACATGGATTCAATGTCAGAACATACATAAATAAACAAAAAAAAATCATAATACTCATAAAATTTTAAAAAATTAAGTCTTACCCAAATCTTCATCCCAATCTTCTCCCTCCGGGAGTGGGAGGTCTGGATCATCAGTGAAATATGTGCCAGCGTAGGGCCAATCCTCCATGACAATAAGTTGTTGATGGATCCAATCAAAAAATTATGCCCTCCAAGACATCTGTTGGCCACCCCCTGTCGTTGGCATCAGTGCTACCCATCGAGCCATCCGTGGTTCTCTCACTGGTGGGTTCGGAACTATAACCTCCTGTCGCTGAAAAATTAGTAATCATTTCAAGAAGAATGATACCAGAATGGATCCATAACCAAATTGTTTCAATTTTGTCTTCTTGCATTTGGCTAGTTTTCACTTCATGTTGATGGTTACGGCCTCTACCTAGTTGTAGAGAGTCGGTGCCATGCAGTCCATAGCAAGAAGCAACTGTGTCTTTGTTGCTTCATGCGGTGCCATTGATCCAGCAGCCCATGTGATGGTATACAATACCACACGTAGTGTCAAATCAGGGATAGTTTGAATATTAACTTTCCCACTACCTGAAGCTTTCGTGCTCCTCGACATACCTTGTCGATTACCATAGTCATGTTTTCCATACAGGGCAGGTGCTAGTTAGGTGTGGTGCTGCACCCCTCCACAATAATCCTGTGATGAAATATACATCGGTAACATCAATTTCAAGTTCTTGATCCCGTAGGATGAACTTCTCTTGATTTTCATCCCATATACTAACTAGATATTGTAGCAATTCTGGTTGGGCTCAGAGGCATGGCGTTAGAAATAATTTTAGAAAATCACAGTTTCTGAGGGCTTCCATAACTCTCTCATTTTCCAAGGCCAATTCATCTTCTTCACTATGCTTCCTTTCTTTCCATTCTATGACCATTTTGCTCTTATCTACTTGCAAACACACACATACAAGTGGTATTAGTCAATATTTATACTTGAAATTATGAAAATTTGGGACATTTTGTGCATTATTTTGTTTGAAATTGGTTTGCGCCAATGGGCGCGCCCCAGTATTAAAAAATGGGCAGTTGGCGCGACTCCATGCCCAAAACCCACGATAACCACGTAGCCCTAAATTTTACAATTTCTCACCCCAAATTCAAAATTGACAAATGCAGGAAGCAAGGAATAACTTAAAATGACAAGAGAGATCTCAGCTCTTACCTAGAGTTGACGGATTTGCGATTGGTGTACTAGATTGGCCACTATCGTCGCCACAAGATCACACAATAAAATGGGTGAAAATGGCTCCACAAGAGGTAAAAATGAAAAGTAATTATTTTTTACCATTTTTGGCATTTTATAACCTTTTCACAACCCTAATTAGGTTTAAGGCATATTTTCGATTATTTTATCATTATTTTTCAAAAAATACGTTTTACAGAAACAGGTTTTTCATGTGACAATGATGAAGTAACGAGTTATATTTTATACTTTTTCGGACTCGGTAAAAACACGAAAAAGTCACTACTAGAGTCATCTTTCTCCTCTTTTTTGACTCTCTAAAACTGAAAATATTGCCGAGACTCTTGTCGTGTTGAACTCATTAAATGAATGTGAAATTATATCTACCCAATATATGTTTACCCCTTTTTCGAGCTGGGATAGATTATTTACGAAAAAGGAATACCTTAGCCTATCATGACTAAGAGGTTCTCTTAGACAGTTTTCTACCTTTTCGGATCTGTGAGACTACCTACAAAAAGGGACTGCTGGATTTTTCTTTTCTGCCTTCTTTTCAAACTCTCTAAACATGAAAAGATGTCGAGTTTTTCCTTTGTTAGACTCGTTAAACTCTGATGACATCGAGCTTCATCACCATGATGTTATTTGAGTTCCTCCTTCCTAGGGCTCGTAAAATGTACTAGGACGGATTTGTCCAAAGGAAAAACTTACAGTGCAAGCATATGTTATCCCCTTCAAGCTTGTTTTCAAAAATAGTTGTGGTACTCACCAGAAATGGTGCGGGAAAATGGAACCAGATTTTAGTCGTGTTGGCAGTATGTTGCTCTTGAATATGGCACTTGTCTGCATTCATGTCGGGTTGGGGATATCCCATTTCATCATTTTTTTGCCTTCATGGGTTTGGGTAATCTCTTTTGACCTCTCATTTTCTCTTTTCCACGTCATCATGACCTCAGATCCTTTGATGTCAAATACTGCCAAATCCAGTGTCGTGTTGCTGATATGTTCAAGAGAATTTTTCCTTTGAAGTTTTCAACCTCCCTTTGATTCTCTGTTGGTCATGATTCACAAACATCATATTCCTTTGTCTCATGTCGATGATGTGGGAAACATTATGGCCCACCTTCGATCAGGTCACTTCCTGTCGACTTTAGTTCATTATCCAGGAAATTGATCTAGAGACTCATTTTTTGGTACCTTGGAGCATGCATGCCTCAATGGCAGGTCCTTCGCATTCGACATAAAGGTCCACATCATTGGCCTTCGATCGACTAACTTTGCGGGTGTTCGACGCCAAATCACTGTTCACATTCCGTGGATTGTACCTTTCGTACCTTGAGATCCATTGTCATTATTGGTGGTTTCTCTCATGTCTGTTAACAACTTTCATCATTGGCTGGTAATCAGACGATTTTCTTGCATGTTTGACTTCAGCTCACATATTTGCATGGCTGAATTTGTACTTGTTCAGATCGAGATGGAGTGAAAGACCCTGGGTTTTGTCTGATAAATCCAGGCTACAGGTTCTTTGTGGATTATCATGACTTATTTCATGACTCTTTGATTGGAAGGCTGCGACCATACCTGATTCTATTTTTTGATCTTTGCTACTAGATGGTTGTGTCCATACCTAGAACTTAGTCTTTATATACTCTTTTATGGATGGCTGGACCCATGCCACATGATCATGTATCAAATATATCAGTTGTATTTGTAATTTCTGATAGTGGTGTTTGGTTCCAACGCGTTCTCATAAAGAATTTCACCCCTCCCTCTCCCTTGGACTTCATGCTTTAGGAGGCATTTGTTACACAAAATTTTTTCACTGTCCCTGCAATCCCCATCCCACACATTGGAGGGTCATTTATGTGACTTATGAATAGTGTCAGACCTTGAAAATAACATCATTGCATCCATTTTGATGAAGGAAACATTCTTCCTGTTGACATTTCCCTGAGCAAAGCTGTAAAAATCCCTGTTTTTGCCTTGGCGCGAGTAGCCAGTTTTTCCCTCGCGCCGAAGTAGAAGATTAAAACTAGGGCAGTAATATTCCAAATCTGGAATAACATAGCACACATGTTGTAATAACGCACTCCTGGGAGATTGATGTATAGAAATGATTTTACAGCCCTTGGGTCCCTTAGATCAACAGATCTGGAGTCTAGATCCAAAAGGGGAGCAAAAACAAATCAAACTAGGTGTGGTAAACAGATCTCCCAACACCTAGTCTAGCTGAAAAACACCCTACAAGAGGGGTTGCAGCTATGCACAAAAAAACGCTTCAGAAATAATGCAGTATTGGACAGTATGAGCATGAGGCCACAAAATATGATTAACTTATGAATATAAAGCAGAAAATCATAATTACAATGAATCTCTTTCAATATACAGTAGAATACAGGAGACAAGAGAGCAATAAATCTTCAAAAAATAAGGCTGCAACACATGTATAAACTGAGAAATGGCTCAACAGCATTATTTTAAGGAGCTGCAGCAGCTAAAAATTACAAATCATATCTAGGACATATTTTTGGACAAAACATCAGATCCATTTCATATCTGGAAACTAGACAGTCTTATTTACAAGATCCCATTGGGGTTTTGACCAAAACATGCATAAAAAAGAGTAGATCTAAGTTTTAAGTTGTAGATCTGCAAAATGATGCAGAAATTTCTAAAGATGATTTTATATTACAATAGATCAAATCTAAACATTACATGGATCAACAAGCTAATCCATGGATCACCCAAGTCAATGGCAAAGCCCCGCACCAAAGATCTCTTATAAAAAACAAGATCAAAACACCCTGCAGAACCTCTAATGAAAATAACGTAGTTCCTCAATGAGAACTGCGCTGTAGCTTGAATAACATAGATGGCCAGCTACCAAGATATAGATCTGAAGAATAGAACAGTGGATGCACTCTTCCAGGAGGTTAAAAGACACACTCCATGAGAAGAGGCTCCAATACAAGCTAGATCTTTGCAAATCTAGAATCCCACTTGTTGCAGCTTACAAGAGCAAGCAAACCCTCACTAGATCTGTGCTATAATTGGAAGTAGAGCTTGGCCCAAAGCCTGATACTGGATCAAATCAACAAATAATCCTCCAAGAATCCTCAAAGGAATAGGTGAAATCCCTTCATAGGAACTCTAAGTGCTAAGCAACACAATTCTCTACTAAATAACAGAGAATAGTATTTTTCTAAGCAGACAAGATACTCATAAATATAATCTGTCAACAACCTTCTCTTTCTGCTCTCCCCTTCCTTTTATAATATGAAAGCCTTTGCAAACCCTAAGCCACCTTGATGAGTTAGCTCCTTTCACATGAGGGCCTCCTTCTAGAACTGCGTTGTCCCTTCATGAGATACATTGAACCTAGAAAACACTGTATATTTGGTTAAGGTTGACCCAGTCTCACATTTCAAACCCCTTTGACACTCGCAAGCGATTTATTTACATGGCCCTTATCTATCTTTGTTCACATGGGAATTGATTTATTCAGTCTTTTCAGGAGTTTTACATGTCCTTCTTTATTCATTTATTCATGCAACAAAAAGTAAAACAAAAATTAATATTCCTCTTAGCTTAGGCTAAGTAGGAATATTACATTCCTCCCCTCCAAAATGTTGCATGTCTTCAAGCAACTGATAGGGTAAGAGCTATAGTACTTCTCCTCCTCCATTGATGTCATCATCAAGGATAAAGTCCTCAGGATAAGCCAAGTGATCATAAAGCCAATAGATTATGAATTGTTCCTCCAAGGTGAACATAATATGTGCATAAGCCATACCACCAGGAGTGAAAACATCAACAGAATTAAACATTGTTGAAGCAATGCTACATATAAAACATGTATCATGAAGTACAGGTACAAGTTCCAAACCATGTGGTATATACACAATTGCTGCATGATTCACCTTAACATGGCTGAAGATGATAGGTAATTTTGGTGCCTTTGGAAACCACCCATCATGAGAAGGAATCTCCCTTTGCACAATAAGGGAGTGGCCAAGTTTAGCATCCATATTGGCCCACCAAAACCCATGAGATCCACATGATCACTCACTCCCATTAGGAGTCATATCTTGAAAAAACATGCAAAGGCATTTAATAAATCAGAAAATATAACTTGCTTGGCATGATCAGATCCTTTACCATCATAGTCCTTCATACACATGGAGTTGTGCATGAGCATTCCCCTCCTCTCAAGCAAAGGAAGAGCTGGCTGAGATGACTCTTGCAAAGAGTCCATTGGCTGTACCAATCCTCCATAGCTATTTCACTCTTGAAAGTGTTGATGTAATTCCTATCTCATGCCTTCCCAATCAAAACTCCTCATGATCAGGGTATAGATATTCATTGAATGCATATGGCTGAGGAAGAATACCTCATGTGCTCCTTGTAGAATCTTCTGCTTGAGCTTGGAAGCTCCAGCCAAGAATACCTTACCATAATAATAGATGACATCTCCTTGGACTAAGTATCCCTCTTCTTGCTGCATGCCATCTAGTATCATACCTGTGTGGAGATCTTTGGAATACTCTACAAGAAGTTGAGATTTCCAATAAAGATCCACACTCCTCAACAATGACAGCACTGCTGATACATCCATGGAAGTACTTGTCATATTGCTAATCTACTTTTTGACATTTCTCATGCCAAATGTGTTTACTAAGCAAATGAAATCAGAGTTTGAGATGTCTATGATTGGAGAGCTTATTTTCTATTTAGGACTTCAAATTCAGCAGAATAACACAAGTACATTCATATCATAGGAAAAATACTTAAAATAAATGTTGAAAAAGTTCAAAATGGAAGACTGCAAACTTGTGTCAACTCCCAGGATCACAGGATGCAAGCTGTGTGCTAATGATGGATCTGTTGATATAGATAAAAGACTCTATAGATCCATGATAGGAAGTCTTATGTACCTGACAGCATCAAGACCAGACATCATGCTAGCAGTAGGACTTGTGGCTAGATATCAAGCAACACCTAAACAAAATCAGCTTCTAGCAGTCAAAATAATATTTAGATACCTACAAGGAACTGCACAGTATGGACTTTGGTATCCAAAAGGAAAAAGCTTCACTTTGATAGTATACACAGATGTAGATTGGGCCAGCTGTGTGGATGACAGGAAAATCACAAGTGGAGGTGCATTATATCTAGGAGAAAGTCTGGTGGCATGGCTAAGCAAGAAACAAACATCTATTTCTCTATCTACAACAGAAGCAGAATACATAGCAGCAGCAGCATGTTGTACACAAGTCATGTGGATGAAGCAAACCCTCCAAGACATGAAGGTAAGCATTGATGAACCTGTCTCAATCAAATGTGATAATACAAGTGCTATAAGCATATCAAAAAATCCTGTGCTTCATTCAAAAACTAAACATATCCCAATCAAGTATCATTTTCTCTGAGAATAAGTAGCTCAGAAGGTAGTAAAGCTAGAGTATGTGCCAACAAAATAACAGATCGCAGATATATTTACCAAACCACTTGCTATAGAACCATTTGAATATTTGAGAGATAGAATAGGTGTAGTATCTGTAGATACTACTCTCTGATATGAAGAGAAAGCATAGTTTTAGGGGGAGAACAGAAACGAAAATATCATTCGAGGGGGAAGTCAGTTAGCATGAAACAAGTCCTCAAGATCAGTGCAACATGAGTGAGAGTTAAAATCACACTGAAAAATGAGCAACCCCTTGCCATTGATGTCAAAGGGGGAGGAAGAGCAAGCAACAAAAGAAAGGGTCCTAAAGGGAAAACAGAGGAAGTGTATTGCCATCAATGCCAAAGGGGGAGACTGTTGGAAATTTTGTCATTGATGGCAAAGGAGGAAGCATAAGCAAAGGAGAAGACAACAGAGAAGAACAGAGGGAGAGTATATTTACAGGGAGCATGAGAAGAACAGAGGGAGAGTATATTTACAGATACAGGGCAGAAAAAAGAGAAGCAAGCAGTGCAAAGGAGACAACATAGATGGCAAAGGAGACAGGAGGAAGAATACTATTGAAATGAAATGGTCGAGCAACAGAGGCTAAGGAAAATACAGTGACAGGAGTGAAAATATGGTAGAGCAGCAGAAATACAGTGACATGATATGTACAGTAACAGGAAATACAGTGACAGGATATGTACAGAGGTAGAGAAATAGTCGAGCAATGGAGGCAGAGGCAGAGCCATTATCAAACAATGAAATGATCAACGTTGAATTAACGTAATAATGAAATAGGCTTCATATATTGAAGTGTTGAAGAAATAAAAAATAAACCCTGTGTTAAGGAATTATGAATCGAAATGCAGAAAATTGGTAATAAACCCATGCATTATAATATGTGGAAGTGCCGTGTTGAAGTGTTGACAGAAAAATGGTTAATATATGAAAGGAGTGAATGAACCTGTAGAAATGGGGTGGAGGCTGAACCCTGAACGAAGGTGGAACCATGAAGGAACAATAACTGTGGTTTCAACCCTCAGAAATCAGCTGTATCGTGCAACAGATAAAATGGTAAGCGGATTTTTGTGAAATAACGTGATATGAGTTTTCACTCGTCACGTGTCCAAAGGCAGTATTACAAAATCAGGTTTATCACACAACTTTGGATAAATAACATCCATGCATCTAATTTGTGCGATATTACATGACCACCATTGGATTGTCAGCAGAAGCGCGATAGTCTATTAACCGTTGGATGAAATGGGTAGGTTAACACTGGGACCTAGTTTCATCGCGTGGGTTTAAGAACTACATCTCGTGCAAGCATGTAATGTGATTACCGTCGGATTGGTTGTATGGAGCTTGAGAGTAGGTGAATCATTGGATCCAAGCGGAGTTGTGTACATGTTAAGCAAGGTACGTAATATGTTCCTGTGGGCCCAGATGCTTTGTAACATGATGCGTTGGTTTGTTTGGAAGTTAGAAGTTAATAATTTGTGATAAAATCAAAGGTTATATGGATATATATATTACTGCTGGGTTTTAATATAAGTCTGCGACACGTTAATGTTGTAACAATTGAAGCGGGGAATATATATATATATATATATATTGTTTGATATGGGTCGAACGAGCTATAGTTATTGGTGCTTTACACAACGTCAACGGTTTGTTAGGGGGTTCTTAACGTTTGATTTGAGGAATATATGTATATGATTGATATATATATATATATATTATGACGAAACCATATGCATGTAAGAGTATATATATGTGAATATATATAGAATGTTGATGTGCCGAGGGTTAAAGCCATGGTTGAAGATTGACTTAGGCTGAAGTATATATATGATTCAAAGGGTAATCCTGGAACACACACACACACATAGATATCTATATATATATATATATATATATATATATATATATATATATATAGTGGGTCGAACTTTTCCAAGGTGAGAATCTTTGGGTTATTGAACTATTAAAGGTTGACTTCATACATGTATGTTGAAAATGAGTTGGTATGCGAATATATAAGGTGGATGACCAAAAACCTTATGTAAATGCTTGCATATAACCAAAGTTAATATGCGAGTGGGACCCCACATGAAATTCTGAGAATCATTACCCCATTTGGTGGATAAATTGAAGACCAAAGCGGAAAAGTATACATATATACCTATATGCAGCACTTTATATATGGGTAGCACTTTTTAAACAAAGGGTCAAAGTATATTTGTATATATATATATATATATATATACATATATGTGTGCAGTACTCTATAGCTTAGGCCTAATACAACCAAAGACTTATACTATGGGACCCTCACCAATCGCATCGGAGAAAAGTTGACAACGGAACAGGTTAACAAAAGATTGAAATTGTGACGAAATTTTAGACCCGATGGGTTTATAAACCATGATTGATATATGTTTAAGTTCCTGCATAACAATGAATCATCGGAATCGGAGCATCGAAACATCGGAACATCGGAGAATCGCAAATCAATGAATAGTGAATCATCAGAATCGGACCATCGGAACATCGGAACATCGGAGAATCATAAATCAATGAACAGTGAATCATCGAAGCATCAGAGCATCGGAACTCACAACTCAAAGTTGCGACTGCGGTTAATCACAATCAGAAGAAATCAAGGGATGATACATCGCATCGGAGAATAATGCAAGCTCGGAAAGTGGGCCTGAAAGGGGCATTTTATGTATTAAAATGATTTATTATTGTTATATTGCCAAGAGGTATCAGGGCTAAATAACGCGGTAGTTTGTATGTTAAAACTCTGTATAATTTTGCTGAGAGTTAAAATTGCATTATATATAAAAAGCATTGTTACAGATACATAGCAGTTACACCATGGAAGAGAATAGGAGGACTAGCAAAGCCAAAAGGGACAAAACATTGTGACAGAAAAGACAAGCGCAATAAGAGGCTAAATGGGTGAGCTGGAATTCACATTGTAATCAAATGTAATTGGTTTAACTGATTTATATTGTTTGTGATGCATTGGCAAGTCTCCAGAAGAGAAAAAATATCCCACTGCAATATTAAATTTAGTACATATAGTTATATCTTTCTGAGTGAGTTGGAAAAGAAATGAGAAGGAAAAATACTAAGAGATATGGCTATCCATTTCGAATTCGCTGAGGAATATAGACAGTCACAAGAAAATCCTTATAAATAATATCATCTTTATATGCACAATGAAGTTAGAGAGAGTAAGGATAGAGAATGCAAAGCACAAAATATTGAGGCAGAGAAGATAAGGAAGAGAGGAGCAGAAAGAGATGCTACAAAACAGAGCTGATATCTGAGGTAAATCAACAAACATTTCTTTTGATAAATTGAGGAATTTGGAGCTTCCCTATCAAGTTGAAGCTTGATAGCTGTTAGTTTTAGATGACTGAGGTTGGAGCCTCCTATAGGTTGGTGCCTGTAGAAAAATAGTGGTGAGAGGGAGTAGGAGCTTGCCTTTTCATCACAAGAATAATAAGATGTGGTTTTCTCCCTTTATGGGTTTCCACTTATATCTGTTGTCCCTATCTGTGTTGCCTGTGTGCTAAGCTGATTTACTTAATCTGCTTAATGTTTGCTTCTCTCATAATAAGTTTGATGTCACATTAATTTAATACTTGCCGCAAGATGTTGTGTAACCAACTCCAAAAAGAGAAGAAAAGAGATATCAACGCCTTAGAAATAAGCCACTTCGAGGGGGCAACCTCCAATACATTACATGAATGAACAATTCTTGGATGATACAATTCACAAAACCTCCTTTCTATATATAGGAGTCCATGGGGCCATAATGTAATCCTAGTGAGCCACAATGTAATCCTAGCCGACCTAACAATAATAATTTAAGGGCACAATAATAACAAAATGGGGGTTACAAGGGTACAACAATAACAATAAGGGGTTTACACTAACAATAATAAGGGGCTATACTAGTGATATAGGGACCTAACACAAGATATTAAGACTGTTCATATACTAAGGTTGGTTATAAAAGTAGGTTGTAAATAAGTTGATGAAAAATTTAAAAATCTCATGTATGCGCTAAACTGATTCACCACCCCCCCCTCTCATTTTAACTAAGAATTAAACAATTGGTATCAGAGCCAAGTTCCTTTTCTACCAGTTTAACCACTGAAAGGAGATCCTAGGCATCCAGGATGGCTAGTCAAGAAGGAAGCTCAACTAATAAAGCCCCTTTCTTCACTGGTGCTAATTATGCCTTCTTGAAAATCAGAATGAGAGAATACACAATGTCTCTAGGAATAGAGGTATGGGCTACTGTAGAATTTGGATATGCCCCAAAGGCAACTGACCCAGAAAGAGAAGCTAAACAAGAATTTGTAGCAAATGCAAAGGCCATGAATGCAATCTTAAGTGGATTTTGTGAGGCTGAATTTATCAAAATAATGCATAGTAAGACTGCCAAAGATATGTGGGACACTCTAGATAATATCCATGAGGGAAATAAAAAGGTAAAGACTACCAAAATTCAAGTATATAGAGCCCAGCTTGAAAATTTAAAAATGAATGATGATGAAGATGTTGGCAGCTTCTTCTTAAGAGTTGCAAAAATTGTTAACAATGTGAAAGCTCTTAGAGAAACCATACCAGAAAGTATAATTGTGCAAAATATTCTAAGATCTCTTCCATCCAGGTTTAATCTCAAGGTGTCTGGAATAGAAGAAACAGCTAATTAGGAGACCTTGACTATGAACCAGTTACTTGGAAATCTAACAGCCTATGAGATGAGACTCCCACAGAAGAAGCCAAGTACGAGGGAGGCAGCTTTTAAAACATAAAAGAAGAAAGAAGAAAAGGAAGATACATGTTCTTCCTCTGATGAAGAAGAGGCTAAATTTTTCAAGAAACTGGATAGAGGCTCAGGTAAATACAAAGGTAAACTTCCTTTCAAATTCTTTAACTATGGAAGAGTTGGACACTATGCTGCTAAGTGTCCTCACAAGAAAGTAAGGAATCAGGCTCAAGAATCAGGGAAAAATACATCAAAGAACTAGCAGAAAGGAAAGAAATTTAGTAGGAAATCCTTCTATGCTCAACAAGACAGCAGTACATCTGAAGACTCAGATGAACCCTCAAGTGAAGAAGGAACCTATGAATTTTTATTGATGGCCATAGAAGAACTTGAAGGACTCCTGCTAGAAGCTGAAGAAGAAGAAGGTGATGTTGACCTTGAGGGGGAGCTAAGAAGTTCCCTGGAGGAGATTGATAGACTCAAACTGAACTGCAGAAAACAAAAGTACATTCTCCTTAAGTATGTACAAGAAGAACATAATTCAGAAGTCCTCATGCAGCTAAAGATAGAGCTTGAAGAAGCCAAGAAGATAGAAGACATGTTACTTAAGCAAATCAAGGAGAAAACTCAGGAACAAGAGAAGTTGGAAGAAGAAGTAGTATGTCTCAGGAAGAAATTAGAAAATTCTCAAAGGAAAGTGGCTATAAATTCTTCTCAAACAACAAGCTCTGGTAAGTTGAATGAAATTATGGATTCTCAAAGATCTCCTATGATAAAAACTAGAATAGGATATGAAGGAGAATCAAGTAAAAGCAAAGAAAAAGAAGATAGAGAGATTATTTTTGTAAAAGAAAATAAGGATGATGAAGCAGCTCAAATAATCCCTACAAAAGAAGAAACATGTAAGGAGGGAGACAAAACCCTGAAGAAGCCTCTAACAGGGATAATTTTAAGCATGGAAAATTATCTTGAAGTTTAAAAAATTGGCGAATCTCACTAGTCCCTAATATGAAAACTATAAATTTTTGTTGATGTATTTGTAAAATTATTCAAATTTATAATGATATTATATATATTATCTATATAATGTTGGCGATTTTTAAAGTAAAATAATTTTATATTGTAAAATTTGGGCGAATCAATTTTATAAAAAAATGGAAATTGGCGAATCTTTTTTTTGGAAAAAACATGGAAAATTAGCCCACTTGCTAATATTAGCCCGTAAAATTTTCCATGATCTATAATAACAAAGAATGAAAGAAATACTCAGACAACAGAAAAATATTCATATACCCCTAAGTATGTCAAATTTGGAAGCCATCAAAGGAGATTCTTCCCTCCTATGAAAAATGCCACCTGTTATGTCTGCCACAAGCTGGGACACATTGCTGCATACTGTCATGCAAAGAGAAGTAATTCAAACCAAAAAAAGATGCAAACAGTGAAGAGACTATCTCAAGCAAACAAATGGAGAAGACAACCTTACATCAGGTATGAAAATAGTTTCTATGGTTACTGTTTTTATTGTAAGGAATTTGGCCATAAAATCATTGAGTGTAGAAAATATGGACAAAGATTGATGTTCAACACCTCAAGGAGGTTTATGAATCAAAGAAATTTTGTTCATACTCACAATTTTGCAAAAATTATGATCAAATGTTGTGTATGCAATAAAATTGGACATATGCCTTCCAAATGTCCTCTGAGAGGATGTGATTCATCATCTCACAAAAGATACCAAACAAAAGGATGCTTCCAGTGGAAAAAGAAGGTGAATAAGCGTGACCTGGCTCTAACTGCTCAAGACCTGAAAAGCCAATGGTATCTAGATAGTGGCTGCTCAAAACATATGACTGGAGACAGAAGAAAATTTATAACTTTTGACGAAAGGAAAACTGGTAATGTTACTTTTGGCAATGATAAATCAGGAAAATCAAGGGAAAGGGCTTAGTCAGCTTAGATAATGGCAGAGGTAAGGCCCAAGATGTACTATTTGTAGATGGGTTGAAAGTAAATTTGCTGAGTGTCAGTCAAATGTGTGATAAAGGCTGCGAAGTTCTTTTCAGAGCACAAGACTATGAATTCAAATCAAGCACCACAGGTAAGACTCTGCTCAAAGGTGTTCGAACAGAGAGTAATGTTTACATAGCGAAAGAGGAAGATGAATCATGCCATCTTAGAAAACTTGAGGAGTCATGGTTATGGCATAGGATATTGGGACATCTCAGATTCTATCATATCATTAGACTAAGCAAGAAGAAAGTTGTCAGAGACATGCCAGAAATAAAAAGGCCTTCTAATACCATATGCAAATCTTGTCAATTGGGCAAACAGACCCGCACATCCTTTAAGGCCAAAGATGAGTTATCAACAAGAAGACCACTCCAGCTTGTGCACATGGACCTGTGTGGACCTGCAAGAACTAAAACACCAAGTGGAGAATCCTACTTCATGCTGATAATAGATGATTTCTCTAGAATGACATGGATTGCATTTATCAAGAATAAATCAGAAGCACTGGAGAAATTTAAGATATGCAAAGCATTAGCATAAAATCAAACATGATGCAAACTAAAATGCATCAGATCAGACAGAGGAGGTGAATTCACAGATTATGACTTTGCAGGCCTATGCAATGAACATGGGATAAAAAAAAAATTTACTATTGCAAGGACACCTCAGCAAAATGGAGTAGCAGAGAGACAAAACAGGTCTGTACAGCAAATAGCCAGAGCCATGATGCAAGAGAGTAATATTCCTCAAACCTTCTGGGCAGAAGTAGTACACACAGCCATGCATATTCTAAACAAAGCCCATTTAAGGCCAAGCAGTGACATGAATCCCTATGAACTATGGCATGGTAAACCAGCTTCAATCAAGTACTTTAGAATCTTTGGAAGCAAGTGTTATATAAATAATAATGATGAAAATCTTGGGAAATTTGATGCAAGAGCAGATGAAGGGATATTTCTAGGATATGCATCCAAAAGTAAAGGATACAGGTGCTACAACAAGACTCTTCGAAAAATAGTAGAAAGCTTTGGCGTGAGATTTGATGAAGAACCTCCAAACAATACAAGAGGTACAGACTGCAACAGTCCATCAGACAACCATGAAGAAGAAAACCAAGATGATGATGAAACAAGCAAGACAACATAAGATGCTGAACTGAGATCGAAAGCCCCCTCAAGATACACTCAGAAGAACCGTCCAGAAGATCAGATCATTGGAGACAAGAGAGTAGGGGTCCAGACAAGAAGGCAGCTAACTAAATAGACAGAAGAGGTATACATAGCCATGTTATCACAAATAGAGCCAAATAAGTTTGAAGAAGCCAACAAGGACAAGTATTGGGTGAATGCTATGAATTAAGAATTGGACCAAATTGAGAAGAACAATACCTGGGAATTAGTCCCTAGACCCACTGAGAAAAATGTCATAGGCTCAAAATGGGTATTCAAAAACAAACTGAATGAGAAAGGACAGGTAATCAGGAATAAAGCAAGACTTGTTTGCAAAGGATATTCACAAATCGAAGGACTTGATTACGAGGAAACATTTGCCCCTGTAGCCAGAATGGAAGCTATCAGAATTTTTCTTCCCTTTACATGCTACCAATTCTTCAAGGTATATCAAATGGATGTGAAATCTGCATTTCTGAATGGAGATCTAGAAGAAGTCTACATGGAACAACTAGAAGGCTTCTCATTAACAGACAAAGAAGACTATGTATGCAGACTAAAGAAGGCTCTATATGGACTAAAACAGGCTCCTCGTGCTTGGTACTCAAGGTTGGATAAATACTTGCAAAACCAAGGCTTTAAGAGAGGAGGAGTAGACAACAATCTATACATAAAATCCCATGAAAATGAACTCCCGATTTTTGTAGTATATGTTGATGACATTATGTTTGGAAGCAACAAAGATGAGCTAGCAAAAGGGTTTTCTGAGGAAATGAAATCAGAGTTTGACATGTCTATGATTGGAGAGCTCAGCTTCTAATTAGGACTTCAAATTTAGCAAAAGAACATAGGTACATTCATATCACAGGAAGAATACTTAAAAGAAATGTTGAAAAAGTTCAAAATGGAAGACTTCAAACCTGTGTCAACTCCCATGATCACAGGATGCAAGCTGTGTGCTGATGATGGATCTGCTGATATAGATCAAAGACTCTACAGATCCATGATAGGAAGTATGTTGTACCTGATAGCATCAAGACCAGACATCATGCTAGCAGTAGGACTTGTGGCTAGATATCAAGTAGCACCTAAACAAAATCACCTTCTAGTAGTCAAAAGAATATTCAGATACGTACAAGGAACTACACAGTATGGACTTTGATATCCAAAAAGAAAAAGCTTCAATTTGACAGCATACACAGATGCAGATTGGGCCAGCTGTGTGGATGACAGGAAAAGCACAAGTGGAGGTGCATTCTATCTAGGAGAAAGTTTGGTGGCACGGCTAAGAAAGAAACAAACATCTATTTCTCTATCTACAACAGAAGCAGAATACATAGCAGCAACAACATATTGTACACAAGTCATGTGGATGAAGCAAACCCTCCAACACATGAAGGTAAGCATTGATGAACCTATCTAAATCAAATTTGATAATACAAGTGCTATAAGCATATCGAAAAATCCTGTGCTTCATTCAAAAACTAAACATATCCCAATAAAGTATCATTTTCTCCGAGAACAAGTAGCTCAGAAGGTAGTAAAGATGGAGTATGTGCCAACAAAAGAACAGACAACAGATATATTTACCAAACCACTTGCTAGAGAACCATTTTAATATTTGAGAGATAGACTAGGGGTAGTATTTGTAGATGCTACTCTCTAATATGAAGAGAAAGCATAGTTTCAGGGGGAGAACAGAAACGAAAATATCATTCCAAGGGGAATTCAGTTAGCATGAAACAAGTCCTCAAGATCAGTGAAACATGGGCGAGAGTTAAAAGCACACTGAAAAATGAGCAACCGGAGGAAGAGAAAGCAACAGAAGAAGGGGTCCTAAAAGGAAAACAGAGGAAGTGTATTGCCATCAATGCCAAAGGGGGAGACTATTGGAAATGTTGTCATTGATGACAAAGGAGGAAGCAGAAGCAAAGGAGAAGACAACATAGAAGAACAGAGGGAGAGTATATTTACAGGGAGCATGAGAAGAACATAGGGAGAGTATATTTACAGGGAGCATGAGAAGAACAGAGGGAGAGTATATTTACGGGGAGCATGAGAAGAACAGAGGGAGAGTGTATTTACAGGGAGCATGAGAAGAACAGAGGGAGAGCATATTTACAAAGACATGCTAGCAAAAAGAGAAGCAAGCAGCGCAAAGGAGACAACATAGATGGAAAATGAGACAGGGGGAAGAAGACTGTTGAAATGAAATGGTCGAGCAACAGAGGCTAAGGAAAATACAGTGATAAGAGTGAAAATTTGGCAGAGAAGCAGAAATATAGTGACAGGATATGTACAGTAACAGGAAATACAGTGATAGGATATGTATAGAGGTAGAGAAACAGTCGAGCGGTGGAGGCAGAGGTAGAGCCGTTATCAAACAGTGAAATGATCAACGTTGAATTAACGTAATAATGAAATAGGCTTCATATATTGAAGCGCTGAAGAAATAAGAAATAAACCCTGTGTTAAGGAATTATGAATCTAAATGCAGAAGATTGGTAATAAACCCGTGCGTTATAATATGTGGAAGTGCCGTGTTGAAGTGTTGACAGAAAAATGGTTAATATATGAAAGGAGGGAATGAACCTGTAGAAAAGGGGCGGAGGCGGAACCCTGAACGAAGGTGGAACCGTGAAGGAATAGTAACCATGGTTTCAACCCTCAGAAACCGGCTGTATCACGCGATAGATAAAATGGTAAGAAGATTTTTGTGAAATAACGCGATATGATTTTTCACTCGCCACGTGTCCAAAGGTAGTATTACAAAACCACGTTTCTTGCGCAACTTTGGAGAAATAAAATCTGTGCATCTAATTTGTGGGATATTAAATGACCACCGTTGGATTGTCAACAGGAGCGCGATAGTTTATTAACCATCAGATGAAATGGGTAGGTTAACACTGGGACCCAGTTTCATCACGTGGGTTTAAGAACTATATCTTGTGCAAGCATGTAACACGATTGCCGTTGGATTGGTTGTATGGAGAGCGAGAGCAGGTAAATCATTGGATCCAAGCGGAGTTGTGTACACGTTAAGCAAGGTACGTAATATGTTGCTGTGGGCCCAAATGATTTGTAACATGATGCGTTGGTTTGTTTGGAAGCCAGAAGTTAATAATCTGTGATAAAATCAAAGGTTATATGGATATATATATTACTGTTGGGTTTTAATATAAGTCCGCAGCACGTTAATGTTGTAACAATCGAAGTGGGGAATATATATATATATATATATATATATATATATATATATATATATATATATATATATCTGGAGACATATATATATTGTTTGATATGGGCCGAACGATCTATAGTTATTGGTGCTTTACACAACGTAAAAGATTTTTTAGGGGGTTCTTAACGTTTGATTTGAGGAATATATGTATATGATTGATATATATATATTATGACGAAACCATGTGCATGTAAGAGTATATATATGTGAATATATATAGAATGCTGATGTGCCAAGGGTTAAAGCCATGGTTGAAGATTGACTTAGGATTATGTATATATATGATTCAAAGGGTAAGCCTGGAACATATATATATATATATATATATATATATATATATATGTATATAGTGGGTCGAACTTCGCCAAGGTGAGAATCTTTGGGTTATTGAACTATTAAAGGATGACTTCATACATGTATGTTGAAAATGAATTGGTATGTGAATATATCAGGTGGATGACCGAAAACCTTATGTAAGTGCTTGCATATAACCATATTTAATACGCAAGTGGGACCCCACATAAAATTCAAAGAATCATTACCCCAGCTGGTGGATACATTAAAGACCAAAGTGGAAAAGTATACATATATACCTATATGCAGTGCTTTATATATGGGTAGTGCTTTTTAAAAAAAGGGTCAAAGTATATATATGTATATATATATATATATATATATATATATATATATATATATATATATATATACATATATGTGTGCAGTACTCTATAGCTAGGGCCTAATACAACCAAAGACTTATACTGTGGGACCCCCACCAATTGCATCGGAGAAAAGTTGACAACAGAACAGGTTAACAAAAGATTGCAATTGCGATGAAAGTTTGGACCCGATGGGTTTATAAACCATGATTGATATATGTTTGAGTTTTCGCATAACAGTGAATCATTAGAATCGGAGCATCGGAGCATCGGAACATCGGAACATCGGAGAATCGCAAATCAATGAACATTGAATCATCAGAATCAGAGCATTGGAACATCGGAACATCGGAGAATCATAAATCAATGAACAGTGAATCATCAGAGCATCAGAGCATCGGAACTCACAAGTCAAAGTTGCGATTTCGATTAATCGCAATCGGAAGAAATCAAGGGATGATACATCGCATCGGAGAATAATGAAAGCTTGGCAAGTGGGCCCGAAAGGGGCATTTTATGTATTAAAATGATTCATTATTGTTATATTGCCAAGAGGTATTGGAGCTAAATAACGCGGCAGTTTTCCTGTTAAAACTTTGTATAATTTTTCCGAGAGTTAAAATTGAATTATATATAAAAGGTGTTGTTACAGATACATAGAATTTACACCACGGAAGAGAACAGGAGGACTAGCAAAGCCGAAAGGGACAAAACACTGTCATAGAAAAGACAAGCGTAGTAAGAGGCTAAATGGGTTAGCTGGAATTCACATTGTAATCAAATGTAAATGGTATACTGATTTATATTGTTTGTGATGCATTGGCAAGTCTCCGGAAGAGAAAAAATATCCCACTATAATATTAAATTTAGTACATACAGTTATATATTTCTGAGTGAGCTGGAAAAGAAATGAGAAGGCAAAAGACTAAGATATATGGATATCCATTTCGAATTCCCTGAGGAATACAGACAGTCACAAGAAAATCTTTATAAATAATATCATCTTGATATGCACAATGAAGTTAGAGAGAGTAAGGATAGAGAATGCAGAGCACAAAATATTGAGGCAGAGAAGATAAGGAAGAGAGGAGCAGAAAGAGATGCTACAGAACAGAGCTGATATCTGAGGTAAATTAGCAAACATTTCTTTTGATAAATTGAGCAAGTTGGAGCTTCCATATCAAGTTTAAGCTTGATAGCTGTCAGTTGTAGCTGACTGAGGTTGGAGCCTCTTGTAGGTTGGTGCCTGCAGTAAAATAGTGGTGAGATGGAGTAGGAGCTTGCCTTTGAATCACAACAATAATAAGATGTGGTTTTCTCCCTTTATGGGTTTCCACTTATATCTGTTGTCTCTATCTGTGTTGCTTGTGTGCTGAGATGATATACCCAATATGCTTAATGTTTGCTGCTCTCATAATAAGTTTGATGTCACATTAATTTAATACTTGCTGCAACATATTAAGACTATTCATATATTAAGGTTGGTTATAAAAGTAAGCTGTAAATAATTTGATGAAAAATTAAAAAATCTCATGTATGCGTTAAACTGATTCACCCCCCCCCCGCCCTCTCAATTTAACTAAGAATTGAACATTCTTCTCCTCCCACAGCGCAGATTCAGAAAAGTGAGAGGGTGATAGTGATGTAGGAAGAATATCCCCCTCATTCTTGGATTGTCCCAAGCCCTCCAGCGTTGTAACTTGGTCTCTCATTGCTCCAATCCTTCCTGGATCTACATTTGGAGCAGCACTTTGTGAGGCCTTCCCCACAAGATCTCAATCTGATGGCATTCCAAGTGGCTTGCCACTAGATAAGAATGTCCCTTTCAGCATCCTCATGAACATGAGAGAAGGGACTATGAGATCCCTGCTTCCACTACGCAAATCAATCTCTGTTGTTTGTGTGGAAGTACTAGGTGAAGGATAAGTGTGCATGCCTTGAATCATTTGTGGTTTCCCACTCTTCAAGTCCACCGACTTCATCTGAAAATCTTTCCAATCAGTGGTAACCTTCCCCAAGGTAATCAACCACTAGACACCCAAAATGATGTTGGTGTCTGGTATGTCAACTACAAAGAAGTGATCCACCATAGTGTAGGATCCCATAGTGACAAAGAGTAAGGGAACAGATTGCATGCATTGCATGGTCCTATCTCCTGGGACCAAAACAAAAAATCCCTCAAAAGTATCAGTGGGGATTGCTCTCCTTTGCACAAGATGAGCATCAATAATGTTGTGGGTTGCCCCACTGTCAAATAGGACAGATACTCTCTGATTCATGACTGAACCTTGTACTCTTAGAGTCAAGTACTTAGGCACTCCTCTCAAAGATGCAAGAGTCCCACTTATTGGAGAAAAGGCCCCCTTCCCATATCCCGATGGTGTTTTATCTTCCTCATCATCATCAGCGCTGTGACCCCTCCTAGGTTCATCATCCCCATATTCCTCCTCAAAATCTAAGAAGACTTCTATGTAGTGTTCTTTCCCAGCAGCACATCTATTTCCTAGTTCCCATGACTTTTGGTAGGTGAAACATAATCTCTTCTTTCTCAAATCCCTCCTGAGTTCAATGTCAAGAGGTTTCTTCAAAGATCTCTCCTTGGAAGGAGCATCTTTTCCTTCCTTCCCCTTGGAAAAGTGAGGGGCCTTGTTCTGGAAAGTTGTCTTTGCTTTTGGAAAGGCATCTTGGAGGTCTCTAGCCCTCTCAATGACATCATGCAAAGTGATGGTATTGGTAGACTTAACCAACCCATGCAAAGGTTCCTCTAGGCCATCGATGAACATGTAGACCCTCCTGGCTATAGATAGATCAGGGATCATGACTGAGAATCTCAGAAACTCAGAGATATAAGTCTCTGCATCCCCTGATTTCTTTAGCTTTGCAAGGCTTATGAAGGGTGATTCAGGATCCTTCCTGTCAAACCTCTTCACTAGTCTTCTAGTAAACTCAGAATAGGTAGTCACATTGATATGTCCCAATGTAGAAAACCCATGGAACCAACAATTGTGTGGTTCACCTTAAAAGTGCAGCACTGCAATATTGATGGCTTCAATCTCAGGGATTTTGTTAAACTGAAAATAAATATCCAGATTCTCTACCCATGCCTTGGCAGAACTAGAGGATGATCCATCAAATTTGGGCAAAAATAATCTTCCCATAGAGTGGTGTCTATCCTGATTATGAAAGAACCCACCATCTCTATACTGCTGCCTTGGTCTTCTTCTACCCTTAAGGTGACAAAAATCTTGGAAACTCGAGTGATCCTTGAATATCTAACTCTGAGAATCATACTCCACAAAGTAATATTCAAGGGAAGCTTTCTCTTGTGGCCCTTCATTCTCCACAGCCAAGAAGGTAGGCATAGTGGAGCATTGTGAAGCTTGTGGGACTTGTGGCTGGTTCACTGGTTGACCAGTCCAGTGATGAGATATGTCAGAGCTTTCCCCCGGATGAAATATCCCAGGAGATTCCCTCGTTCTTTCCATCCTCATCTCTTTGATCTGTTTGGAAAGATATTTCATGGCCACCAAAAGAGTTCTTACAAACTCTTCTCCTTCTTTGTCACTTGTACTCTTAGGGGCTTTACCCTTGTCTTGATCCTCAGTAGTATAATCATACTTCTTGTGAATTCTGTTCTGATACCTCCTCTCCCTCTCAGTAAGAGGTTCGTATTCTTTTGAATGCAACATGGTTTTGATGCTCCAAGGAAAGCACATGCCGTGCCAAGAAAGGAGCTTTGATACCACTATAATATTCCAAATCTGGAATAGCACATCAAGCCTGCTGAAATAACACACTCCCGGGAGGTTGATGTACAAAAATGAGTCTACAACCCTTGGATCCCTTAGATCAGAAGATCTAGATTCTAGATCCAAAAGGGGAGCAAGAACAAATCAAACTAGGTGTGGTAAACAGATCTCCCAACACCTATTCTAGCTGAAAAACACCCTACAAGAGGGGCTGCAGCTATGCACAAAAAAATTCTTTAGAAATAACACAGTCTTGGATAGTATGAGAAGGAGGCCATAAAATATGATTAAATTATGAGTATATAGCAGTAAATCAAAATTACAAAGAATCTCTTTCAATATACAGTAGAATACAGAAGATAAGATAGCAATAAATCTTCAGAAAAGAAGGTTGTAACACGTATAAACTGAGAAATGGCTCAACAAAATTATTTTAAGGAGCTGCAAAAACTGAATATTAAAACTCAGATCTAGGACAGATCTGTGGACAAAACATCAGATCCATTTCAGATCTAGAAACTAGATAGAATTATTTACAAGATCCCCTTGGGGTTTTGACCAAAACATGCATAAACAAGAGTATATCTGAGTTTTAAGTTGCAGATATGTAAAATGCTGCAGAAATTTCTGAAGATGAATTTACATTAAAATATATCAGATCTAAATAGAACATGGATCAGCAAGCTAATCCATGGATCACCCAAGTGAAAGGCAAAGCCTCACACTAGATATCTCTCATAAAAAACAGGATCAAAACACCCTGCAGAACCTCTAATGAAAATAACACAATTCCTCAATGAGAATTGCGTTGTAGCTTGAATAACGTCAATGGCCAACTACCAAGATACAAATATGAAGCACATAACAGTGGATGCACTCTTCCGGGAGGTTAAAAGACGCACTCCATGAGAAGAGGCTCCAATACAAGCTAGATCTCTGCAAATCTAGAATCCCACTTGTTGCAGCTTACAAGAGCAAGCAAACCCTCACTGGATTTGCGCTGCAATTTGAAGTAGAGCTTGGCCCAAATCTTGATAGTGGATCAATTCAGAAAATACTCCTCCAAAAATGCTCAAAGGAAGAGGTGAAATCCCCGCATAGGAACACCAAGTGCTAAGCAGCAAAATTCTCTACTAAACAACAGAGAATAGTATCTGTCTAAGCAGACAAGATACTCAGAAATATAATCAATCAACAACTTTCTCTTTCTGCCCTCCCCTTCCTTTTACAAGATGAAATCCTTTGCAAACCCTAAACCACCTTGACGAGTTAGCTCCTTTCACACGAGGGCCTCCTTCTAGAACTGCGTTGTCCCTTCATGGGATAAATTGAACCTAGACAATGTTATATATTTGGTCAAGGTTGACCCAGTCTCACAGCTCAAACCCATTTCACACTTGCAAGTGATATATTTACATGGCCCTAATCTATCTTTGTTCACATGGGAATTGATTTATTCAGTATTTTCAGGAGTTTTACATGTCCTCCTTTATTCATTTATCCATGCAGCAGAAAGTAAAATAAAAATGAATATTCCTCTTAGCTTAGGCTAAGTAGGAATATTACAAGGGCCCATGCCACCTGGCGCTCTGTCCCAGTGTAATGCCAGTGCCAAGCTATTTATGAAATGTTTTTTAAAAATAAAAGCAGAGGTTCCATTCCAACCACCTCCGGGATGAGTCATTGGGAGTGGTTTAACTGAAACAACCACAGGACTCCTCCTTTAGTTAGTAGTTTCCACCTCCCTTGGAACACTCCTAAAGGATAGGACTCACTTCCACCTTTGTACAGATCCCAACCTCCTATTTTCCTTCTATATAAACAAGCCTTCTCTCTTTATGAAAACTAGTTGATCTTGGATACTTGAGATGAATGAAGAAAATTATACAGCTGAAGATTTTAACACATTATAGTTGAATAACTATGTTATTGAGAAGGTAGAACAAGGAGAAATCCATCAAGAGGTCCTTTATCCTATCCAAATTCCCCAACGAGATTTGAGATGTGCTTCACCCGAGCCCCGCTAGAGGAGACCGCAACGTCAAAGCATGGTTGTATCTCTTCTTTCTACCTATTAATATAAGTGACTATTGTTTGTTTCTTGTCTTGTGTTTTGTCTTTATCAAATGCAATATGCTAGTATTCTCTGACTTATTAGTAGTTTTTGGATGAAATTGGTATGTGGTATGTGGTTGTCGTTTTCTAATCTCTATGCAGGTGTCCAAACATGATAAGCAGAAGGGTTGTGACATGCCTTCAATTAGGAGCAGGAAGTTCTCATCATCACTAAAAGTGTCGATGACAGCTTTGGACCATAGGTAGGCCATTTTACCACATCCTCTTTCATTTAAACGTCTATGAACCTACACTCTAGCATGATTCCTTATTACTAGACCCACCCTAGGGCTAGAGGGATCATCTTTGTTCGCAGAGAGGATTTACCTACATAACACACCCGGCCAAGGGGCATGCTTATATTATTGTAGTCATGGACTACTTCACAAAATTGGTTGAAGAAATGCCTACACTTACAATTGACGGTAAGACAACAGCACAATTTCTATTCAATCATGTCATTTCTAGGTTTGGTTTCCCTTAAGCCATTGTTACTGATCATGGTTCTCATTTTCGGCATTACATGGTGGCTGATTTGACTTCCAAGTTGGGTCTGCATCACGAAAACTCAACGTCATACTACCCTCAGGCCAATGGCTAGGTTGAAGCCATGAACAAATTTCTCGTCACTATGCTTCAATGTACGATTGGGATGCACAAATAAAACTAGAATCTCATGTTGTTTTCAACTCTCTGGGCTTACTAAACCTTAGTGAACGATGCGACCAAATTCACTCCATTCCATCTTATCTATGGTCTAGAAGCTACCCTTTTGATTTAATGTGAAATTCCTTCTCTCAAAATATCTGTTGAATTGTTTCTGAATGCTTCGTCGAAAGAAGAGCGTCTTCTATATTTAGAGAGGCTTGATGAAACTCACCACTTTGCTTCTCTAGTCATAGAAGCACAGAAAAGGTGGGTCAAAGCTCATTTTTACCAGTTAGTTTCCCCTCGTTCCTTTATAGAAGGAGACCTCATCCTCTTGTACGACCAAGCTCACAATAAGCTGGGGGAAGGAAAATTTCAACCCATGTGGCATGGGCCCTACATTGTTAAGTGCGTTTTGCAGAATGGGGCTTATGAACTAATTGATTATGAAGGTCATCCTCTGGATCAACCCAAAAATGGTTTTTATTTTAAAAATTACTATGCATGAGTTTGTCATGCATGTTTCTTTATACATAGGTGTTTTTTCATTTTTGTAAATTTTTGGCTTGGTGTGCTTTGCGAGCGTTTTCCTACTTATTGGAACGTTTCTTATTGTGAAGATGTTTATTACCGCTTATTTTAGTTTCGCAAATGGTGGTTTATGAAGTACCCGAAACCTGTCTTCTATAGCCTGGGTGATTTATGATCCTGCTAGTGAGTTGATAGACCTACAAGGTATTTGTCTAGGACAAACTAAAAACAATGTCACTGAATATAGTGATGTTATTGAATAATTCACAACGCCATTTCTCTCGACATTCATGCATTGATTGTTAACCTAGACTCACAGCTTGTTGTTCTTTAGCTTAACGAACATTATTCTATTAGAAATCCTCACATATTAAGGTTTTATTTGTGTGTTCGTTTACTGGAAATACATTTTGATTACATTACATAACAACATATTACTAGACGAATGAATGTGTTAACTGATATAGTAGCCAATATTGTATTAGATAGAAATTTTCATAATTTGTAAAAAAATTATCATCACATGACAAGATCGATACAGGAAAATAGATGTATATAGATATACCGCATGTTTGCATCCACGTGCCTCATAAGTTCAAAAAATATGTATGTTTCTATAATATCCCAATTCAGGGATTCAACAATACATAAACTGTATTGCAGTCCTGTAATGATGAATAAACTTAAAATATGTATGGGAAGCACATATACATCAATGAGAGCTACAAAAACAATTTAGATTTCAGTTTATGATCAAAATAGTGGGGAAAATCAGCTATTTCAACCCAAAAAATGTTATTACCAATAGACAACGTAATATTAAGGGGGAATAATGGTATTAGATTATGCTATGTGGGACTCCCACCCAGAAAAGAATCTGAAAAGAATATGTTTTACTAAATTAAACAGATCTCCCGGTCCCGGTGCAACTCAAAAAGGCCCAAACCCCATGACTTAGCTAATGCAGACTTTGCTAAATCTTGCACAATTTCTTCTCCAGAGGGTTTATGCAGAAACTGATGAAAAAAGTCTAAAATATTAACCAAAAAACAAATTAATGGAATTTTAAACACTTATACAGTAGAGACAAGACTCCCGACAAGATTTCTGGCAAAATGCATGAAATAAGAAATATTGCAAAAAATAACGTAGTTGTTACAAATATGTATTAATATGGGTTGAATAAATCATATAATGGCTGAATAATATAGAAATAGGGCCAAATGCCTCTCTAACCAAACTCCCGGAGGGAAATAGGCACCTCCTCCTCAAGAAATAACACAAAATCAAAGGATGCAACACTGTTGTTGCTGCCTCTGCATGAAGGACGTAGTTTTCTGAAGGAGACTATGTTGTAGCTGAATATGAATGAATGCCCCACGACAGATAAGATGGTTCAATAGGCGCATCGTATAACAGTGCAGAGCCTAGAGTTAGTGCTCCCTCTCCAAACCTATTTAAAGACGCTTTGAGATAAAACCAAGGATATAGTTGTAGCGCCTCTCTGACTCGCGATGAGTCACATGTTTTTGTTGGGGGCCTATTGGAGTAGGGTCCCCTGAGGCACAAGCTTCAATTCTCTTTTTTTGTTTGTGCGTGTTGCGTAGGAGTAGTTAAAGTGATTTTTTCCCCAATTTTGGGATATATTTAAGCTTAAATGTAAACTATGGGTCTCAAACCATGCTTTGAGACCATAATATATGTGTGCTAGGCATATTATAAATAGAAAGCAATTTTCTAAGCTAATTAATTCGATTAAGCTATGAGATAGTGATAGTTGGATATTATCTGCATCTGTAAGGTTTTTTGGGTTGGGTAGAAGGCTCTTGCTAGCTGTGTGCACAGAGACCTAGTTCTGGTTGTGTGTGGACTCCGCTATCTGCATGCGCGGAAGGGATATTAAGGGTTTTGTAAGGGTTTTTGAAGGAAAAGCTGATTTATTGACATATTTGAAGGATTAATGGAAGGAACAGTTTTGGTGAAAGCTCTGGGTTATGTGTCTAATTTTTGTTTATGCTTACTTTTATGCTTTGATGAGATCTCAATATCTTTTTTCTTAACGATGAATGCGTAGAGCTAATTGATATGTTTATTCATGAATATTGACTTATGTTAAGTAAGAGGGAGATATGGGTCTAATCTGTTGTTTGCACTAAAGTGAACCCTATTTTTGTGATACTATCTCTATGTTCTGTTATGATCTATTGTGCAAGATATTTGGATAGCTTATGATTAAATGTTGATACATAATATATTTTTTTAATTCTTTGATGTGTCATGACTTAGATCAGCTTCTATTTTGTTTTTCGGTGCCAAAGTGATAACGATCCTATGGTATTATGTGAATGTTTGTGTAGTATATGTGTGTGCATCTGTATAGGTTTGTTTTGGGTTTTTATCGAGGACCACTCATTAATTTCTTCATCAAGGTGTGAAAACCTAGTTCTTGCACCCCCCCATACTACTTTGGGTGAGACTTTGGTCTGCACAAGAAGATCACTGCTGAAAGGGCCAGTAGTTGGAGGGTTTGTTTGTTTATCCATAAAATCTGAACCTAGGTCAGGACCCCTCAAGCCAATAACACCTTCACAACCTCCTTCATTATTCATGGACAAATTTTCTCTACTGATTCTACTGCCACAACTCACTACACTACCTCAAAACTATGGTCAAAGATTGCCTCTTTTTTATGGAACATCAGAGGTCACTGCTCATCAACACATTGTCAAAGTATTTTATTTCATCGGTCTTGAAGAGATTTAGAATGATGACGCTAATATGTGCATCTTATCATAGAGTTTCTTACGAGAGGTTAAAAAGTGGTTTCGCTCCCCAAAAACTGGTTCTGTAGCTAATTCACAACAACTAATTGATTTATTTATGGAAAAATGGGAGGAGAAGAAGAGCCCTTTACATATTATAACTGAATACATCACCTTGAAAATAAATCCTAATGAGTATGTGCAATACTTCACAGCTAGATTCAATATATTATGACTCCATTCCTGAGAATATCAAGCCTCCTCCAGGCCTCATGTTACTTCATTACCTTGATGGTTTCAATCCTGATATGGCTTACTAGCTGAGAGAAATAAACCCATCTACCCTTGAAGAAGTTTAGTGAGTGTTGAAGCGAATTTGATTATCAAGATGTAAAAAATTAAAACTGAAAATAGCGTAACCATCAAGGAAGAAAGATCTACTTCATCAGAGGGAAAACTTGACACCTTGATCAAAATAATGGAGAAGATGATGGATAAAATGACCATCGTGGATGGTAAACCTGAACCCTCAATTAGAAATCCCAATTTAAGTGGTCAAAATCAACAGCCTCAATACATGATGAAGCAAAGGGAACATAGGGGTTAGGATCCACAAAGCTAGCAGAAAATTCGCACTCCATTTCAGCAAAACTATACCAAAGGCCCTGATGAATAAGAAGAAGATATTTCAGGAGAAAATCATTTGGTTGAGGAAAATCGACAGCCTATTTTCCTGACTGAAGAAGACCAGTTTCCTGCAAAAAATTATGGAGCGGGAAATCGACAATATGTTATATCAAATAATGATATGTTATCAGTATGGACAGGATATTAACAGAGGGGATATCAAAATGCTCTTACTCAGGTGAAAAGGAAGTATGGTTTGAGAAATAGGAACATGCATATAACCTCAAGTAAAAAAAGAAAAAAAGAATTCTCAAAAAAAGACTGACCATAAAGAGACGGCTACTTCAAATCAGAGCAAAGATAAAGGACCTATTTTTACTAATCATGCAAAAGGAAATAAAGCTTCTACCAACAATTAGAAGAAAGGTAAATAATCCCAAAATGGAGGATAGAGAAATGATATTACACACAAATATCAGCCCGAAAATAAATATGCATCATCCAGAGAGTTGAAAAATATTATGCTCTTTTTAGTCTTGAAAATGAAATCTCAAAACTGAAAGTCTCCATTCCTTTAACTGAAATATTCAAGAATTACTAGTATAAATTTCAAGTATCCAACTTTCTTAGGGTAGATCAAATGTCCAATATGGTCGGTCAATGTGAGTGATGATTACCCTGAACTTTTATTTGGTCTTGTTGTTGATGG
Organism: Pinus albicaulis; assembly: GCA_034641835.2. Classification (NCBI taxonomy): domain Eukaryota; kingdom Viridiplantae; phylum Streptophyta; class Pinopsida; order Pinales; family Pinaceae; genus Pinus; species Pinus albicaulis. Next base: position 602,197,019 of record CM076580.1, read on the forward strand.
TGACTTAGAAGATAGTGAGGTCCCTCCTTTTTATCTTATCCTCAAAATCCATGATTTTACTCTCCATAACACCATGCTAGACTCCGGAGTGCCTCACAACCTCATGCCTAAAGCCATCATAGACAAACTAGGTTTGTATATCACAAGACCCTACCATGACCTTTACACTTTCGATTTGGGAAGGGTTAAATGTCTTGTTCTCATTAAAGATATAGTCGCGTCTTTAGAACAAATTCTAGCCAAGAATGTCCTCATGAACATTGTTGTAGCTGATATCCCTCCTAGATATGGAATGTTGCTCTCCGGATCATGGGGAGAAAAACTTAGAGGCATCTTGCAGCTCAACTTTTCGTACGCTACTATACTGGTTTTTGGGCAACTCAAAAAAATATACTGGGGAAATAAGATGAAGTACATGATTAGTAGTAAAGAAAAGCCTAATAATCACCCGATACATGTTGTTCACATGTATTTAAAGTGTTTTATCTTATTCAATGATGATTTTTCAACATATTCAGAAGTTTTGATGGAAGGAAAAGAAGAAAATTCAGAATTTTCAAATTTTGTTTTAATTTTTTTAAGTGCAGAAAAACAAGAAAAGGCTTCAAGTTGTTTGGAGTGAATTTCATCAGCAAAAAAGAGATATGAAACCGTGAAATAAATAGATCTTATTGGTACAACAATATTTTCTCAAGCATCTAGTCAAGATCAATCATCCAAATTGCATCTTCCCGATGAAGAAAGTGGTTTGTGGACCATGGATTTTGATGGAGCCTTAGGTAAGGAAGGAGTTGGAATTGGAGTGTGGATTCATAGCCCTATGAATCAATCATCTAAAATTCCTCCTAATGTTCAAATTTCTTCTTAAAAATTGGCATTTTATTATTCAAACAATGAAGGAGGATATGAGGCTTTGATAGTTGATCTAAAAATTGTCAAGAAATTAGGTGCCAAGAAAATTTTTGTGTATGGAAACTCTGAATTGGTAATAGAGAAAGTCAAAGAGAAATACCAGGCCAAGCATCCTAGAATGCGATATTACCACAATTTAGTGTTATAAATCCTCGATACCTTCACTAAATATACTTTGTCATTGATTCTAAGGGACAATAATGTTATTGTTGATTCTCTTGCCACTTCAGCCAACATGTTCAAAATTCCATTGTATCCCAAAAAGAAGTACGAAATTATCGTAAAAATTCACCTTGTTGTTCTAGATAATGTTCAGTATTGGAAATTTTTTCAGGATGACAAGCAAATAAATAACTTCGTGCAGAAGGAAGAAGAGTTTGTGAGTTCACAAATAGATGACCAGTTTTATGAAGATAATCAAGAAATGCATGCAGGAGAAATGAAGGTACTTCAATTGAAAGACGACTCCATTCCAAGAGGTCTTCTACCTTTGGAGGATCTCTTTGACCAAGATGATGTTGCACGGAAACCAACAATGCTACCAACAAAAGTAGGAGTGGAAGACCTCAATCTTGGCACTCCTGAAAAGCCTAAAATGGTCAAGATTTTAAAATCCTTGAGCTTTGAAATGAAAGGTAAATATGCAACACTCATGTCTTAGTTTGCTAATGTTTTTTCATGTGAGTATTAGGATTTGAAAGTGTATTATAAGAGTATAATTCATCACACTATTCCTTTAAAGCCTAATCAGAAGCCTTTCTACCCGAAACTAAGGAGAATGAATCCCAACTTTTTTCCATCCATTAAAAAATAATTAAACCAGTTCTATATTGTTGGTATTATAATTCCTATTCATTTTTCAAATTGGATGTCAAACTTAGTTCCAGTAAGAAAGAAGACCAGTGATATTTTCTTATGTATAGATTTCTGAAATCTGAATAAAGTATCGCTAATGGAGAACTACCCACTTCCAAAGATGGTTCATATTCTGCAAAGGGTGGTTGGTTCTTCCAGAATTTCATTATTGGATGGATATTGCGGGTATAAATAGGTTTTGTTTTATCTGTATAATCAGGAGAAGATGGCCTTTACAACACCTTGGGGTACTTTTATGTATGCTAAAATGCCCTTTGGACTCAATAATGCAGGAGAAAATTTTCAGCGAGCGAGGGATATCACCTTTGCCAATGAAAAGGATGTCTTTTTGGTCATTTATCTTGATGACATCACAGTTTTTTCCAAGATGGATGAAGAGAATTCGTAGCATTTTAAGACAGTTTTTCAGAAGTGAAGAAAATTTGGCATATCACTGAATCCAAAGAAGAGTTTTATTTCTATGGAAGAAGGGGAATTTCTCATTAATATCCGTAATATTCCAAAATTATCATGCAGCTAATTGGAATATTGATTTTTTATTTTGACACCTAGGAGAGGAATAAATGGGTAAGGAGGCCCATACGTTTCTAAAATAGGAATAAAATCCCTCATGATGTGAAAATGGATCATTATAATAGCTGGATTTCACACCCTCATGTGTGAAAAGGGGCAATTACATTTGGACAAGGTTAAGTTTGACCAAGTCAACAACACTGGAATGAATGGTGGAGATCATCTATGGAGACAACGCAGTGATAGTGGAAGGAATATTCCTTGCTGGAGGAAACCCTAATGAGTGGGGCCCAAGGTAAGAAGGCTCACACTTGTTTATAAGGAGGGTAAGGCAGTCCTAGCAAGACATGTTATGGATTATTGAATTTGTGGTCTGCATAACTATTGTGCATTCTTCGACTGTTTAGTTGAGATTGTTGTGTTACTTAGCACAAGGCATTCCTGTTTAGGAATTCCTTCTCCTTTCTAGAGAGGCCTCTTAAGGGAGTTTGTACTTCATTTCTCCACATATAAGCTTGAGGCCAAGCTACCTCCTTCAACTACAACATAGTTTCTATTTATAGTTTGGTTGTATTGCAAGGTGTTGCAGTGGAGGGTTGATAACACCACTTCTAGATCTTGTTTTTTAAAGGAGGAATCATTCTTTCCTTTGGGAGATCACTGAGGAAGATTCTGGAGCTTATTTCACATCTTTGCACTTGGACAACATATTTTCAATCACCTACAGCACAGTATCTCTCCTTGACTGAGTTATTTCACTGAGTATTTCTAGTGAGGGGTTGCAGTGTTTGATTGGAGGGTGAGATCTTCAGTGATTGGATCAGCCTTTCACTTGAAGGATCTTTTGGAGGAGGTATATTCATCATTGGTATCATCTTTAGCCATCTCCATCCAATTAGTGAGTTGCATCTATGTTGTAGCTGCTACAACACCCTCCAAAAATTTTACCCCCTTTCAAATTTTTGAGCCTCTAACCTTTGGTAAAAGATAGAGTCTAATCCAAGTCCACTATTCTTAGGATGCAACATCACAAAGTCGCAAAGCTAGTTAAACCAAATTCTTGCGACTCTGCAACCTTACAACCCCTTTAGGTTGCAAAGTCACAATGTCGCATGAGAGTCTAAAACATAAGAATCTCAACCATGCGACCCCCAAGTCGCTAGGTCGCAAGGTCGCACATCTCATCGACTTGACATAATTTGCGATCCTGTGACCCTTATTAACTGATCACACGTGCGACCCATTTATAAATAAAAGGGTCACGTAGGTCACATTCAACCTGCACAATGGAGCAAGAAAACACCTCTAACAAGCCAGCTGGAGCACATTTTTTCCGGGTAAGTTGCCTAATCCTCTTGTTGTTTCCTTTTGTTTGATTGTTGCCTCCATTACCCTCTCTATGGCATATTTAAAACTCACCCTAGCATATTTTTTAAACCTCCCATGAATTCTATTCCTGAGCTTGCCCCTCCCCATAGCTTGACTTCTCTATTTTCCACCTCTGAAAATCTCCCCTTGCATTAATATGTTTCAAGTTTCCTTCCCAGCCCCCTTCGATGAGAAGCCTCAAGGCCCAGATGTATGATCTACACTTGATATATTTCCTTACCTACCCTTTAAAAAAAAAAATGGAAAGCCTTTGTCACCGCGTAACCCATCTGCCAAGCCCTAAGGCGACCCCGCGACTCCGCGACCTTGCAATCTAGCGACTCAGTTGCTAATTCACAGGGTCGCTAGTTCGCATAACCGTGAAAGTCTAAAATAACATGACTTTGCGACTCAATGACCTCACGAGCTAGTTGCAAGTTGCTAAGTCGCTAGGTGGCTTTTCCGTGAAAATATAAACCGGTGCGACTTTGCGACTCAGCAACCTTGCGACCTAGTCATGAGTCACCAAGTCGCTAAGTCACATTTCTGTGAAATTTAAAACCAACGCGACCTAGAAATCCAGGGACCCAGTCACAAGGTCGCCGAGTCACAGGTCCATCCATTTCCTTGAAAAATAGTTGATCAGAGATAGGAGAAACCCAATTATTTATCATTATGACATTTGTCTTATCATGGGACTGTTTCATGAATATGCCAGAGAACATAGAAACCAAGCTCAAGTGTGTTTCCATCTCTTCAGCCTCAAACGATATGGGGCCCTTGGTAGTGTGAAAGAGAGGCAAGAGTCCTGAAATAGAAATTTCAGAAGAAGGGATGCCACCTTCCCCTCCCCCTATCTATGGAGACACCGCTTGCGTGTTTGGGAAGGAAGATGTCATGAGTTGGTAGCAGATATACCAAGAGTTCATCAAGCATGATTTTCCAAAAGACCTCCTAGACTGGCAGGTGTATGTTCAGGTCAAGAGTTCTAAACTACAGTATGCGGGGTCCCATCCACCCATTTTTCTATGCGCAGAGGTGATTGAATGGATCTTACAAAAGGTTGGCTCCAAGTTGTGGGTCATTCGAGATAATGTAGGAAATGCATTTGCAAATATAAAAGGGCAAGATGCGGAGTTTTACTATGCACTCCCCACCTGGGAACAAAATTTCAATGTTGAATGGGTTACTACTCATGCAGTACCCATACCTGAGACCTTAAAGGGATGGTGGGAGGACCTAGAAAAGTTCAAATTCAGGAAGGATTAGGAATATAAAACAACGGGCCTCAAGAAAGTATATAACTTGGTGGAAACAATGTTATGCAAGATGTATGGCCAGCCAGATGCCACCACCTAAAAAGATTCATGGGTTTCCCTCATTTAAGTTGTTACCTAATATGGCACACACTTCAACTGGGCCAGCCTAATAGTAGCATCCATCAAGTCAAACATATCATCAACACAAGAACCCGATGAAGGGTGTGCATCTGAATTATATATGGCCTCTTATCTGTTGGAGGCAGTTTGCATGAGATGTAAATTTACCAGGTGGCCTCATAATTGGGATGAAGAGCGTGGTGGTCCAATCCACAAAGAGTTGAAGGTATTCTGGGCCTCTAAATACAAGCAAGACAGGGATTCAATCTCACATAACTTCATCCCCAAACTCTACGAGAATTTTTTCGGAAAAGATTGCCTGTGCATGTCTAGTAGAGCCATGGAGACAATAACCCAAGTAGTCAGCTAGATTCCCCTTAAATATAGTACTTTTATCAGGGTTTTCGGGTCGTATAAGGGTCCCCACGCGCTACCCCAGTTTGTCACTGACAAATTTATCCTGCAATAAGTATGTTACTAGATGACAAGAAGATTTTCCAAAGTTCTCACCAAAGGCAAGAAGAAACCATGGCCGACTCTCCCACTTACTATCAGCGCCTACATAGTCAGAGATTTCAGGGAAGTAGAAGAAAAGGCTGAAGAAACCAAAGGTTTTTATATGCCACCCATATCACATCGGACATATGATCCTGAAAGAATCATCCCCGCGCATTGCAAACGGGCAAAATTCAAATGGAGTTGCCAACACACAGAGTGCCCAGCCGAGGATCAGATCAGGAACTGGTACAACAAGGAAAGGGAGGCTGCTCTAGAGGAATCAACTGATCAAAATGAAAAATATGATCAAACTCTGGAGGAAAGAATGAACACTCTAGGAGGAACCTCATCTTCCAAAGCCAAGAAATGAAGGACTGATACAGGCGGTTCTCTTTCCAAAAGGAAACAAGAAGGAAAGGACAAAGAGTCTAAGCCATAACAAGAAGCCGAGGAGAATGTGAAGGAAGAGAAATTTAAGAGAACTCAAGATGCCCTAGCACAAAAAAATGAAGGGGATAAGTGAAAGAAACCATTGAGGGAAGAAAAAAAGAAGAAACAAGCAGAAGAAGTCCGGAGGAAAAAAGAGGAAGAGGAACAGAAGAGGAAAGAAGAGGAAGAGCGGAAAGAGGCTGAGAGGCTGAGCGCAAGAAAAAGGAAGAGTAGGACAAGAAAGAGGTTGAGCACAAACGAGAGGAAGAGCAGAAAGAGGATGAGCACAAGCTAAAGGAAGAACAGCACAAGAAAGAAGTTGAACACTAGTTTAGAGAAAAGTAGGATGAAGCAGAAGTTGAGCAAAAGGGGAAGGAGGAAGAAAGTCATAAATCAAATGAAGATTCCTCCAAGGAAGTAGAAGGCAACAAGACACCTCTTCCAGAGACAGGGATACAGATATAGTTTCCACACATCGAGGTGCCTTAGATAACCCCCACGACAAGTGTGTGATTTAATCTCTCAGAACTTGGCCCCTCCGAGGAACAAGAAGATGAAGTCTTGATTCTGACAAGGCTAACTTATGACCAGTTCACTGTAATATCCTAAAAGGGAGAGTGCAACAATACTTCACACTATATAAGAACTTGTAGCAATATAAACAATAAATATAAGTACAAATTAGAATATGTAGAAAGAGTTGAGCCATTTTATTATATTGGAGATGATTCAGTTACACAAGTACAAGAGATAGGTATATCTAGCCAAGAAAATGAGCTAGGATCACCCTGAAAACATGTGTGAAGTAGGTACAACGTAACTGTTGAGGCTCTACAGAAAATACTACGTTGTCTCTTCAGCAAGACATAAACATGGAGTTGCAGGCTAAAAAGAGAAATGCAGATCTACTCAAAACTGGAGCTTTGATGATGCCAAGATTCATGATCCGGCCAATGTGATGGATTCCCAAGATAACCCAGAAAGGATTTTCTAGATCTAAAACTTTGGAAAAATGACCTCCCCAGGGTTTGATCCTTGATCTACTGGGAAATACAGATTTGATGCCAGATTTGAAGAAAATATGGCTGAAATGTGTGCTCATATCAGATCTATGCTTGAATGGTTTATCCCTTCCTCAGATCTATGAGCTAGGAGCTCGAGATCTAGCTCTCAATCCTCCAAAAGATGATTGCAACTGTTGCAACACAACTTCCTCTAAAAACTGCACTATGAGGGAAAGAAAGGCCTTTTTCCTACTAAAATATGCTGCAATAAACTCTAGGATGATGGTAAGACTGATGGAAATTTGAAGGAAATATCCTCCACTGGATTGCTAGCTGAAGTACTAGCAACTTCCTTCCTCCTTTCAGATCTGCAATATGGACAAAATTATTCTTGGAGAGAATACTATTGCTAGGAGGTCAATAAAATTTGGCCTAATTTTAGATCTGCAATGTGGCTCTGGGAGTGCTGATATATAAGCCCAAGTGATGGGAATAATCCCTCACCTCGTTCTCCAGCTGAAGTACTGAAGACAAATTCCACCTTCCAAACTGATCTTCAGAAAACTGCAGTTTTCTGAATATGAATGTTCTACAAAAAGTAGAAAAAGGAAATGGAACTTAAAGCCTGATGTATAATGAAGTACAAAACTATTCCTTATATATCACTCAAAGAAAGAGGAGTGATTCCCGCTCGGGAACACCTTGTGCTAAACAACCCCTGCAATCTTTGCTATGTAGCCCAAGAATGCAGTGGAATGTCACTTGACAATTCCAGATCTAAAAGATCATACATCAAATAATTCAAGATGCCTTTCACCTTTGCCTTCATCTCATTTATAATGATTGAGCCATCCCAAGCCTTGGCCCTAATCTCAACTATGCAGTCTCATGTGAACAAGATCCTCCAAGTGGGACTGTGCTGTTTGACCAAATCAACCAAACAGTCTAGGTGCAATGTACACCTCTTCCATCATGTGTGCTTCATTTTCACATGATCCTCCACCACTTGATCATTAATGCTCAATGACCCTTTGTTTGACATCTTCCAGATATTAGTTGACTGAATCAATCCTCCATGATCTCTCTCATCAAATGAGACATGATCCCCAATCTTATTCACATTAGTAGTTGCTAAACTACCTCTTTTTGCAGATCTAGGCTAAATTAATCCACATTCACACACCCAAAGTGGATATTTATTCTTATTGATGATTTTGGGTCCCTCCACCCTTTTATTTACTTAATTCATTAAGAAAATCAAGGACTCTAATATTCCAAATATGATGTGAAAATTTGGGAATATTATAGTCCCCCCTCCCCCCGGAAAAATGTTGCTTGTGCTCAAGCAACTCCGAAAGTAGATTCCAAGCCATATATTCCCCTCCAAATGGCATCCACATAAGGAAGGCTTCCTCCATTTGATGGAATATGTTATACATGTTTGGTTCCAAAGTTGTCTTTTAAAAACATAAAGAATGACCTCCAACTGTTTGTTTAGATGTCCTCCTTCCATCATGAAGTACCAAGTGACAACCATATGATGTCCAACATCATCATCAATACATGAGGTGCATATAAGAAGGTGTTTCTCTTCACAAAGGAAAAGTTCCATTACACAATACATATCTTCATCCCATGTTTCATGAATTAGATTGAGCATTGAGATGCTCTCATACTTAGCCCCGTTGGCCTTGTTGGATCCAAACTTCATCATTCCAAAGTTATGAAAAATAATAAGGGAAGAAGTAATATGGGTAAACAAATAGGTCAAACCATATTATCATAACAATAACCACCAGAGTAAGGCCCTTTGCTACCATCCTCCATCTCCTCCTTGTAATATGGACAAGCCAAACTCCCCCAAAAGAAATTCAAGCAACAAGAGATCTTGTTGCTTTCTCTCCTCCTCATGTGCATCATGAAACAAAAGCATACTAATGGACATATGAGATGCCACATCAGCCCCATTCAAAACATCATCAATTCACATCATAAGATCATTATGCCAAGCTTTACATAATACAAAACACATAGACATAGGAGATGTCATGTGGTGGCCAAATTCTCTCAAGTGAAATCAAATTGAACATACCTTCCCTTGATACTATTTATCATTGAGAAACAAGGCATGATTTAGAAAATGATGAGCTATTGGGTGGTATCCATACTCACTCAAGAGCAGCCAGCACAACCATGCCTCATTCTTCATTTCATACATGTTTTTCAATGCATGGATCAGAAAAATAGGTGCCTTTGGAGAGTGAAAAAAATCTCCCAATGGCAACTAGCGTAGCCAAGCATGCTGGCCCAAATAAATCTGCAAGTGTTATGGTAACCCCTTGCTAATCATCCTTACCCATTCACTCCCATGGGGATGATGAATGAGGTACTTCATAACCATGGCATCCTCCCTTTGTAAAATGCCATCCTTCCTAAACTGTTGAAGAGCTTTGCATTCCATGAAATGTTGAAATGCATCTCTAATGAGATCTCTTAATGAGATTCTCTCTCCATGAAAGGCCCTCCAAAACGAAAGAATTTTTGGATTTAATGCAAGTAGAAGTTTCTCCTTGAGCAGTGAGATGCTCATTGAGAAAGGGTCATCTAGAAGGGAGAAAAGAATTCTTATTTCAAGATGTCTACCATTTGTCATCTTTTCTTCCAATGCTTCATGAATGAAGCTACCTCCAGAGTGTTCCAATAATGATGAATCCCTTTCTTTACCACAGCTACTAAGTGACAGCACTGTAGATCTGCAGGGTGATACATGCACTGTCTCAAAGCAAGTTACAACACTGATCTCACAATCAGTCCTTGTACCTAGGATAATGCTAGTCCCACTTTCTGAAACTCTACATCTCAACTCAAAGGGTTGATTGTAGCTCAAAAATGATGAATAGGGATAGTTTTTAGTCTTCTCCTTGATTAGATCAAGGGTCCTCTGTGCTGTGAAATGTCTTTTCTTCGAATCAGCATTTTGTTCTAACCCTTGGTTATGCATTGATCTTGAAACCACATGTGCTGAAATTCTATGCATACCTTGGATCAACTAATGTGTGGGAACCTCTTGATAGTACACAAGAGTTCCTCCAACCAGGACAATGGTGTATCCAACTGCTAGTAAGAATGATGGCCTCTTTCCTTAAAGTGTACCAGCACTGGTATCTTACTTCTCCTCCTCATGCATCTCCTGATCCATACATGGGACTCCATTTCTCAAGAGCTCAAGACTATCTTGCAAAGATGAAAGTGCCTCGTCTCTAGATACAAGTACTTCTGTAGCAGGTGGTGAAACTAGTGACCTCTTGACATGATTAACATTCCCTACATTAAACTTCTTCCTCAAATTATGAAAGAAATCCGAATACTTGGTCACCTTTGCATGCTCTAGGTGCCCAAACCACCAATCTTCTGCTTCATCTAAGAGATGAAGTGTTGCAATTTGAACAACCTCTTCTTCAGCCACAAGATGTAACTTGAAAAATGAATCTAACTCCCTCCTCCAAGCCTTGACATTGCTTGAGGAATATCCATCAAATGTAGGCAAATAGAATCTATTATGCCTCTTCCTTCTATTACTACTATAGGATCCTCTTTCTTCTCTAATCCAAAAGAATTGTTGGACAGTTAGCTTCTCCTTGAAAGCTCTAGACTGTGCTTTGAACTCTTCAAGATATAGACTGAAAGTCTCATAAGTCTCATGTTCATGCCTTTCTTCACTCCTATACCTCCCACCTTCTTCAAAGAAAGTGGGTATAGTGGATTTATGAGGAGATCTAGGATTCTCCAGTCTTCTTTGCTGCTAATAGGAAGTGCTTTCCTCATCCGATCTTCTTCTTGGATCTTCTCCCTGTTCTTCCTCCTTCATTTGATAGACCTCTTTGGAGAGATCTTGCATGGATCTAAAGGAAGGAGTGACAAATTTTTCATTCTCCATGATATATTTCATCTATTTGTTCTTCTTTCAATGTAAAAATATAAAGTGTCTATAAGTTGAGCCAAAGATCATGCTCTAATACCACTGTAATATCCCAAAAGGGAGAGTGCAACAATACTTCACACAATATAAGAACTTGCAGCAAGATAAACAATAAATCTAAGTAAAAATCAGAATATGCAGAAAGAGCTGAGCCATTTTATTGTATTAGAGATGATCCAGTTACACAAGTACAAGAGATAGGTAGATCTAGCCAAGAAAATGAGTTAGGATCACCTAAAAAACATGTGTGAAGTAGGTACATCGTAAATGTTGAGGCTCTACAGAAAATATTGCACTGTCTCTTCAGCAAGACATAAACATGGAGTTGCAAGCTGAAAAGAGAAATGCATATCTACTCACAACTGGAGCTCTGATGATGCCAAGATTCAATATACGGCCAATGTGATGGATTCCCAAGATAACCCAGAAAGGATTTTCTAGATCTACAACTTTGGAAAAATGACCTCCCCAGGGTTTGATCCTTGAGCTTCTAGGAAATACAAATCTGAAGCTAGATCTAAAGAAAATATGGCTGAAATGTGTGCTCAGATCATATCTATGCTTGAAGGGTTGATCCCTTCCTCAGATCTATGAGCTAGGAGCTCTAGATCTAGCTCTCAATCCTCCAAAAGATGATTGCAGCTGCTGCAACACAACTGCCTATGAAAAGTGTGTTGTGAGGGAAAGAGAGGCCTTCTTCCCGCTGAAATATGCTGAAATAAACTCCATGCTGATGGTAATACTGATGGAAACATGAAGGAATGATCCTCCACTGGATTGCTAGCTGAAGTACTAGCAACTTCCTTCCTCCTTTCGGATCTGCAATATGGACAGCATTATTCTTGGAGAGAATATTGCTACTAGGAGGTCAATAACATTTGGCCTGATGCAAGATCTACAATGCGGCTCTAGGAGTGATGATATATAATCCCAAGTGATGGGAATAATCCCTCTCCACATTCTCCAGCTGAGGTACTGAAGACAACTTCCACCTTCCAAACTGATCTTTAGAAAACTACAGTTTTATGAATATGAATGTTCTGTAGAAAGTAGAAAAAGGAAATGGAACTTAAAGCCTGATGTATAATGAATTAAAAACATCTTCCTTAGAGATCACTCAAATAAATAGGAGGGATTCCCGCGCGGGAACACCTTGTGCTAAACAACACCTGCAATCTCTACTAAATAGCCCAAGAATGCAGTAGAATGTCACTTGACAATTCCAGATCTAAAAGATCATACATCAAATAATCCAAGATGCCTTTCACCTTTGTGTTCATCTCCTTTATAATGATTGAGCCATCCCAAGGCTTGGCCCTAATCTCAGCTATGCAGTCTCATGTGGACAAGATCCTCCAAGTGGGACTACGATGTTTGACCAAATCAACCAAACAATCTAAGTGCAATGTACACCTCTTCCATCATGTGTGCTTCATTTGCACATGATCCTCCACCACTTGATCGTTAACGCTCAATGACCCTTTTCTTGACATCTTCCAAATCTTAGTTGATTGAATCAACCCTCCATGATCTCTCTCATTAAATGAGACATGATCCCCAATATTATTCACATTAGTAGTTTCTCAACTACCTATTTTTGTAGATCTAGGCTAAATTAATCCACATTCACACACACAAAGTGGATATTTATTCTTATTGAGGATTGTGGGTCCCTCCACATTTTTATTTACTTAATTCATTAATAAAATCAAGGACTCTAATATTCCAAATATGATGTGAAAATTTGGGAATATTACGTTCACACACAAGATCAGGCAAGAGAAGAGAAAATGCCTGGCACGGAACCCTGCCGCTCCTCTTTTAGCCGCAACCAAAAAAGACATAGTCTTGGATACCAGGACCAATCCAATCATGATTGCATCAGCTGGTACTACCTTCACAGTAGCCACAGAGGATAACATTAGCATAATGAGCAGAGAAATTCTCTCTTTACAAAACAGGTTACAAATTTCTGAACAGAGAGCAGCTCGAGCTGAACAGGATAAGAATGGACTGGAAGGAGAATTTCAAAGACTGGAGTTCACAAGCACATAAACTAATGAAGTTGCCCTTACCATTCAAAGATATTTGGCCACTTTGGAAGCTTCCATGAAGCAAGTATATGAAGAAGTTTTTACAATAAAACAGCAGTTGCGCCACTACTAAAAGCACAAGCAGAAACCAAGAGGAGGACTGCACAGCTGAAGGAAGCTTCCACTGCCTTGGACATATTACTAAAATGGTCAAACATGTATCCACAGGCTCTGGACACCTTTCCTAGGAAATATTAGATTTTCACCCAAAACGACAAAGTTCAAATCCGGATAACGGTACAATCCAAAGAGAAACTAGTCAAATTTCTAGAGAAAGTGATGTTCGCATATGAACATTTGATGAGCAGCATAAATTCAATGGATGAAGTACACCGCATTCCTTCTCTAGGTTCACTAGATGGAGAAAAAATATCGGAAGAAGTCACCCAATACATTCAAGCATTTCTACAACCCATGAGGCAAGAAGCTGCTTCTGAGGACCTTCCGGCATCACAAGAAAACCTTGTTCAATTCATCGTGACACTGGTCTAGATCTACACCAAGTTGGCCTCCCTGTCCAATCAAATCACTATCAAGAGAGAGACTTTGATCTCAAACGCTCTCAAGTGCCTCCACATATTGAGGGAAGATACTCCTCAGGTCTCCCTAGTTGCTGCAGATTATCAGGCATGGAAAAATTACCTCAAAGAACAGCAATAGGTGGACTTCCCTGATCTCACCATCACCAAATTGTTACCATGACCAAGTCACAGGTCACAGCAAACATGAGGGGTCACAGGTCGCAACAGACAAAAGGATTTGCAGGTCGCATTCAAAGCTGAGGTCGCAAATCACAAATTCCCTCGAGTTGTAGAATATGTCAACGGTCAAGAAGGCGAAAAGTCAGGGACACCCAAGGGTCAATTTTGTTCTATAAATACTCCCTTCGAGAAATTGTAAGAGATCTTTTTTTTGGGACTCCAAAGGAGAAAAGATAATTGTATATCATTGAATACACCTTTATAAGAATGAATAAAAAAATATGTTTTGATTCCACTCTTGGATCTGATGAGGACGAATGTGTTAACACTATGAATATTTTTTTGTCTTATGTATCTGATATCTTTATGATTAACTGATCTGCGTTTTCTGATTATATCATGTATACATTTCAGCTCACTAAATGTGTTAATGATGTTAGATTTTTTAGTTAGGAGATGTTAGAAACTTTGTTACTAACATCTATCTTATGTTTGAGACCGCTTAAGGAAGTGAAGGGTGCTCTAACGATAAATAATTTTTTCTTTTGTGGTTTGAACAAATTTTACAAGCATGACCCTAATGATGTGCTGCTGACAACATTTCCTTTGGCTACATGCTTTAACTCATCTTGATATTTGTAGTTTTTTATGTTCATTAAGACTCATGAACCATTTGTCTCATATCGTCTGAATAATCATGTGTTCATAGGTTTTCAGGGCTCGTTTGTGTCCAAGAAAAGGAATATTCTATGGTAGTTGAACCCACATCGTTGATGGGATCCCTATCAAAAACGGTTTAGAGTCTAATTAGGACTTTCTACCAGGGACATCCCTTACTGTTGGCCTACCATTTCTTTCCTTCAATAGATTTGGCACTTGAAGGAGGGCCTGAATGGCAGGCTCCCAGCACACAAGTAACCTCCTGTTGTAAACCCCGCAGGGGGAGATCATGTATGAAAACACTGGTCCTCCACCCCCTAAAAATTCCATAGGAGAAGAACCCCCTTTCTATGATATCACCTCAGACCAGTTGAGGGCCATGCACCTTATCACCCGTGATCTCATGAGAGGCTTGCAAAACGTCCCGGCCACCGGTTCCCTGGTTAACCCTCGAACTCCCGCAGCTAAGCAGACTTGCCAGGTAGCCCTAGTCAATTCCCTACCTCATCTGGTAGGTCTAATGATAGAAGATTATGCAAATGCAGTTGAGCGTAATTCAGTAGAACCCCCTGATAGTCCTCGTGGGATTGAAGGAGAAGACCCTGAAATCATGAAAACCCATCCTGACCAACCTTTGAATGATGACACTCAAGAAAATAACCAGCTTGGAGGGGCAACCAGGAGGGGCTGGGGAAATAGGGGTGGGGAGATAGAGGCCGTGGGCAAGGTCGAAATATGGGCCACCCTCACCATAACCGAAACAAAAACAGGTTCCCTTTCCTTTATAACTGGCGAAACATTAGGAATGTAGGGAACTGCGGGAGAAATCAGGACATGCACTCCCATCATGAAGGCAAAGCATCCAGATTGGGGATATGAAGTGAATCTGAAAGTGAAATAGCGCATATCTACATACCGCACCACCAGCAGGCTAGGCGTGTGCAGCCGGTGGCTTGGATGGCACAATCTCCCCTAGCCCTCCATGGTCCCCTGCATGACATGCCCTGAGACCCTGAGAAGCACCTCCCTAATTTCGACCCCGAAAAGGGTACGCTGACCGAATATCACATAATAAAATTTTACCTGGCCTTAAAAATAATGAGGGTATAGTCTGATGATGTAGCATGCTAGCTCTTTCCTCATACTTTAGAAAATAAAGCTGCTACATGGTACTGGTCTCTCCTTGTTGCTTCCATTTCTTCTTGGGAGCAATTTCGCCGAACCTTCCTCCAAAAATTTTCTGAGGAAAAAAATCCTTCTATGCTCCTCACAGAACTTAGTACTTTGAAATGCCAGAAGAAGGAGAAATTCAAAGACTTCAATCAACGATTCGCTACTATATTGAACAAATTCCCTCTGAAAATGCCCCTGGATGATTCAATTTCCATTGATTACTACACATGGGCTCTCCCTTGGGATATTTCCATGTTCGTAAAATGCAAAGCTAGAGCTACCTTAGCGGTAAATTACACCACCACCCTTGCTGTTGAAAGGGACATGCTACCCATAGGAGCCATTAACCATGACAGCTGGGATGATCAAAAGCTGGCCACAAAGAGAGTCCAATCCTTAACTCATAAGGCTGGAGGCAAAGAAAAAGACCCTTTCAACTTCGAAGGTATCACAAAATCTCTCAAACTATTAACCAACGAAGTCTTTGATTTGAAAAGGAAAAACAATGAATCTGCCTTAGGTGCCAAAATGTATAAACCTTTATTTAGAAAGAATAACCCCATTTTCAACCAGCCTCCATCAAACTCGAGTACTGGCCTCAATGTTGAATAAATCTGCAACGATAATTTCTATTCTTTCCATCAAGTCTCCTACTTAGAGAAAACCCGCCCCTAGTGGATCAATAGCATGACTGTCATGGTGAATCAACTTCTAGAAGACCAAACCCCTGGGGATTTATAGGAGGAGTCTATTTCAACTGATGAGGAAGCCTCTCCCTTGGATGATGATATGGGTTCCATTGCCCTTGCCTTCGAGGTGGTCCATGGGGAAAGCCCCCCTTCCACAACTGAAATAAACTTGGCTGACGACCTTAAATCGAAACCCCTTCGAAACTATAGCTTAAGGAGAAAAGGCCCGGTCCCTGAAAAGTCCTTCGAGGAAAAGAGAAAAGATTTCTTAAGGAAAATATTGCCACCAAACACAGAGAACCAAACCAAGAATCCCAAGAAATCTAGCCCAACCAATCGCTGAGTAAACCAAAAGGCTAAATCGTCATCAGGTTCTTCGAAAGCCTCTACCAAAATTATCTCACACCCAGATTCAGGGTATAACATTATCAAGGATATGAAAAAAACATGAGCCAAAATTTCCCTTTACGAACTCACTCGCATTGATAATCAGCGAGATCTTATCCTTAAAATGTTTTCCAACCTACCAACGGTCAAACCCGTGAGTACCACATTTTCCCAAGCTGCTGCTAGTCCCCAGTCCATCATGAATGTCGTTAATGCAAACTCTAGGTGATCCAAACCCCCTTTCCTCCTATCCTTTGAGATATTCAACTTCAATGTCCACAATTGCCTTGTCGATTCAAGTGCGTCCACAAATTTTATGCCCTTGTCTGTATGCAAGAAGTTAAACATTCGCCCCGATAAAACTGACGCTAGGATCATTCAACTCGATAGATCTCAGGTTCCTACAGTAGGCGAGTTGAACAACGTCATCATCTTCTTATCCTCTGACTCTAGGGTGCATCAGTGCATAGAAATAGTGATCGTCAACATCCCCGAAGCCTATGGTCTTCTCTTGAGCAGAGATTGGCCTAGAAAACTGCAAGGATACTTTGCCACTGATTGGTCCCACCTATGGCTCCCTTACAAGGGTAAGAACAATCAAATCTGGGTCAAAAGTGAGCCTTACATGAAACATACGGTGACCGACCTAGAAGAAAATAACAAAATAGTCAGTTTCACACAAGAGGAACTCGGTATGTGCTTCTTAGAATCCATTTTTGGGTGCTACCAAACCCCCCAATCTTCAGTCACTCAAGATTTCCAGTCAGAACTATTATTGGTCACTAACAACCACTCCACCTCAACAAAAGACCTGTTAGAAACTACTGCCCCGAGTGTGTCTCCTATGTGCTCGGATAGTCTTGTGAAATCAGAAGATGAAATGTGGACCTTGTACTACGATGGTTCCAAAACACATGATGGGGCTGGCACGGGCTGTATTCTGCTGGACCCTCAGAAGAACAAGTTTCTAATCTCTTTCCGGCTAGAGTTCCAGGGCACAAATAATATAGTCGAGTATGAAGCATTGATGCTTGGGCTCAAGAAAGCCATATATCTCAAAGTTCGTTGTTTAAAGGTAATTGGAGACTCTGAGATTATCACCCATCAAGTACGTAACACCATCCATTGCTTGTCTCCACATTTGAGAGGTTACCAACAAGAGGTATGGCATTTAATTTCTGCTTTTGATGCTTTCGGTATTAAATCCGTACTTAGAATGCACAATGCAATAGCTAATACACTTGCCAATGTTGCTGCTAGGTTCACCCCATTTAGAGATGGATTTTATATTAAAATTATTTACAGGCCATTCATACCAGAAAATGTCACTAATCTATGTGTTTTTAATGATGATCAGTAGGTACTATATTTCATGCTTAATACGGATGTGTTCAAGGATGCAGTTATAGAAGAAGAGGATCATGATCAGACCTTGAAAAAGGAACAAGGGGATACTAAGGAAAATCCCATACCCAAAGGGATTGTGTCACTCAAAACGTTGTTTGACTTACAGAACTATTTTCGAGGACCCCCCAACATGAAGGTGCAGAGTTCCATGTTAGCGCATCGAAAAATAAACCTCAGGATAGAGAAGGAACCCAAATTCGTCAATCTCTGTAATGAATGCACCCGTTAGGAGAGGCAATATTTCACTGAGTTATTTAATAAATAACAAGATGTATTTTCCTGGACATATGATGAGCTATGAACCTATGACACGCAGATCATCTAGCACGTGATACCCATGAAAGAAGGAGTGAAACCGTTCCAGCAGAAATTGAGAAAAGTACACCCCACTTTAGAGCCGATGATCGAAAAGGGACTAAAGAAACTCTTGGATGCGCATATAATTTTCAAAGTCCGGCATTCAACCTGGGTGTCAAATTTGGTCCCAGTTCGTAAGAAATCTAGTGAAATCTATTTATGCATAGATTTCTAAAATTTGAACAGAGCTCCGGACAAGGACAGCTACCCGGTGCCCCTTATGGAGCAAATCCTTCAAGCTGTATCGGGATCGGAAATGTTATCTTTATTGGATGGTTTTTTAGGTTATAACCAAGTACTAGTGGTTGAACCCAATCGGTTGAAAACTAGATTCAGAACTAAATGGGGGACTTACGCATTTAGATGCATGCCCTTTGGCTTGATCAATGTTGGCGCAACCTTCCAGAGAGCCATGGACATTGCCTTCCGAGGCCTCATAGGGAAAAGCATGGTAGTATACCTTGACAACGTCATCGTATTTTCAAAGTGTAGGTGTGACCATTTACATCACCTCAAGGCAATTTTTGAAAGGTGCCAAAAATACGGGATCTCACTAAACCCGAAGAAAAGCGTTTTCGTCATCTCTGAAGAAAATATGTTGGGGCACATCGTAACCAGGGATGACATAATAGTGGATCTAGAATGTGCAAAAGTCCTCACCTAGATTCCTCCCCCAAGCGGCAAGAAGGCCATTCAGTCTTTCCTTGGGAAAATCAACTTCGTGCGAAAATTCATATCAGATTTCGTCCAAATAGTGAAATATTTGCAAGGTATGATCAAGAAGAATGAAAAATTTAAATGGAATTCTCCTGAGAAAGAATCGTTCAATAACATCAAGTGGGACATCGCAGAAGCACCTACCCTTCATAGTCTGGATTTCAACAAAGGCTTTATCTTTTACACCTTTGCCTCAGATTCATCTCTCGTGGCCATCCTCACTCAAAAATATGGCAACAATGATGAGCGGCCCATATCATTCATGAGCACTGGGTTGCAAGGTGTTGAGTTGAATTATCCATATATTCACAAAAAAGCTTATGCGGTGTACAAGGCGGTCAAACACTTCAGGCCATATATTTTGAAGAGTCACATCACAATGTTCGTACCTCACCCAGCTATTCGCTTAGTTTTCGTATAGCAAGAGCTAGGCGAGAGACGAGGCAACAAGATGACTTGCCTTCAATATTATGATCTGGAATTCAAGCTGGCACATAGTATAAAGGGCCAAGGGATATGTCGGATGGCCGCGGAAGCCATAAACTCTTTAGGCAATGAATAATAGATTTGGGAACACAGAATCGACATGTATCAAACTGATAGCATATCCCGACAGAATACCTCCTCATGGTACGTTGACCTTCAGCAATATATGAGCCGCGGTATCATGGACCCCACTTTAACCGCTCAACAAAAACGTGCAATAAGACTAAAAGCTGCATCCTACTAGCTAGTGCAGGGTAAGTTGTTCCGCAAACACCACAACGTAGTTCTGCTACGCTGTTTGGAGTATGATGAGGCACAGAAAGTTTTGACAGAACTCCATGATGGTACAGCCAATGGGCACTATGCGGGGGACACCACTGCTCACGAGATCATGCACACCAGTTTCTATTGGCCTACTATGTTCAAAGATGCACACGCTTATGTTCGGAAATGCCCACAATACCAAAAGTTCTCCAACAGGGAAATACGATCGTCCACACCGTTGCAGTTTGTTGCGATGGAAGAACCTTTTCAGCAGTGGGGAATTGACATGATTAGGGAAATCTTGCCACACTCTTCCAAGCAACACAGATACATCGTCACAGCTACGGACTACTTCACAAGGTGGGTTGAAGAAATACCATTGCATCAAATCAATGATCAAGAGGTAATAGCCTTCATCACTCAACACATCATGACTAGGTTTGGCATTCCAACCTCCCTTTTTTTTTATAATGCAACATATTTTTCATCATTTAAATTATATGATTTTCCTCTAGAAAACGGTATAGTGCTCAAACACTTTGCCAACTATTACCCCCAAGGAAATGGGTTAGCTGAGTAAACCAATAAGAACCTCATCTGCATCATCAAAAACACTCTGCTGTCCCAAGAACAAAATTGGCATAATGCACTCATTCTATCCTTCCTCCCAACTTGTCTCTCCCAACCCTTCAATTATCTCAAGAAACTCTTGGCACTCCTTGCGCTGCCTTACAAGCCTAAATAGACACATTGTTGAAGCTGGAGGAGGAAAGGCTAGAAACTCGGGAAAAATTCACCATCCACCAAAGTAGAATAAAATGATGGTTCGACAAGAAGTCTACCGGAAACAATTATTTTGAAGTAGGTGACCTTGTCCTCAAATGGGACAAAGCTCACGAGGATTAAGGGAAACACTCCAAATTCCAGGCCATGTTGATAGGTCCCTTCCAAATTAAAGAAAAGGTTGGCTCCCACACTTACATGATACAGACCCTTGAAGGGAGGATTGAGGTCCTCCCAGTAAATGGGCATGACCTTAAACACTATTTCACCTGAAAGCCCCAAGGGGTCATCACCATACCTTGTACCATAGTTTTGTTTTGTTTTCTGTCGTTTATGTTTTTAATAAATTGATTGTTTCAAGCAGGCTCTCATTGGCCCTTTCCCTTTGGCACCTCATGTTGAAGGAGAGATGTAGGAGTTACTCAATTGGCATGTTGTGCCAGAATCTATGCTGGTGAAGAATCACCCCTGTAATGAAAAAATTGGCATGAGCTTGCCTATGATAGGCACCCAATGGGGAAACATGACCAAGTCCCAAGAACCAAGCACAGGTAGCTTACCTAGTATTTTGGCCCAAGGGACTGCTATACAAAATAAAGTTTCGGTGTAATCGGTCACTAGATGAAAAGGGGACAGAGCAAACCTCAGGAGATGAAAGGATATTCGGGAAATCCCAAAAGTCCTCGTATAGACCAGGAGCAACCTCTCTTGCAAGAAAAATAAGTCAGGATCCCTCATTCACCAAGGCAATAATTGCCACAGTCAAATAAGTGCCCTGAGCACATTTAAATAAGTGCAACTAGCACATGAATAAAGGGTAAAGGATTGAGAAAGGTTTATTGTGCAGAGAGGTGATATTTCGACTCTGCCGGGGTACTGACTAGGCTCGTTGGTAGTGGAGAAACGTCCGTGACTCCTAGGAAGTGACTCCACCAGAACCACCAGGTTCGCTAGAAATGGAGCAACACAATGAGGACAAAGTAACTATAACGGATCCTAGAAATCCCTGATGTTACTCCAACCTTTTTCATCCGATCTCTAGGAATGAAAACACAATGGACCAACACCCTGGGACATGCAGACAAGTGGAGAAAACACACAAGGCCCGAGGATGAAAGTAGTGGGACCCACAAGGTTAATAGAACAACATGCTAAGCCCCCCCGCCCCCCTCAAGGTGAAGCACTGGTAGAGATCCTGGGCCTTACCAATGAATCACCATTTTCTGTAGCCGCTACAGCACCCTCCAAAATTTTTAGCCCCTTTCAAATTTTTGAGCCCCTAACATTTGGTAAAAGGTAGAGCCTAATCCTGGTCCACTCTTTTTAGGATGCCAAGTCGCAAAGTCACAGAGCTGATTAAACCAAATTCTTACGACCCTACGACCTTACAAACCCTTTAGGTCGTGAAGTTGCAAGGTTGCATCAGAGTCTAAAACATAAGAATCGCGACCATGTGACCGTGCAACCTTACGACCCCCAAGTCGCTAGGTCACAAGGTCGCAATGTCATACATCTCATCGACTTGACCTAATTTGTGACCCTGCAACCCTCATTAATTGATAGCATGTGTGACCTCTTTATAAATAAAAGGGTCGCGTAGGTCGCATTCAACCTACGTGATAGAGCAAGAAAATGCCTCTGGCAAGCCAGCTGGAGCGCGTTGTTTCCAAGTAAGTTGCCTAATCCTCCTGTTGTTTCCTTTTGTTTTATTGTTGCCTCCATTACCCTCTCTATGGCCTATTTAAAACTCACCCTAGCTTCCTTTTTAAACCTCCCATTAATTATATTAATGAGCTTGCCCCTCCCCATAGCTTGACTTCTCTGTCTGCCACCTTTAAAAAGCTCCCCTTGCATTAATATATTTCAAGTTCCCTTCCCATCCCCCTTTGATGAGAAGCCTCAAGGCCCAAATGTATGCTTTCCACTTGATCTATTGCCTTACCTCCCCTTTTGAAAAAAAAATGGAAAGCCTTTGTCACCACGTAACCCATATGCCAAGCCCTAGAGTGACCCTGTGACTCCGCGACCTCGCGATCTAGAGACTCGGTCGCTAAGTCGTAGGGTGGCTAGGTCGCATAACCATGAAAGTATAAAATATTGTGACTTTGTGACTTAGAAACCTTGCGACCTAGTCACAAGTAGCTAAGTCACTAGGTCACTTTTCTGTAAAAATCTAAACCAGCGCAACTTCGCAACTCAGCAACCTCGCCACCTAGTCGCAAGTCGCTAAGTCACTAAGTCTCATTTATATGAAAGTTCAAACCAATGTGACCTAGCAATCCAGCGACCCAGTCACAAGGTTGCTAGGTCATAGGTCCATCCATTTCCTTGAAAAATACTTGAGCAGAGATAGGAGCAACCCAAGTATTTATCAGTATGACATTTGTCTTATCGTGGGACTGTTTCATGAAGATGCTAGGGAACATCGAAGCCAAGCTCGAGTGGGTGTCCATCTCTTTGGCCTCGAATGATATGGGGCCCTCGATAGTGCAAAAGAGAGGAAAGAGTCCTAAAATAGAAATTTTAGAAGAAGGGATGCCTCCTTCCCCTTCTCCTACCTATGGAGACACCGCTTGCGTGTTTGGGAAGGGAGATAGCATGAGTTGGTACCAGATATAACAAGAGTTCACGAAGCCTAATTTTCTGGAAGACCTCCCAGACTGGTAGGTGTATGTTCATGTTAAGAGTTCTAAACTACATTATGCGGGGTCCCACCCACCCATTTTTCCGTGTGCAGAGGTGATTCAATGGATCTTACAAAAGGTTGAATCCAAGTTGTGGGTCATTCGAGATAATGCAGGAAAGAAATTTGCAAATATAAAAGGGAAAGATGCGGAGTTTTACTATGCACTCACACAGTCCCCATACCCAAGACCTTAAAGCGATGGTGGGAGGACCCAAAAAAGTTCAAATTCAGGAAGGATCAGGAATATAAAACAACAGGCCTCAAGAAATTCTATAAGTTGGTGGTAGCAATGTTATGCAGGATGTATGGCTGACCATATGCCACCACCTTCAAGGGTTTGTGGGTTTCCCTCATGTACGACGTTACCTCATATGGTGCCCGCTTCAACTGGGCCAACCTAATAGTAACATCCCTCAAGTCAAACATATCATCAACGCAAGCACCCGATGAAGGGTGTGCATCCGGATCCTATATGGCCTCCTATCTGTTGGATGCAGTTTGCGTGAGATGTAAATTTACTAGGTCGCCTCATAACTGGGATGAAGAGCGTGGCGAGCCAATCCACAAAGAGTTGCAGGTATTTTGGGACTCTAAATACAAGCAAGACATGGAGTCAATCTCACATAACTTCATCCCCACGCTCTATGGGAAATTTTTCGGCAAATATTGCTTGTGCATGTCTAGCAGAGCCATGGAGACAATAACCCAAGTAGCCAGCTAGTTTCCCGTTAAATATAGTACTTTTATCAGGGTTTTCGAGTCGTATAAGGGTCCCCATGTGCTACCCCAGTTCGTCACTGACAAATTTCTCCTGCAAGAAGTATGTTACCAGATGACGAGTGGGTTTTCCAAAGTTCTTACCAAAGGCAAGAAGAAACCATGGCCGACTCTCCCACTTACTATCGGCACCTACACAGTTAGAGATTTCAGGGAAGTAGAAGCAGAGGCTGAAGAAACCAAAGGTTTTTATATGCCACTCATATCACACCAGACATATGATCCTGAAAGAATCATCTGTGCGCCTTGCAAATGGGCCAAATTCAATGGAGTTACCAGCACACAGAGTGCCCAGTAGAGGATCGGATCAGGAACTAGTACAACAAGGATAGGGAGGCTTCTCCAGAGGAATCAACTGATCAAGATGAACAAGATGAACAAACTCTAGAGGAAAGAATGAACACACTAGGAGGAGCCTTATCTTCCAAAGCCAAGAAACGAAGGACTGATACAGGCGGTTCTCTTTCCAAAAGGCAACATGAACGAAAGGACAAAGAGGCTAAGGCACAATAAGAAGCTGAGGAGAAGGTGAAGGAAGAGGAAATTAAAATAACTCAAGATGCCCTAGCACAACAAAAGGAAGAGAATAAGTGAAAGAAACCACTGAAGGAAGAACAAAAGAAGAAACAGGCAGAAGCCCGAAGGGAAAAAGAGGAAGAGGAACAAAAGAGGAAATAAGAGGAAGAGAAGAAAGTGGTTGAGCACAAGCAAAAAGAAGAGCAGGACAAGAAATAAGTTGAGCACAAACGAGAGGAAGAGAAAAAAGAGGCTGAGCACAAGCTAAAGGAAGAACAGGACAAGAAAGAAGCTCAATTCCAGTTTAAAGAAAATCAGGATGAAGCAGAAGCTGAGCAAAAGAGGAAGGAGGAAGAAAGTCAGAAATCAAAGGAAGATTCCTCCAAGGAAGCAGAAGGCATCAAGACACCCCTTCCAGAGATAGGGATACAGATAGAGCTACCACACATCGAGGTGCCTCAAAAAACCCCCACGACAAGTGTGCACTTTACTCTCTTGGAACTTGGCCCCTCTGAGGAACAAGAAGATGAAGTCTTGGATCCAACAAGGCTAACTTATGACCAGTTCAAACACAAGGTTAGGCAAGAGAAGAAGATACTTGGTGCAGAACCCTGCCACTCCTCTTGCAGCCGCAATCGAAAAATAAATAGTCTTGGATACCAGGACCAATCCAATCATGACCACATCATCTGGTACTACCTTTGCAGCAGCCACAAAGGATAACGTTAGAAGAATGAGTAGAGAAATTCTCTCTTTACAAAATAGGTTACAAATTTCTGAGCAAAGAGAAACTTGGGCTGAGCAGGATAAGAAGGGATTGGAAGAAGAAGTTGATAGAATATAGTTCACAAGAACACAAACTAATGAAGTGCCCCTTACCATTGAAAGAGATTTGGCCACTTTGGAAGCCGCCATGAAGCAATTATATGAAGAAATTTTTACAATAAAATAGACAGTCTCACCATTACTAAAAGCACAATTGGAAACCAAGAGGAGGACCGCACAGCTAAAGGAAGCTTCCACTGCCTTGGAAATAATACTAGAATGGTCGAACATGTATCCACAGGCTCCAGACACCTTGCCTAGGAAATATTGGATTTGCACCCAAAAAAACAAAGTTCAAATCCAGAAAATGGTTCAATCCAAAGAGAAACTAGTCAAAGATCTAGAGAAAGTGATGTCCACATATGAACATTTGATGAGCGACATTGATTCAATGTCCGAAGTACATCGCATTCCTTTTCTAGGTGCACTAGACGGAGAGAAAACATGGGAATAAGTAGCCCGAGACATTCAAGCATTTATACAACCCATAAGGCAAGAAGTTGCTTCTCAGGAGCTTCTGGCATCACAAGAAAAAAATTTTCAATTCATCATGACACCGGTCCGGATCTACACCAAGTTGGCCTCCCTGCCCAATCAAATCACGATGAAGAGAGATACTTTGATCTCAAATGCTCTCGAGTGCCTCCACATAGTGAGGGAAGATACTCCTCAAGTCTCCCCATTTGCTGTAGATTATCGAGCATGGAAAAATTACCTCAAAGAATAGTAGCAAGTGGACATCCCTGATCTCACCATCACCAAATTGTTCCCATGACCAAGTCACAGGTTGCAGAAAAAAGGCGGGGTCGCAGATCACAATAGACAAAAGGAGTCGCAGGTCGCATTCAAAGACGAGGTCACAAGTCGCAAATTCCCTTGATTCGTAGAGTATGTCAATGGTCAGGAAGGCGAAAAGTCAGGGACACCCAAGGGTCAATTTTGTTCTATAAATACTCCCTTCGAGAAATTGTAAAAGATATTTTTTTTGGGACTCCAAAGGAGCAAAGAGAATTGTATAGCATTGAATACACCTTTCTGAGAATGAATACAAACATATATTTTGATTCCACTCTTGGATCCGATGAGGACTAATCTATTAACACTATGAATATTTTTTTGTCTTATGTATCTGATATCTTTATGATTAATTGATCTTTGTTTTCTGCTTATATCATTTATACATTTCAGCTCACTAAATGTGCTAATGATGTTAGATTGTTTACTTAGGATATGTTAGCAACTTTGTTACTAACATCTATCTTATCTTTGAGACCGCTTAAGGAAGTGAAGGGTTCTCTAACCATAAAGAACTGTTTCTTCTGTGGTTTGAAAATTTTTTACAAGCATGAACTTAATGATGTGCTACTGACAACATTTCCCTTGGCTACATGCTTTAACTCATCTTGCTATTTGTAGTGTTTTATGTTCATTAAGACTCAGCAACCATTTTTCTGTATCATCGGAATAATTGTGTGTTCATAAATCTACAGGGGTCGTTTGTGTCCAAGAAAATGAATATTCAGCAGTAGCCGGACCCACACCCCAGACGGGATCCCTATCACAAAATTTTTAGAGTCTAATCAGGAATTTCTACTGGGGAGATCCCTTACTATTGGCCGGCCATTTCTTCCCGTAAACAAGCTGCTATTCAGTCCTAGGACTACATTCCAGCATTTTGTATTTTTTTAATATTTCAGGAAATCCTTTCCGGATTGTCTTGAAATTGTGTTTTGGGATTTAGATCTTTAATACCAACATTGTATGATCCATATATTAGCATATTTGTGTATTTACACCTTCCAGCAGCAATTAGACTTAATAAAATTGTGCTGTCATAGCCTTGGGCATTATTTGTGTAGCAGTGTTCTTCATATTTCCTGTACATATTCTCTTGAGGCTTGTGTTGCCTAACTTGAGTGATTATTTCCTCAAGATATTGTATACATTTTCTTCTATAACATTAATCTGATGGATATATGTTCTTCTCACATTTTATGAGTTGATTTTTCACTGTTATTTCCATTATTGTGTTCATGTATTGCTGCTTCCCCACAGAGCATAATCTTGGCTCAGCCTATGGATCTCAACAGTTATGCTATCAGGAGAATAAGAAGAAGAAGGAAAAGATCAGAATGATGGGAAGAATGAGCTTTGTCTCATAATTTTTCAAATATATGTGTTTTATCCCTATGATTTACAAGAATGGCAAGAATAAACGCTGCAGGGGCCCACATCAGAACCACTTTGGAATCCTAGGACCTAGCCTTCCTGGATTCAGAGAGGGATCTCTCTATTAAGTGTTTTCAAAGGATATATATTTATGCTTTGTTTGTGATATTAGGCTATTTATGAAGCTCAGAGAACTTGTTTGTTCGGTTGGGATGGATATCATTAACTGAAGAGGTCAGTTGAAGGGTGAAGGTGAGAGTAAATTGAAAGAATGTTTTGGCTGAAAAGATAGGTCACGAAACAGTATTAACCCATTAGGCTATGGAGCAACAAAAGGATTTAATTGTACAAAAATTATTCAAGGGTTTCCATAGGGCAAGTCATCTATATCAAAGGATATTTTAGATTGAATTGTGATATGAAACATTAAAATGTTGTGAAAGAAGCAAAGCTAAGACCAATTAAGAATATAACTTCACTAAGACAAGAAAAGCCTTTGAAATTAACTGTTTGAAGTAAGCCAAAGGACAGGGCAAACCATAGACTTCTTTGGACAGACTTTTATTAAATCACACTTTTTAGAAAAAAATCCAGTAATCCTAAGACCACTTTCAGAAAGGAGAAAACATGTAAGAAAACAAGGAAAATAGCCTAAGATCAGACAAAAACTGTGAATCTAGCCTGCTTTCGTCATACTCTCAAGGGATATTTCAAAGAAATTGTTAAAGACTAGCCAGAGGACAGGGCAAACCGTAGACTTCCCTGGGTTAACTCTACTTAGAAAACTTTGAGGAGAACATTCAAAAACAATATCTCAAGTTGTACTTAGAAATACATGGGCTCACCAACATTTATTCACTAGTTATACTCTATTGAATCATTCTCAAATCAACAAGATGGATAAACCTAGAGGGAAATTAAGAATCCTCTAAACATATCTTAGTAGAAAACATAAAGATAAAGCTTTCAGATAGAAATAGGGTACTTTTCAGTAAATCCTACTCTAAATTTTCTGTTTCTTTATCAGAGAAAATGGAAAATATGTAAAACATAAAGACAGACAAAAACAGTGAGGAATAACATCACCATTAACATAGACCAAGATCCCATGAATCAACTTGTCTTATTGATGTTCAAACCAGTTACATACTTCAATTCCTATAGGTATTTACAGCCCAAAACTTCTCTTCTCAGCCTAGTATTATTCAACCACTCAGCAGCACTTCAACAGCTTCAGCAACTATCTTACACCTCAATAATAATCCAACCAACAACAACAATGAACTTCTCATACAATATTTATAGATAAATGATGAGGTGGAGTGAAAGAAAGGGTCTCTAATGGTTCATAAATGAAATATTTTAATGTTTTTGACCTTTGAGACCATACAAGGCCCAAGGAAAAATGTATTTAAGTCTAACTCTGTGTTACATTAACTCTTTGAACTACTTAGTGGCTTTTGTTGACTTTTAGGCTTTTCTAGGTTGGCTGGAAATAACTTCTAAGCTGTTATTTGGAAATATCTCTGACTTGGAGTAACTTTATGTGTCTTTTGAGGAAAATTAAGCCTGTAGGTGGCATTTTAATTCTTTTGG
Organism: Pinus albicaulis; assembly: GCA_034641835.2. Taxonomy (NCBI): domain Eukaryota; kingdom Viridiplantae; phylum Streptophyta; class Pinopsida; order Pinales; family Pinaceae; genus Pinus; species Pinus albicaulis. The sequence continues at coordinate 602,226,263 of CM076580.1, forward strand.
AGAAGTAATTGCTTCTGTGGATGTGGCATTTGAAGCCCTTCTTCTGCTACTCTGTCAGTTTGGTGACTTAAAATTTGATTAGGCCTTTGATTTAGCTTTAGGCCTTCTTTATCATCTTTCTACTTTTTGTCACTTTGCTGACTATTTTATCTTTAATTTATTTGTCCTTTAATATTTGTATTTATCCTTAATTTCTTGCTTAATCCTTTGATCTTCGGATTTATGCTCTTAACCTTTATTCTTCATTGTTCTTATGTTTTGTGTACAGTTGGCTTCCTTTGGTGTAGGAGGGTTTCATTACTCGACCAATGTTCATGAGGAACTAACCAAACAATGATAATCAAACCTCGAGATCTCCCTTTTTGTGTGATTTTTCCCTGAGGATCGTCATCCTGGGCTTTCTTGCCACTACTCTGGATGTGGGGTGGTCATTTCTTTGAGTCACCATTAAAAACCTACAACTAAACATAAAACAGTTATAAAACCTGTGTTTCAAGGGATAAACTTCTTCAGAGGCGATGGCTGGGGCGGAGGAGTGATGCAAAGGAGAAGAATGCATGGAGGAGAGGTTTCAAGGTGGAAACATGAAAAAACCAGGGAAATATTTGAATAATGGCGCGGAAATGGTGAAAGCGGTTTTTTGGGAAAACCGAGGTGGTATTCGTGTAGAGGTTGGGTGGTAAATGGTTTTGAGTGAATCGAACGTGATTCCAATTATAGGATGACGCCTGTCCCCGGGAAAACCACTTTTTTTGCATTGAAATGGGTGGTTAAACTCCTGTTGGAAAATGCGTGCGATAGGGGTATAAGCCATTGGATCTAGAGGAGCCAGATCAATGGTGGAGGCTTGAGCGCAATCAGAAAAGATGCATGGTAGAGGGGGAAAGATGGAGGACAGGTGGTGTGAAAGCATTGGATGGTGGGAGGAGAGTGGAAGGTGGGCCAATGGGGGTGCATATAGTTGGGATTCACGTGGACCGTTGGATCTGAGGTGATCCATGGTTGGGATTTATTTGGGGGGTGAATGAGTGGGTTATGGTCGGGGGATGGAGGATGAGAGGGAGAGAATGACCGTCGTTGGATCAAAGGGGATCAATGGCTACGATTTGATTGGGGGAGGAACATATTCGCAGAGGAAAAATAAGAGAAGGGGGCTAAAGATTATGGCCAAAGGAGCTTAAGGACTTATGTGTCAAATGAGCAGAAAAAAGTTAAAATGTGGGTTTTTAAACCTTTCTAGAAGTTCCGATAGGGTGAAAAGAGGGTTTGAAACCATCTAAAGGAATTTTATAGGGTTTAGAGGAGTTTTTAGGGGAAATGAGGTTTAATGAAGAGGTAAAAAGGAAGTTTTTAGAAGAAAAAATGATTGGTTAGGATAAGTAAAAATGGATGAAAGAGTGGATGAAAATGAGTTTATGGGATGATGGAAAATAGCTTTAAAAAGAGTTTCTTTTTATCTTGGCAGGGTAACTTGGAGTCTTTGAGTGAACTTTATAGCAAAATGATTTCTTGAAGATAATGAACATAGTGAGGTTTCAAGAACTCACAGATTTTTCACAAAAAATTGTTTCTTGAAAACTGAAAGACTAATTTAGCCATCATGAGGTATAACAGACTTTATAGATGGCTAACAATGGCTCCACTTGGGGAGGGAAGCTCCTTGGAGGTGTTAATAACCTCAAAGATAAATCTCTGGAAGGTAGACCAATGCCTTTTTTTCTGCTACACTTTGACAACCTCTTCCTTCTTTGATCATGCTGCTTTAAAATATGATCAGTATTTATCACAATCAGATGATTTTCTCCCAAACTTCTGCCTACACATCCTAATTTTCCTAACATTTTTTCTTCAATGGGTGCACTTGGACTTGCAAACCCTTTCAAAATCATTTTATTATTTTATTTGAAAGCAGTAAACTAATATATTTCTACCCTTATTTCTTCCCTGAGTTCATATTGAACAATTGAACTCATTGTTTCTCTACCTAACTATCTATCAGTCAAGATTAGGCTGTTTGACAGATTTTATTCTCTATTTTCTAAAATAGGAAATTTAAAACATAGTCAAATCAGGATTATATAGTCTCATTTGCTATGGGGACTATGGCATTATGTACAAGCTGCACATAGACTTTATTCGTAAAAGATTTAAAACAAAAACTTTGAAGGATTTGAAATTTGGAATGGATAAGTATCCTGCTTTCATTTGGCTCAAGTTTTTATCTTTTGGAGACATTTCTCTTTTCTTTTCTTGGTTCAGATTTTGAGCTTGTTAGAACCATTTCTTTCTCTATCCTACTCTATTCTACTGATAAGCCAAGATTACATTGTTTGGAAAATCTGTTTTCACTAACCTATCAGCACAAAATTCAAATTTATTCAGTCATGATTAGGCTATATGACTGAATAACAGTTTCTTTTCAAGAAGTGGCATTTTAACTTGCACACTTTCAGATTTTTCTTCTTTTTTGGTATGGGGCTATACCTTTTCTTTTATTTTCCCTCTTTTCTCTTTTCCTCTTGTTTTTTTATTTCATCCTTTTCTTTCAAAAAGTAAATGTTATTTACAATGAATAAAAGCTTTTAACAAATATATTTTAACAAAAATAATGTTTGAGCATCCTGCCATTGACAGGTCCTCCAAAAAGTTCTGTTCCATCCATCTCCTGAAGAAAAAAAGCATTTTTACCTATAACAGACTGAATGAGATAAGGGTCTTTCCATAAATTTTCAAACTTGCCATGTTTTCCCTTATCTTCTTTTCTGGAATCCCATTTCAAAACTTTGTCACCAATGTTTAAATCACTTGCCTTTGTTATTTTATCAAACAACTTCTTGATGTTTTCTTGTACTTGCTATGCTCTATTGTAGACTTCCTCTCTGGTTTGCTGTAATTGTACAGTCTAGTTTATTCTTCTAATCATATCATCTTCTTCAGACTGCACTTCTTGGATCAACTTCATGATTGGCACTCCTAGACTGGTTGGAAATATTGCATCTGCTCCATAAACTATATGATAAGGGGACAGTCCAATTGAATTTTTGACTGTCAATTTTTCTACCCAAAGTGCATGTACTAGCTTGTTATGCCATGATTTTTTGTTCTCTTCCAGAAATTTTTTGATAATGTTTACCAAACTTTTGTTTGAGGATTCTGCCAACCCATTACCTTGCAGGTAATATGCTATGGAATGGCCCAACGTAATCTGATATTTATGACAAAAATCAACCATATTTTTGGATCCAAATGCGGCAACATTGTTAGTGATAATTTTCCTAGGACAGCGAAATCTAGACAAGATATGATTTTCAAGGAAAGAAATGATGACTGAGTCTGTGGCATTCCTGGAAGGGGTGGCTTCTATCCATTTGGTAAAGTAACCTATTGCTGTGAGGACCCATTTGTGTTGAGAAGATGAGGCAGTATGTATTTCCCCAACGAAGTCTAGATCCCACTGTTGAAAAGGAGCTTCAACAGTGATTGGTTGCATAGGTAAGGGAAACAATTTTATTTTTCCTTCAAAGATTTGACATTTATGGCAGGCAATGACCATTTTGTGGATATCTTGAAAGAGGGTGGGCCAGTAATAGCCAGCTCTAATGATTTTTTTAACTGTATTTTTCCAGTAGAGGTGGCCTCCACATTCTCCTTCATGGAACTCATGCTTGATCTTATTTGCATAATTCTCAAGCAAACATTTAAGCAATAATCCACTAGCATTTTTCCAATATAAACATTTTTCTAAAATGCAGTAACTAACAGCCTTTAACTTTAGAAATATTTCCTTTTTTTAGATAAACTAGGAGGGACATTTAGATTAAGCAGCACACACAAAATATTAGCATACCATGATGAATTCAGAAAATGATCTTCAATAACTAGGGTTGCCAACTCCTCCTATTCATCTAATACATTAAACATGTTTATATCAAGAACTTGAAAATTGGATTCAGCCATATTTTTTTCTAGTCCTGGACCTTTGATGAGCTTAGTGGGTTTAATTTATAAGTCATATTCTAGTATTATAGCAATCCACTTTCCTCTTTTTCCATCAGGATCTTGTGTCAAAATGTCTTTCACCACTGAATGAGGCACAAATGTTATGATGTGTGAGTGTAAAATGTAAACTCTGAAGTATTTTAAGGCTTTGACCAAGGCAAAGGCTTGTTTTTCCATTATGTTATACTTCAAATGTGCATCTCTTAATGCCTAGCAAAAAAATTCAATAGGCTGCTCTTATCCATTTATGTTTTTCTGTAGGAGGACAACAACCACTATGTGTTCTGATGCAAATGAAAATATGAAGAATTTTTTTGTAAAATCAGCACTGATAAGAATTGGTGTTTGTGTAAGTGCATGTTTTACTAGTTCAAATTATTTCTTTGCTTATAAGGTCCATTTAACTCCTTCTTCTCTTTTAAGCATATTCGTCATGTTTCTAAGGAGTTCAGCTAGGTTGGCTATGAACCTTCTCAAGAAATTAATCTTCCCAATGAAATATTGGAGTTCCTTGATGTTTCTAGGATGATTGATTTGCAAAATAGCTTCAATCCTTTTTGGGTCTATCTTTATCCCCTCTTCAGATATGATATAATGTAATGTTCTCAATTAGCCACTACTACTTGGAACATTAAAATTGCTCCATTTTTGAAATAAGAAGTAGGAAAAACAATAAAATATATCCCAGTGTGAAAAGGGATTGAGGAAGGAGGAAAAAATAAAGCCTCTTTAGTGTGAAGAGGAGCAAAAGCAAGGAGCTAGCTATAGTTGACCAGTCAATAGTGATGTCACAAGGGAGGGAAAGCTACTAGGGCAGCGCAGTTTTGAAGGAGGAAACTTCTCAAGGAAGCTACATCACCAATGAGTGGGGGCCGGGATGGAAAAGCTCACCTAGGATAAAAAGGAAGGGATAGTGGCAAAAGGATTCATTCATTCATACTTCTTGTTTCACTCCTATGACTGATTGCAAGTTTCAGCTGTTTAGCTAGAGTTGCAGCATTGTTTACTGCAAGGGTTCTCATGCAGGAATTCTATTTTCATCATTGATATAGCTGATTGGGAGAGCTAAGGAGGAGGTCTTGAGTTCAATTCTCATCATCTATCTTGAGGATAGCCATCCTCTAACCTTGACAGTGCAGTCACTTCTAGTGAATGCGTTATTTCTACAGCAGCTGTAGTAGCTGGGGTTGTATCTATCCATTTGTGCCTATTTCAGAAGAGGAGGAGGTGATTTCCACTCCAAGAGATCTATTGAGGAAGGCCTTGGAAAAATTATTCTATTGTGTGTCCCTTTTTATAGCATATCAGATATTTCTCAATACAGAGTTGCTGGGTACAGCATTATTTTCTGCAGTGTTGTATCTTGTGTTGCTAGTTTGTCGAAAACCCTTGTTGGAGGGTTCTAATGTGTTTGTAAAAGAGGTAAATCCTATCATTTATGATTATATAATGAATGAAAGCTCTAGATATATGTTATTCCATCCATTTTTGTAGTTGAGATAATAAAAATAACGTTGTTGTTGCCTCCGACATTTTTGTTTTATGATGTACTGGGGTTGTGATGCTTTTTAGCATATTTGAGTTAGGGAGATCTATTTAATGTAGATAGAGTTATTTTTTTATAATTATATTCTATATTTAAGCTACATAAAACATATTTTAGAGGATCCAAGCCCTGCACTGCATTATTTTTTCACTGGTTTCCTTATACAATTTCCTCATTGGAGATATTGCTAAAATTCCTAGAAAGGAATATTACAGTGGTATCGGAGCTCTGCTCTTGGCTCAGGTTGTGGGGGGAAGATTTATCTTCAGCATGGATAAGGAATACATCTCAAGACTCATACTTCAAACCCTACAAAAAAATGCAAGGGATCTCAAGGAGATGAGGCATGAAGAGGACTCTTTAGGGTTTTGCCATAAGGCAAGCACCAGCACTGCAAATGGCATGGGACATTAAACTGCATCACAATGCTCCACCATGCCTTCATTTCTAATTGAAGGAGATAATGAGGGCTCACTGGGGGAATATTTTAAAGAATATGAACTCAGGTCTCAAAGGTTCAAGGAGCACTAGAGCTTTCAGGAGTTTGGATGGAAGGAAGAGTGATCCTCATCAAAATAAGGATACTTGATGCAGGGATTAGCCCTACAGTGCAGTGTGGTAGGGTTCTTCTTGCCTACATTTGATGTCACACCTAAATGCACAACAAAAGCATGGGTGGAGAAGTTGGACACGTACTTCCATCTCAACAAGGTTTCTGAGATGGAAGCTATGAAGATAGTTGCGTTGCACCTAGAAGGGGAAAATTAAGATTGGTGGTTTCATGGACTGACCACACTTGGGCATCATCATATCACTTCATACTCAACTTTCACCAAGAATCTAGTGGAGAGGTTTGATCTAAGGGATCTGGAAGCCCACTTTTCCAAGATAACCAAGCTCAAGAAGGAGGGAGATCTTAAGGATTACATTGCTGAGTATCTGCAGCTTTCAGTGATGGTATCCAAACTCACTATGAGCAGGAAGGTATGCATGTTTTTTAATGGGATGTTTGAACCATTAAAAGGCTTGGTCAAGTCTACCAAACCAAACACTCCTTGAAGTTGTGGATAAAGCTAGAGATCTACAACACATCTTGCCCAGGGCAAGAACCTTCTTGCAACAAAAGACTCACTCAAGGCCAAGGGAGACAATCCATATTCAGGACTTGGAGGGGAAATGTGTTATAGGGGGAACACATCATATCAATACCTTCTCCAAGAAGGATGCCAGCGTTGTACAACCCATAGGAGACTTTGCTCCAAGAGGAGGAGCTGTTGTAGTGTTAAGAGGAGTCCCAAAGTATCTGACCTTGAGGGTGAGAGGCACCATCATTGGGCAAAGAGTTTCTGTATTGATAGATAGTGGAGCCACTCATAATTTTATTGATGCACAACTAGTACACAAGAGAGGAATTCCCATGGAGGAGTTTGAGGGGTTTTCAGTTCTGGTCCCAGGAGCCATGAATCTGCGATGTGCCAAGTATGTTCCAGTGCTGACCATTACTATGGATACCTATACATTGACAGACCACTTCTTTTTGGTATACATTCCAGACACCAATTTCATATTTGGAGTCTAGTGGTTAGTCACTCTTGGGAGAGTTACCACTAAATGGAGAACCTTGGAGATGGAATGGACTGGAGGGGAGGATGGCCAACAACAAAGGATCAAGGGTATGAACACATATCCCCCTCAAGTTGTTTCAGCACATAGGATGGATGAAAATCTATGTAGAGGAGATGTGCCATGGGTAGTAGAGCTTCATATATCCAAGGTGAAGGGCAAGGACTCATCAGTGCATCCAGATGTTCAATCTCTTTTGGACTGGTATTCTACAATATTTGAGGATATCCCACCAGGGAGACCTCCTAACCGAGGGTTTGAACACACCATTGAGTTGGAACAAGGGGTATAAGCAGTGATCACCACTCCTTATAGGCATCCCAAGGCTTATAGGGATGAGATTGAAAAGGCTATCCAAGAGCTGCTAGCACTAGGGCACATTCAGCCTAGTACTAGTCCTTCTTCTTCCTCGGTGGTTTTGGTAAAGAAGAAAGAAGGCACATTGAGGATGTGCATTGATTATAGGGCCTTGAACAAGAATACTATGAAGAACAGGTACCCTATACCCAGGATCGATGAACTCATGGATGAGTTAAGGGGATCCAAATACTTCTCCAAGATTGATTTAGGGTCTGGGTACCATCAAATCAAGGTAAGAGAGCAAGATTTCCCCAAGACAACGTTCAAGTGTCACTATGGGCATTTTGAGTTTCTGGTAATGCCCTTTGCATTGACTAATGCTCCTGAAAATTTCCAATCCTGCATGAACCACATCTTCCGGGGTCATTTGAGGAAGTTTGTATTGATATTCTTTGATGATATTCTTATCTATAGCCGCACTTGGGAGGAGCACTTGCAACATATTGAGACAGTCTTACATATCCTCAAGGAGCAGAAATTCTATGCCAAGCTCTCCAAATGTGAATTTGGCCTCACAGAGATGTTGTATTTGGGGCATATCATAGGAGTGGATGGAGTGAGGGTACATGAGGAGAAGATCCAAGCTATCAGAGATTGGCCTGAACCTAGGAATGTTACAGAACTCAAAGGGTTTGTGGGCATATGCACTTATTACCAGAAGTTTGTGAAATAATTTTCACAATTAGCAGCAGTACTCATAGAGTTGACAAAGAAGGGAGTTTTCCACTAGACACCTACAGTGCAGAGGGCTTTTGATAAGCTCAAAGAGGTAATGAGTAGTTGTCATGTTTTAGTTTTACCTGACTTTTCTCAACCTTTTGTGCTAGAATGTGATGCATTGGGTGAAGGGATTGGGGCAGTCTTAATGCAAAGAGGGCATCTTATAGCCTTTAAGAGTAGGAATTTTCTCCCTCATGAGAGTTTATACCCTATCTATGATAATAATTTTTGGCTATCATGCATGCATTAGCCAAATTCCGGCAGTACTTGGTGGGAAATAAGTTCAATGTGAAGACTGATCACAACAGTCTTAGATTATTCCTTGAATAGAGAAAACTTCAGGAGAGACAAGAGAAGTGGGTTAAGAAAAATCTAGGAGGCCTACAGTACTATCCTTGAGAGGCATGGACGCAAATTAGAAGGCTCAACTCTTAATTGAGTACTCCAAAGATGACTTTGCATGTGAGATACTTGATGGGGTGGTATCAGATGAAAGGTTTAGAGTAATGAATGAGGTTATATATTACAAGGACCAGATCTACTTGGCTAATAATTCTAAGCTCAAGGATAAGATATTATTGGCCTCACATGATTCACTACTTGCTGGGAATCAAGGTTTCGCAAAGACTTACAGATCTATCAGAGAGAGATTCTCATGGAAGAGTCTCAAAGGGGATGTGCTCTGGCATGCCTAGGAATGCACCATTTTCCAACATAATAAAGGAGAACACACTTACCCTGCTGGATTGTTGCAGCCACTACCTATTCCAGATGGGAAGTGGGAAAGTATCTCTATGGACTTCATCACTGGCTTACCGATAGTGCAGGGTAAGGATTGTATCTTTGTTGTTGTTGATAGACTAACAAAGTACTCTCATTTCTTTGCCATTTCTGCACATTATAATGCTTCACAAGTAGCTGAGATCTTCTTCAGAGATGTATTTAGACTCCATGGTCTCCCTAGGACCATAGTGAGTGATCGGAACAACCGCTTCATGGGTGGCTTTTGGCAGGAAATTTTCCGGTTAGTGGGGACTAATTTGACTCCAAGTACTAGCTATCACCCCGAAAGTGATGGGTAGATCGAGATAGTGAACAAGTGGCTAGAAGACTACTTGAGGAACTATGTGGCAGGGTAGCAGAAAGCTTGGATGCATTGGCTCCACTTGGGGGAGTATTGTTACAACACTACTCACCATATTTCTATTGGCATGACTCCATTTCGAGCCTTATATGGGTATGAGGCACTTTCATTTGTTGATTTTATGTTTGGGGCAAGTAAAGCTCCAAGGGAAAGGGATTGGATTCAAGAGAACCAGGACACACTTAGGGCACTCAAAGATAACATTGCTATTGCTCAGAACTAGCAGAATATGTATGCAGACCGTGGTCGGATAGAGAGACAGTTTGAGGTGGGATATATTGTCTACCTACATCTTCAGCCTTACAAACAGTCCACCCTCAAGGTGAACAGAGCTGAAAATCTCAAACCATGTTTCTATGGTCCATACAAGGTGAACATATGTATCGGTAAGGTAGCAAATAAGCTAGAGCTTCCTAAGGGGAGCAAGATCCACAATATCTTCCATGTCTCTTGCCTCAAGAAGGCCATTGGGAGGAATGTAGTTGCCAACATAGAGCTTCCTCCTATTGATGATGAGGGCCATTTGATCTTGCAGCTAGAAGCAATCTTAGACATAAGGGAGAGGCAGCTGAGAAATAGAGTCATAAAGGAATATCTAATTCGATGGAGGAATCTACCTGATGAGGATGCCACTTGGGAGGGAGAGAAGATCTTGCAGCATCCTTCTTTACTGTTGCTTGTGGGAAAGCAACTTTTGAGCGAGGAGGATTGTAATGTTCCCAATTAGTCACTATTACTTGGAAAATTATAATTGCTCCATTTTTTAAATAAGAAGTAGGAAACACAATAAGATCTATCCCAGTGTGAAAAGGGATTGAGGAAGGAGGAAAAAATAAAGCCTCTTTAGTGTGAAGAGGAACAAAAGAAAGGAGCTAGCTATAGTTGACCAAGTCAACAACACTGTCACAAGGGAGGGAAAGCTACTAGGGTAGCGCAGTTTTGAAGGAGGAAACTTCTCAAGGAAGCTACATCACCAATGAGTGGGGCCCGGGATGGAAAAGCTCACCTAGGATAAAAAGGAAGGGATATTAGCAAAAGGATTCATTCATTCATATTTCTTGTTTCAGTCTTATGACTGATTGCAAGCTTCAACTGTTTAGCCAAAGTTGCAGCACTGTTTAGGGAAAGGGTTCTCATGCGGGAATTCTATTTTCATCATTGATATAGCTGATTGGGAGAGATAAGGAGGAGTTCTTGAGTTCAATTCTCATCATCTATCTTGAGGAGAGCCATCCTCTAACCCTGACAGCTTAGTCACTTCCAGTGAATGTGTTATTTCTGCAGCAGTTGCAGTCGCTGGGGTCATATCTATTCATTTGTGCCTATTTTTGAAGAGGAGAAGGTGATTTCCACTCCAGGAGATCTATTGAGGAAGGACTTGGGACAATTCTTGTATTGTGTGTCCCTTTTTAGAGCATATCAGATATTTCTCAATACAGAGTTGTTGGGTACAACATTATTTTTTGCAGTGTTGTATCTTGTGTTGCTATTTTGCCGGAAACCCTTGCCGAAGGGTTCTAATGTGTTTGTAAAAGAGGTAAATCCTATCATTTCTGATTATATAATTAATGAAATCTCCAGACATATTTTATTCCATCCATTTCTATATTTTACATAATAAAAATAACGTTTTTTCTACCTCCAGAATTTTTGTTTTATGATGTACTAGGGTTGTGATGCTTTTTAGCATATTTGAGTTGGGGAGATCTGTTTAATGTAGCTAGAGTTATTTGTTTCTGATTCCATTCTATATTTAAGCTACATACAACATATTTTATAGGATCCAAGCCCTGGACTACATTATTTTTTCACTGGTTTCCTTATACAACGTCCTCATTGGAGATATTGCTAAAATTCCTAAAAAGGAATATTACATATAACCAAGAAGTTTTCCTTCTTGGAGACCAAACAATTTTTTCTTGGGATTTAAGGATAAACCATATTTTCTACACTTCTCAAAGAATTTTATTCGGTGTATTAGGTGTTCTTCATCTGTTTTGGAATAAACTGTGATGTTATCTAAGTAAATCACAATGAAGTAGCCTATTTCTTCTGAGAATGCAATATCCATGGCTCTCTGGAATGTGGCACTAGCATTCATCAAAATAAAAGGCATTTTCACATACATGAAAGTGTCCCAAGGTGTGGTAAAGGCTGTTTTAAGTTGATCATTAGGATGTACGAATACTTGATTGTATCCCAAAAAGCCATCTAACAAAGAAATTCTTCTAGAACCTACCACCCTTGGTAAAATATGATCCATTTTGGGCAAGGGATAGTTTTCCTTTAATGAGGCTTTATTTAAGTTTCTAAAATCATTACAAACCATTATCTCTCCTATTTTCTTCCTAACAGATACAAGAATGGATACCCACTCTGAGTATCTCACAGGGACTATAATTCCAACATCATACATTTTTCTAATTTCTTTCTCAACCAGAGGTAATTGAACAGGGTTGATTCTGTGAAATTTTTGTTTGAAAGGTTTCTGGTTCTCTTTGAGGGGTATCTTATATTGAATTATTTCTATATCATAATATTTCAAATCTTCATAACTCGATGCAAACACATCAGAAAATTCTCTAAATAGCTCAAAGTATTTCAGTTTAATGTGAGCTGGTAGTGTCTTGGATAATTTGATCATTTTAGGCCTTTCTTCACTACCTATATTGCACTCTTCTACTTTAGCTTCAGTAGGTTATATTTTTGGCCTTTTTGCAACATCGTTAAAGTCAAACAGTTCTTCTAGAGGGACCAGTCCTTTTGGCAAGCTTTCAGTTTTAGATTGTAGCACTTCTAGATCTTCTTTTTCTAAATTTGTGTAGTTTTCTGTTTTATGTTTGGATACTTTGGTTAAAAGATTTATATCTACAAGCTCAGGAGTTTCTTCTTCTTTAAAAGGTGATTTTTCCCCAGTAGGACAGTCTTCATCATACTCTGAATTTGATCTTGGCATTTCAAATTCATTTATGGACTGAAGGAAGTCTTTTATTTGTTTATCTCCTTCAAAAACTTGCCAGTATTTTTCATTGTCTGGGACTGCTAGTCTATATTTGACTTGAACTGTGTATTATTTTCTTTCATAAGGTTTCAGACATGTGCTAGCAGTAAAGGCTAATCCATTGGCAAGAACGTTTTGGTTTCTAGGGACAAAATTAAGTAGGAATTCAACAAATTATTTCAGTAGGTCCATGGCATCATCTCTATAGGCTCTTAGTCTCGGATGTTTGGCAGTGTATTCCCCATTTACTTGCCTAATTATAAATTATGAATCCCCATGAACTATTATCCTCTTGGCTCCTAGTTTTTTAAGAGATTGTAGTCCTAAGAGGAGTGCTTCATATTCTGCTATGTTATTTGGTGCAATGAAAGTTTAACCTGTATGAATGACCTTCAGCATGATTTTTCTCAATGTTGTGCACCCATATGCCTGCCCCTGCACCAGTTTTAGTACAAGACCCATCAAAACTCGTTCTCCAAAGAGGACTATTTTCAGATTCATCATTAATTTCCTTTTTTTCTTGTCTGTTATGCTTATCTTGATCATCACTATGTTATTTTTGAGGGTTTGCACTATGTTTACTCTTGTCCTTTTCCTCAAGGTTTTCAATGTGTTGAGGAATTTCTCTTTGATTGTCATGATTTGAACTATGTTGATGACTGTCTTGTAGCTTAAGACCTTTATTTTGTTTGCTGTGATTTTCTGAAATAGCAAACTATTTGGATGATTTTTCTTTCCCTTCGTCTTTTTTTATGGTTGCCACTATGTTGGCTGATGTTTCATTTTGCAATCCTTGCTCATTAGGAATCTCATCATTGTAAAGAATGAATGAGTCAAGGTCAGTCTGTATACAATAAAGAGGGGATTTTTTTGGTCTTTCTTGGATACTCACCATGTATTTCATATGTGTTTCCCTATAGAGTCTTCTAGGTTGATTTAAAACAGGAATGGTGGCATAAGTCATATCCATTTGCATTGTGCCTTGCAACTTAGCACCCCAAGATCTTGAAAGAAGCATGCCATATTTGGGGGGTATATCAGCCACAACAATGTCCATTACTAAGCTTTTGGCTGGGATTTGTGCTAAATTGACATTGAGATCTTTTATCAAGCCTAGGCATTTGACTCTACTAGAATCAAAGGAGTATACATCTTTATAAGGTCTGGTCACCTCAAGGCCTAATATTTCCATTATTACTTTGGGCATGAGGTTATGTGATGCTCCTAAGTCAAGCATGGCATTGTGCAAAATGTTATCATGGATGTTTAAGCTGACATAAAATGGAGGAACTACGCCTTCTTGAAAATTTCCTTCAATTTTTGGTCCAAACAGAAGCTCAGGTTTGTCATCATTTAAGTTAATGGAATCATAGTGATATCCTATGTTCAAAGCTTTTAACAATTGGGACCTATATACATCTTTAGTGGCTAACTCAGTGAGATGGATGGAGATTTTTATCTTTGCAATTTCACTCTCTATTCTGAAAGGATTTTGAGTTTTGGAAATGTTTAATTCAGCCTTTTTAGTCACTATTTTCTCAGCAAAGTTAGCTTGCTGGATTTCATTATTTACAGCAGTTAAAATGGTTTTTTCAGGAGCATTAGCTGAGGTTCTAGTGCTACTAGGGTCACCACTATGTTTGTCATGAATTTTGGTGTTCTTTCCTTTTTTTTTATCAAAATCTTCAGCCACTATGTTTTGAATTTGTGTTGCATCTTTGGGTTTGTTTACAAGGCTGTTTTTAGTAGAGATTTCAGAGGTATTTTTCTTGGGAAATTCTTGGTTCTTTTTACTCCTTAAGTCATATTTTTTATGTACTTCTATTATGGAATTTTTAAAGCCCTATTGGTAGTTTGCAGACTCTAGGCTCTCCTCTTCATAAGGTGTGTATATGAATTGTTCTTTCCTAGCGAGGAAGACAGTGTCCTCCTCATTTGTTCCCATCATGTTTATGTGATTTCCCTATATTTATTCAATCTTTCCCTTATCCTCATTAGCATAATTCTGTTGGAAAGGAGGTCTGACTTGTTGATCAGTGCCTCTTTCTATGATTTGAGGAGGATTCTTGCTAAAGTTCTGATTTTGATTTTGATTTTGATTTTGAGGAGCTGTTTGGTTTTCTTTAGGATAAGATCTCTCATTTATGCTTATTATTTCCATCATCATCTCCATTGTTCTGAAAAAATTATCAATTTTTGAATCTAATGTGGAAGGTCTAGCTTCATCTTTTTAGGTAACCTTTTTTTCTTCTTTCAATCTATCCCTTCTAGCATTAAGGTTAGCTTCTACACTTACTGCCCCTTTATGCATGTCTTCTAATGTAAGGGGTTCTCTCTCCCTTAATTGATAACACATTTCTGGGTCAAATCCTTCAGGAAACTTGATTAAGGCTAAGCCTTGTGGCAGTTTTATTTGTGGAGGAAGTGCATTATAAACACTATTGAATCTAGTGCAATAATCTTGGACACTCTCTCTAGCATTTCTTTTAAGATCATTGTATTCTGATAGGATTTGAAGGGGGTTTCTCTTGACTTCCCATTTGTTTAGTAATAACTGATGAAAAGAGGGGAGGTCATTGATACTGTTAAGAGTTAAGCCTTTGAACCATTTTCTTGCTTCTCCCCTTAAACTTTGAGCAAACATCCTAAGTTTTATAGTTTCATCATCGATTTCTTGTCTGTCAAACTAGTCATTCATTCGATCCACATGTTTTTGAGCTTTAGTAGAACTACTAGCATCACATAATGGAATCTTGGATTGATAGTCCTATGGTAGAGCAACTAGAGGCAAAGTAAGGACTAGGGGAGCATACCATGTTGCCATAATATGAATTTGTGGGAGAAATGAGAGGTTTACAAGTGGGGGAAGGTGATAAAGTGGTTGATGATGAGATGGAGTGGTTTGAACAATGGGGGTGTGGGTGAGTGAAACAAAAGTGCTTGGACCAGCTAAGAACTGTTGAGTAGATTTAGGATGAGAGAAACCAAAGTTACGAATGAAATGAAGATCAGGTGGTGTGGATGGGGAGGTTTCTCTGTTGTTATTATGTTGTGAGTTTTCAGGCTCAAAGTCTATCTAATATATGCCACCAAGTGACTTGGTTATAGATAGATTTCTTATGAAAGGTAAGTCAACCTCGGTATCTTGCAGAGCTGTAATTTTTTCAAGAGCTGAGCTTGCTCTGTGAATTGGTCTGACAATAGTTTGGTTCTTAGATGTAGGAGATTTCCTAAGAATTCTTTCTATATTTTCAACTATTTTAGGAGGATTTGGGTTAGGATAGGCTCTAGTATGAATTCTTTTAGAAGCCAGGATTTAGAGCCAAAGATAAGAAACATTTAGCTAAGTATGACAGTCTTTTGAAGGAAAACTAATCCATGCAAGAAAACTTAATCCTCAAAGTTCTCTTAACTAGGTTTTTGTGATGTTCTAATGATGAAATACGTTTCCTAGTGGAGTCTTTGGACCACCTATGGGGTCAGCAGGCCTGCTGAAAACCAATGGAGTCACCACGTGGAATATTTTTACTTGTTTTCTAGGACTGGTTGTTGTCCACCATCAACAATTAGGAACCACTCTTGGCAGACACTTGATTCATTTTAAGAATGGGATTTTTTGAGTTGTGAAGTTATCTATTACTTAGTATATTCCCTAGTATGGTTGCCACTATGTTTTCTCCCTGTGATTTACAAGAATGGAAAGAATAAACAATGCAAGGGGCCACATCAAAACCACTTTGGAATCCTAGGACCTAGCCTTCCTCGATTCAGAGAGGGATCTCTCTATTAAGTGTTTTCAAAGGATATATCTTTATGCTTTGTTTGTGATATTAGGCTAGTTATGAAGCTCATGCAAATTATTTCTTTGGTTGGGATGGATATCATTAACTGAAGAGGTCAGTTGAAGGGTGAAGGTGAGAGTAAATTGAAAGAATGTTTCGGCTAAAAATATAGGTCATGAAACAGTATTAACCCATTGGGCTATGGACTGAAAAAAGGATTTAATTGTACACCAATTCTTCAAGGGTTTCCATAGGGCAAGTCATCTATATCAAAGGATATTTTAGATTGAATTGTGATATGAAACATTAAAATGTTGTGAAAGAAGCAAAGCTAAGACCAATTAAGAATCTAACTTCACTAAGACAAGAAAAGCCTTTAAAAGTAACTATTTGAGGCAAGCCAAAGGACAGGGCAAACCATAGACTTATTTGGATAGACTTTTATTAAAGCACACTTTTCAGACAACAATCCAGTAATCCTATGACCACTTTCAGAAAGGAGAAAACATGTAAGAAAACAAGGAAAATAGCCTAAGATTGGACAGAAACTGTGAATCTAGCCTGCCTTCAGCATACTCTCAAGGGATATTTCAAAGAAACTGTTAAAGACTAGCCAGAGGACAGGGAAAACCATAGAATTCCCTACGTTAACTCTACTTAGAAAAAATTGAGGAGAACATTCAAAAACAATATCTCAGGTTGTACTCAGAAAGACATGGGCTCACCAACATTTCTTCACTGGTTATACTCTATTGAATCATTCTCAAATCAACAAGATGGATAAACCTGGAGGGAAATTAAGAATCCTCTAAACATACCTTAGCAAAAGAAGACATAAAGATAAAGCTTTCAGATATAAATAGGGTACTTTTCAGTAAATCCTACTCTAAATTTTTTGTTTCTTTATCAGAGAAAATGGACAGTATCTAAAACATAAAGAAAGAAAAAAACAGTGAGGAATAACATCACCATTAACATAGATCAGGATCCCATGAATCAGATTGTATTATTGATGTTTAAACCAGTTACATACTTCAAGTCCTACAGGTCTTTACACCCCAAAACTTCTCTTCTCAGCCTAGTATTCTTCAACCACTCAATAGCACTTCAACAACTTCAACAACTATCTTACACCTCAATAATAATCCAAAAAACAACAACAATGAACTTCTCATACAATATTTATAGATAAATGAGGAGGTGGAGTGAAAGAAAGGGTCTCTAATGGTTCATAAATGACAGAGTTTAATGTTTTTGACCTTTGAGACCATACAAGGTGTTAACCACCTATAAAATTTGTCATATCAAATGGTGGCTAAATCATTTTTTCAAGCCTTCAAGAAACAAGTTTTATTGCCAAATTGTTAGTTCTTGAAGTCTTATGAAGATGACTTATCCTTGAGTTATTCTTCAATATTGTTTCCCTCTCAATTCTGAAAATCTGTTGTTTTCCTGAAGAGAAATACTGCTGAAAACCCCATTTTCCCCTCATTTTACCCCTCCTTTCACTCAAAATTAACCTCCATTTTTATCCCCTTTTTCCTTATTAAAATCCTCATTTTTCCTCTTTTTCTCCATTTCCCTTCATCAAATCCTTTTAATAAGGTTTAAAACTTCTTTTTAAACCTTACCAAAACCCTCAAAATCCTTTGAAAATCCTTGAAAAATCATAAAAAACCCACTTTCACATTATAGGCCTAAGCCCCTTTTGGCTAAGCCCTAAACCACTTCCCCACCATGTGACCTAGCGCAGGAACCAAGCGTTAAGGCCCTAAGCACTTATTGCAATCGGGGCATTCATGTGAAATGCATTTCTTTTGTTACATTAAATCTCCAATTGCGATTGGCTCCTTTTTTATAACCCCTGATCCCTTCATCTTTTCATATAACCCAAAAGCCCTGCAATCGGGCGCTAAAGGGATAAAAGTATTTCCAAAACCTTTTTCCCTTCATATTTCATAAAAACTGACTTTTTATTAAGTTATGACAGTTCATTGGTTGGGCGAACACCAATCGTTGATCTAAACCAATCAACGATCTTCGGGATCTCACATCGGAGTTTTTCATTGGATGCATTTGAATATTTTATTTATCTCCTCCGATTGGAAACCTTTTGATGGTTTCCCAGCCATCGATCTGTTCCAACATACTCAGATTCGACGATCCCCGTTGCTCTATCCCAAAGCCAGCATACTCGCCTTCGACATTCATAAGTAAATCTCCGCCATTGATCTGGTCCTCAGATCAACAATCTTTGTTCAATTTGATTGCAAATTTCATTTGTGCCTTTCCTCTCTCCCCCTTCGATTGGCGACCCCCGATTGGATCTGGGTAGTCCATTTCACTCATCCGACGGTCCAGATCGAAGCCCTCACCCTTTGTTATATTCATGAAACCCCGCTGTATAAAGTTTTCAATGAATACCAGCCATTGATCTCTATAGATCAACGACCCACATTGCTCCCGATCTCCACTTTACCCCCTACCTTGTTTTCTTTTCGTTTCCCAAAAATTAAATCTGGACCGTCCATTCTCCTAATCCAACGGTCCAGATTCAACCCGATAGGCCCAACTCCTTTGGGTCCTAACCTTCCCAAATAAAATCTCTTCCGTTCATTCCCTGATCCAATGGTCAAGATTAAAACTGCCTTGACCTTGCCCCACCTTTTATTGCCCGTGCATCTGTTCTCCATCATGCTCTCCTCACAACCGTCTGATATAAGGCCCCATATCTGACAGCCAGTGCATGGTTTCGCGTAATTTTGAGTCTGGAGGTTAATGTTTTAAAATCACGCGACATAGGTGGTTTTAAAAATCCACGTGTCAGCTAGAAACACATATTGCATTCAAAAAGGCAATACTGCCTTCCCTCCTTTCCATTGCGCGAAATCGATAGTTTCTTCAGTCAGAACCACCATTCCCATTCCCATTTCATTTTCTCGTAATATATCTCCGCCGTTGATCTCTGAGATCTAACAGTCCTATTTCAATCTCGCCTTTTAGTTCATCGCCCTCCACCCATCCTCCAAGGAAATTTATAAGTAAATCTCTACCATTGATCTCTGTGGCTGGTCTCATCCGATGGCCTAGAATTATTCCGAAACCCAAATTTAATTTTTAACCCTTTTTTCCTCTGCCAAAGGATTTTTCACCCATTTTCCTTTGCATTTTCTTCCGTTTCACAATAATGTGGCCCTTCTACATTATATTTTCCTAGTCAATCTCGACCGTTGATCTTTGCAGATCAACGGACCGGACTTAATTTCCCCACTATTCATCCAACCGCCTCTCCTTTCGACCTCGAAAAAGTAATCCTCGCCGTTAGATTCTTCAATCCAACAACTGTGCTTTAAACCTAAACTTCTAAAGCATTCTATACCCAACTACGCAGGATTTTCTTAACTTTTCTTGTTCTTTGCAAGTTTTCAAGGTTTCTCAACTGTTTTAAAAGAAAATTGAAGGCCAGGGATGAAAATCCCCCACACATTTATTCATGAAAGAGATCATTCTACAAGGTTCCAAATTATGTTTTATCAGTGCCTCATGAGCACTGAAGCCATTATAAAACCTCTATAACGCCTGCACATCAACAAGACACAGCAAAAATTATTCAAGCAAAGAGTATCAGTGTGAAAGGATCTAGTCACAACAGAGATGAAGAATTGAAAAATTGTTTATGAAATTTTGAAGGATTAAGGCCCACTTTCAGCAAATCAAAAGTCTAATCCTCTCAATTAAACACAATTTTAAGAACAAAAGATAGATTTTAGGCCTAATTATGCCTAACACATAGATCGGAAGCAAATTAGTCGTGTTTTAGGTCAAAACAATAATATCTATCAGTCCGAGAAAGCCTCACTGCCACATCAGAGGCTAATTGAATCCTCTCAGCTACCAAAAGCCATCTATAGCCTCAAAGCATTCAAAAGAGGCCTAGTTATTGCCATAACAGAAGCTATTATAAAAAATACAGCTGAATATTTATTTCAAATCAAAGAAAATTATTACAAACTGTCAGCAGAGTTATTACAAGGATAAGAAATAGCCTTAGAGTCAAATATTTTAATGCAGTAAGCCTCGAAAGTAGAAAAGAGTTATGAAACAGAGATATAGATCAAATGTATTCCTACCTTATGCCTTGCATGGTTTTCAAGGCAGAGAATTGCATTAACTGTAGAATTTATGATACTTGAACCCTAGAAATCTTTCCACCTCCTCATTTTCCTATAAAATCTTCTTAAGGAGCACATTGTGAAAGGTTGGTTGCTGAGCTTTGATATAATACTTGTGCTCGAAAATTTCTACATGTAAATAGTGTTCAGAGGCTCTTGAAGCTCTATTTGTGATCAAATAAGTTAGGCTGAGAAGAGAAGATGATTGCTGTACTGAAACACTGGACTTGAAGTTTGTAATTGGATTGACATCAATATACAAGTTGATTCTTGGGATCCTGGTCTATATCACTCATGAAGTGCTTCTTTCTATGTTATTGTTTTCCTTTCATGTATTCCATTTTGTCCACTTATTCTCTGATAAAGAACAGCAAGCATAGAGTTAGGATTTACTGTTTAAAGTACCCTTCTCTGACTGATAAGCTTTATCTCAATGTTTTCCTCCAAATTGTGTGTTTAAGAATGGCTTAAGTTAAGTGTAAACATTATCAAGGAATGTTGGTTTGCCCCTGTCTTGATGTGAAAAGCTTGAAAGTAAGTTCTTGAATGTTATTTTCATTATGTACTCAGTAGAGTTAGACTAGGAAAGTTTATGGTTTGCCCTGTCTTCTAGTTCTTTCTTCAAAGGTAATTTTGAAAGTTTCCCTAAGAGTATGCTGAAAGTAGTTTAGATTTAAAAGTATCTTATCTGATCTTAGGCTGCACTTTTTTTTTCTTATCTGTTTTCATCCCTTCTGAAAGTAATTATGTGGATTATTGTTTTTAGGAATCTGTAATTTTAGCAGATTTGTGAGACTAAAACTGTAGAAGCAACATTATTTCAACCACTTTGGGATTCTAGGATCTAGCCCTCCTGAATCCGGAGAGGGATCTCTCCAATAAGTGCAAAGATGGATTTTTATTTGAAGTTTTCGGGTAATAATATTAGGCTAGTTATGAAGGCCAAGGGTTTGTTTTGTTTTTGGATGGTTGAGCATGAATACTATTTGAGGTGGAAAGTCCTAAGTGTAAAGAGTTTCAAAGGTGAGAAGTTGCAAGTGAATAGAACAACTAGGCTAAAAAGATAGATATAATGCTAGTTTTTAGTCCATTGGGCTATGGAGTCATAATAGGGCTTTAATTGAGCAACAACATCAAGAGTGATCCAAGGGGCAAGTCATATATATCACAATATTATTGAGATTAGAGTGACAGAATGGAAACAATAAAGTGTTGGAGGGGTGGAAACTGATAATAATTTCACAAAGGATTTATAGTCCGTACAAACAAGAAAATTCTCTTAAGTAACTGTTTAAAACCAACCAAGGACAGGGCTAACCATTGTCTTCTTGGGTAGGTTTGTATTAAAGCAACTTAATTGACAAACAATCCAGTAATCCACATAATTACCTTCAGAAATTATGAAAACATATAAGAGAAGAAAAATTGTAACTTAAGATCAAATAAAGTACTTTTAAACCTAGTCTGCTTTCAGTCAACACCAAGGGAAACCTTCAGAATCTGCCTTTGGAGAATAGAAGCTAGAAACAGGGCAAACCATCACTTTTCTAGTCTAACTTTAATAAGCAAATAAGGAAAATAACTTTTAAGAACAATGTTTAAAGCAAACATTAGGATGAGGGAACTCCAGCATTCCTAACTATTTATACTGTATTAAATCATTCTTAAATAAACAAATTGGAGGAAAACATTGAGATAAATCTTATCAGTAAGAGAAAGGTACTGGTAAATAGTAAATCCTAACTCTATAAATGCTACTCTTTATTAGAGAATAGTGAAAAATATGACATACATAGAAGGAAAACAATAACAAAGAAAGAGGCACTTCACCAGCGATATAGACTAGGATCCCAAGAAACAGCTTATTATTGATGTCAGACCAGTTACAGTACTCAGGTCCAATGTTTCAGTTTAGCAATCACCGTCACTATTTAGCCAAACTAACCTAACAAAAACAGAGCTTCAAGGGCCAGTGAACACTATTTATAGATAGAAGTCTCAAGCTCAATTATATTTCAAAGTTCTACAACCAACTCAACCAACCCCTCTCTCATCTTCTGCAAAAGTATATATAGAAGAATGAGGAGGTGAGATCTGACAAAAGATCTCCAATTACAATTAATACAGAATTAATGGCTTCTTGGCCTTTGGGGGGCTCAATGAAGAAACTTACAATAGGTGTCTTGTGTATTAAATGATTTACATAAATTTTTAAGCTCGGTGGGAGCTTTTGTTGACCTTGGAGGTTCTGTGTGATTTCGGGGTTACTCCACAGATATTGTTTGCATTAATTTTCCCTGCAGAAGTAACTCTTTGGCTGCACTGAGGTGAATATCTTCATTTGATCAATAACTTCGGCCTTTGATTGAATACTTTGAGGCACAGGTGGAATTTCAGTAGATGGGAGGAATCAATTTGCCTCAAATGTGGTGGTGGAGGCTTCCCCTTTGATAAAACACTTAAGATTTTCTCCAAACTGTGTTTAAATTGGGGATTAGGATTTTGATAAACCGTGTTAGACGTAATCCCCATAAAACCTGTATTCAATCCTTTGCTCTGGTATATTTTTGTTGTTGAAATTGATACTCTTTGATTTTTGATTGACTTGCTGTGTTTTTCTAGTGTGCAGGGTTGCGCAGGGGCGATATGGCATCAATGCCTCATGAACCACTAATGATACGTGAATTTGAAACCTGCAAATGATTTTATTTGATGGATCGAAGGTGGGAGGATCGTAACCCTCTTCCTTTGAATTTTCTTTAAACACAACGGAAAAACCATTAAAACCCTACAAAATACAATTTTTTTTTATAAAATCCATGCATATATAGGTTTACTGCTTGAGAAAAATCTGACTCAGCATTGTATAAAATAAAAGAATTCATGTCAGAATGTACAGAAGTCAGTGGAGAGAGCGTGGCCACTGGATGGCATCATCCAACGGTCGGGATTTGATTAGAGGATTCAAAGGGAGGGTGGTAGAAGAATTTTAATCAGGGCCATCGATCGCGCAGAGATCGATGGCGAGGAGCAGAGGTGAAGGGATGATCGTGGGCCGTCGATCGCGTGAAATCGATGGTTGAGAGCACGGGTGGAAATTATAAACGGAGAAAACGGGCGATGAATTTTGGGCCATCTATTTGCAGATCAGATCGATGGTGGAAATGCTGTTACCATTGCGCCGTAGCCTGGTGATCGCGTGGGCATCTTTGGTGAGTGATCGCCGTCCGATGGGTAGCCTCAGATCGGATGGTGGACGTCCATATCGCGTCGGGTCATTGTCCAAAATTTAACGTGCGATGGACAGCAATTTCATGAACAGTGCCCAAGACACGTGTCGGCCAGCGTATGGAATCACTGCGAAATGGAAGAAACCGCCGCATGCTTGGAAGTGGTACGATGAAAATCAGCCAGTTTTGCAATCGGTGAGTGGATGGCGGGGACCACCGGGGTGATGGACTCTACGCCATCGATCTGCAGATCATATCGACGGTGGGGATTGACTGAAACTTTGAATCGACGGAAAAACTTAGAAAATAATTAAAAACCCAAAGTTTGAAAATAACATATGGTTTTAATATTTTCGGGGGGTGGGATATATATGTAAGATGATTAGGCACCCGGTTACGGGGCCTTTGGGTGCATGGAGAATAATATGACCGGGGTTTTTAAGAGGAGGGGCTAATCGCGATCGGACAACGCGAAAAATGCTGGGAAGGCTGGCGCTCGGCTCCAGGCACCAGGGCGTATGGAGGGGGGGTTAAAAACTTAGCCCAAGGGGGCTTAAGTCCACAATACATAAAAATATGATTTTTATGGATTTTTGAATTATTTTCAAAGGAATCTAAGGGTTCCGATAAGGCAAGAAAGTGAGTTCTCAACCTTGTAAAAATGATTTTCATGAAGGGAAGAAAATGGATCATGAAAATAGAGGAATTTTATGGAGAAAAGGGGAGCAAATGAAGGTTAGTTTTGAGTGAAGGAGAAAAGGGAAAAGGTGCTTGCAGCAGTAATCTTTCTTGGAAATCCGCAGGATTTTTTAATGTAAAATGGGAACAGCAGTGAAATTTTGGATAGAGGAGAGGCAGGAGGCCTTCAAGAGTCTTCAAGAGCCAACACTTTTTAGTAATAAAATTTGTTCCTTGAAGGCTCAAAAAGTCTTAGCCACTTTTTGCTATAACAAATTTTATAGGTGGCTAACAATGGCTCCACTTGGCGATGGTGCCTTCTTGAAGGCATCAAGAACTTCAGACTTGCATTCTCCAGGAGGCTGACCTGTGCCTGATCCATTGGGCTGCCTTTCTTTCTGTGGATGATGTTCTTTGTTTTGAAAACATATTAGTAGTCACAAACAATGGATCTTCATCAATACAAGCTTCTACCTACCCAATCCTACTGATCTAACATTTTCTCTTCATTAGAGTGCACTTGGATTGGAAAAATCTTTTTACAACATTTATTCTTTTGAAAGAAAGAAGTCTAATCTATTTCTACTCCTTATTTCTTCATGGACCCAGATTAAATAGTTGAGCCCATATGATTCTCTACCTAATCTACTGTCTGTTGGGATTGAACTGTCCAACATACTTTCATTCTCTAAATTCTACAACAGAAATTTAAAAGCATACAAGTCAGAATTAAACAGTCTAACTTGATGCTGGTCTATGGCATAAAAACAAGCTTCACGTAGATATTATTTTGCAGAAAATTAAATGAAAATGGAAGGCTTTAAGATCTAAAAATTAAAAGCACTTCCTTTATCTTTTTACAGCTCTGTTTTTACCTTTGTTTTGCGCTGCCTTTTCTTTTTTGTTCTCTGGTTCAGATTTTGAGCTGATTGGAACCAGACTTACATCTTTTTTGACTCAAAAAATAGAGCAGATTTGAGTCATTTTCTTTTTGAAACCTTAGGTTCAGAGTTTTAGATTGTTTGAACCTTTAATTTCTATCATAATCTACCTATTGATAAGCCAAGATTAAATAGTTTGGCAAATCGAATTCACTATCCTCTCAGCAGAAAATTTAAATCTAATTAGTCAAGATTAGACAGTTTGACTAACTAGAAGTGTGTTATTCAGGAGGGGCATTTGAGCTTGCACACTTTCATATTTGTTTCTCTTTTTTGGTATGGGGCTATACCTTTATTTTTTTCACAATCTGCACTCTTTTCTTTCTTTCACTGTTTTTGTATTTTTTGATTTTTATAACTTTGAATGCAATGGTGGGTGAAGTATTTATAATGAGAAAAAGATAAAAATGCTTTTGGAGCATAACATGGATCAAGAGAAGTAATGCTTAAGCATCCTGCCATTGACAGGACCCCCAAACAGTTCTGCTCCATTCAACTCCTGCAAGAAAAATGCATTGGTACCAGCAACTGAATGAATAGAGTAAGGGCCAAGCCATAAGTTGTCAACTTTTCCATGATTGCCCTTCTCTTCCCTCCTTGAGTCCCACTTTAAAACTTTGTCCCCAATTTTGAAATTGCTGGCCTTTGTTTTTCTGTCAATTTTTTTTTTAATGCTGATCTATTTCTGTAATGCTTTGTTATAAATTTCCTCTCTGGTTTTCTGAAGATGAATGGTTTGATTTATTCTTCTGATCATGTCATTATCTTCAGTTTGTAACTCTTGAATCAACTTCATTACTGGTATACCAAGGCTGTTTGGAAAAATTGCATCAGTACCATACACAAGATGGAAAGGTGACATACCAATAGATTTCTTCAAAGTCAATCTGTCAGCCCACAGTGCATGGACCAACTTTGTGTGCCAAGACTTTTTGTTTTCCTCCAATAGTTTCTTGATTATTTTCACTAAACTCTTGTTTGAGGATTCTTCAAGTCCATTACCTTCAGGGTAATAGGCTGTGGAATGCCCCAACGTTATCTGATATCTGTGACAGAAATCAACCATCTTGTTTGATCCAAATGCTGCTGCATTATCAGTGATAATCTTGGTAGGACGGCCAAATCTGGAGAGAATGTTAGTCTCCATAAATTTTATGATAACTGAATCATTGGCCTGCCTACAAGGTATGGCTTCTATCCACTTAGTGAAATAGTCTGTGGCAGTGAGAATCCATCTATGCTGGGCAGAATATGGGAGATGGATTTCTCCTATGAAGTCAAGCCCCCACTGTTGGAAAGGAGCTTCAACAGTAATTGGATGCAGAGGCAGGGGTAGCAATTTTCTTTTTCCTTCAAAAAGTTGACATTTGTGACAGGCTATGATCATCTTGTGCACGTCATGGAAAAGAGTAGGCCAATAGAAACCAGCTATTGAGCCCCAAAGATGTCCTTCTTTTCCACCACATTTCACTTCATTTTCTTTGTCCCTCATCAATTACAGGCTTGAATGATCAATAGGATTGATTAAGATTAATTATGACTAACTTGCTATGTTTTCATGATTTTGTTGTTGTAGTAATTTTTGACTAGACTCGGCTACAGAATGCAGTCATTCTGTAGCCAGTCGCCTATTCCGCAGCTATCTTCATGTTCACGCAGGTTCCAGGTGTCACCTCAAGGAAAAACGCATATGGTCGTATTCCACATCACTTCCCCATCATTTCTTGCTCTCCACGAAGTCTGAGCTCGAGTCTACAGGTGGTTATGCACGTGGGAAACCAAAACTAGGAGATAGACTTCTAATAGGACAAGGACTGTACAGATGTCCTTAATCATAGTACGAGACCACCACCAGAGTTCTAGTTTGATTTTAGTTGGGAAAGAAATTTATTCCTGTTTTATCTCAAAGACAGTTATGTAATTTTGTTATAAGTATGGCTCGGGAGACCGAGAGACAGCTAGCTAGATTTTGTTTTATTGCTAGATCTCAGAAGACCGTAATACTCTGTTTTTTGAAGAATTTCTCCTTTAATGAAAGAAGCATCACTTTATTGCAAGAGATGAGTCAATCTTGAGTAGATTTGCGTGCTAATCCGGTGGTAGAGGGCCCCTGCTACCTGAGAAGCTTTGTTCATATGGTTTAGATAAGTAACTTAGCCTTGTTTCATTCCTAGTTTAATCAATTTTATGAACTTTGTGTTTTTACACTTACTTGCAGTGGATGCCACAATCACTCTTATCCTTACAAACTATTCCAAAATACCACTAACATTGGATGAGATATAACTGTATTATTTTAGGAGTTAACTACATTTTTTTTCCAAAAATTTATGTTTTATGCTCATTTGCATTGAAAGATACAACCAGACTTGTTTTTACAAACTATTCCAAAATATCACTCATACTGAACGAGATAGGGCTGTAGTATTTCATAGAATTAGTTGCATTTTAGTTCAGTTGAAATACTCTAGAGGTAGATGTCACTCTAGTTTAATTTTGTCACTATATTTCAAGTTTGATAATGTCACTCTAGTTCAACTCTGTTCATTATATTTCAAGTTAGATTAGTGGCATTCTAGTTCAGTTCCAGTTCACTGTATTTCAAGTTAGGTTAATGGCATTCTAGTTTAGTTGTGGTCACTGTGTTTCAAGTTTGATCAAGTGCATTCTAGTTCAGTGTTATCCATTGTTCTTTAAGTTGTGTTAACTGTCAAAATTAGACTTCACGGCCTTCATTGTTTACAAACTACTCTTGTTCTGACTTTCCATTAATGCATCATCATATGGACAGGAATTAGTGATATCAGTTTAAGGCCTTGATTGTTCTGCAATCTTTTGCAATTTCACAAATAAGCTTTTTCCCAAAACTATTCTAGAAAATCTCTAACTTTCGGATGAGGCTTAGTAGTGACAAGTTGAGCTGCAGAATGGATTAATCTTAGCATTACAAGTTAATTCAGAGTAGAAATCTTATTGTGCTACAAATAATATTTTCCAATTTTGTTCCAATAAACTTTTAGCCATGGATGAGATTCTTTGTAATATTGTAAGATGATTGTTTACTTAGGAGAACCTCATTTGCACTAAACTTGTCCTTTTCTCAAGCTATTCCAACATATTTCTAATTAATGAATTGGATGAGTTCATGTTATGAGTTATTGAGTTCATGTTGTGATTTATTTCCTTGCTATGAGTCATTATCAAGCTTTGCATTTTCTGTTCTTTAGTGCCACACATAATTTAGAATAGGTTTTGCTCTGTTTTTAGTGTGACCAACAACTATTCTTTTTCAACATTTAGTTCTTTTCCTTCTTAACATAAAACCACAAAACCAAAAACATCATAAAAACACTAAACACAACGTAGTGAGAAACAGATACCTAGGCACATATAGTGCACCTCACTTCAGCAGTTTACTAGCCCTGGTTGACAATTGATGACCTCAATTTAGGAACACTAAGTTGAGCACAAATTTTGGCGTCGTTGCCAGGGAAGTGTAACTAGGTAGCCTTGTTTCTTACCTCCCAAAAACAATGATATGCGTAGAGAAAGAGACTCAAGGGGTAGATTCATAAGAAGCAGAAGCTTGATTCCTAGAACACCACTTGTTTCACCAAGACCAAGAGTTAGTACACCTCCAACTCAAACCTACATTCCATCCTTTACTGATCCTAGACTTCCAGAGGACTTAAGATCAGATATTCCATTAGAAAGACCTTCCACTTCATCCACTGAACCTGTCTTAGAAGAAGATTTAGGAACCCCTGCTAGGGACATAAACTTTTCAACTTCCACAGAAGAATCAACTATGGCAGAAGAAGGGGGAGGAGGAGTTTTTAATGGAGAACACACACTATTTGGAGGGGGTAGAGGTAGAGTTAGAGGAGAAGGAGGTAGAGGTGCAGAAGGAGAAGGAGGCAGAGGAAGAGGTAGAAGAGAAATGGGAAGCTCTTTTGGGTTTCCTATAGTAGATGAAGAAACCAATGCAACTATGAAAAACATTTCACCCTCTGTCCTTCCAAAATTTTATGGACTTAAAATTGAAGATCCTGAAACCTTCCTATTTGAATTTGAAGTCCTATGTAGAACCTATGACTACTTGCAAGATGCTCAAAAACTTAAACTATTCCCTTCAACATTGAAAGGAGCAGCATTAAAATGGTTTATGAGTTTAATCAACAGTTCTATTAGGACATGGGAAGACATGAAACAAGAATTTCTAGAGAGGTATTTGGATTAATGTATGCCAGTCAACCATAAGGAGGAAGTGTTTAAAATGCTACAAAAAGAAGATGAAAATCTGGAAGATTTGTTGGAGAGATTTAACTACAACATCAAAAGAGAAAAAATGGAAAACCTAAACCAAGATACCTTGAAAGCTCTCTTGTTGAAGAAAATTAGGGATGAATGGTTATATATCCTTAACATGATGGGAAAAGGGGATATATCTCAGCTTACATTACCTGAAATAGTTGAATTATGTATCAACCTTTCAAGAGGGAAATCTAAAACTGTAAAAGGACCAAGAGACCCTACTCTTGCAAGGGCAAGTAAGTCTGCTTCTGGGACAGTAAGTAGGGCAGAAATAGGACATATGCTTGATGAATTCAAATCTGATATCTTAGGGAGTCTTAGTGAACAAATAGACACCCTTAAGTTACAAAACAAGCAAAAATCTGAATCTGATGCCTTAGCAATCTTTTGTCCCAAATGTAGAAAGAAACATGCCTTGAGAGAATGCCCTTTGGATGCCAAAGTTGTGGAGACTTGTGTAATTTGTTCAGAAAAACATGAGACCAAGAGTTGTCCTTCACTTCCTGGTCTTAAAGCTATCTTTAAAGAAGAAACTCCTACAAGTTCCACAAAATCTCTCAATTTTGT
Organism: Pinus albicaulis; assembly: GCA_034641835.2. Taxonomy (NCBI): domain Eukaryota; kingdom Viridiplantae; phylum Streptophyta; class Pinopsida; order Pinales; family Pinaceae; genus Pinus; species Pinus albicaulis. Next base: position 602,256,340 of record CM076580.1, read on the forward strand.
CTCCAGGAGGCCTTGGCAAGGACCTCAAACACAAGGATTTCATGATCAGTTGTATAATCAACCCCCACCAAATTGGAATTCTTGGCAGCAACCTTGGCCCCAATTTCAAAATCAATCACAAACTTGGGCGCAAGGAGCACAAAATCCCTATGGAAGATACTCTCAGTATTACCAATATCCACCATATCCACATTTCCCTCCTCAAAAAAATTTTCAACAAAATCCTCAAAATCCACAACATCAAAATCAACCACTTCCATTACCATTTCCTCAGAAAACAAATCAGTTGCCTGCCCAACCCATACCAAACCCCAACAATAAAAATCCTTAGAACACATACATGATAGAAGGCCAACAGTTTCCAACTTATTTGATCACTCCTTTAGACCTTAGTGATGTTCAATTTAGGTCTGGAAGAAGACTTGAAAAGAGGAAACCTTCTGTAATCATACAAGAGCAAGACAATTTTGAGGAAGATTCTCTACGGGTAAATAAAAGTCTTGAAGAGAACACAACTTTCCAAGACTCAAACATTGAAAAATCAAAACAAAAAGAACCAATAATTTCAACTCCTATATTAGAGCAACCATCAACATCCACTTCTACACCTCCTTTTCCAGAAAGATTACAAATTGATAGGGGTGTAGAGAAACAAATTATGGTGCCTAATTATGATTTCCTAGATGAGCTGAGAAATGTTTGTATTAAGATCCCATTATTACAAGCCATCAAGGAAATTCCAATCTTAGCAAAAACAATAAAGGAGTTGAGCATGAAGAAAACAAGAAAAAGAATAAGAGAGATAAAGAAAATTCAACTGGCAGGAAAAATAGCAGATATCATGATGGGTAAGATTGCTATTCCAAAGTATCTAGACCCAGGAAATCCAATTGTTAAAATTCACATCAATGGAATTGAAATCCAAAACACACTCATTGATTTAGGAGCAGCAATCAATATTATGAGTAGACAAATCATGGATAAACTGAAACTTCCTAATCTTCTCTTTACACCCACATTATTACAATTAGTAGACAAATCTGTGATCAAACCTGATGGGGTAATAGAAGACATTCCAGTGTCCCTAGATTCTTGGGAGTACCCTGTGGATTTCATGATCCTAACTCCTAAGAATAATCTAGGAGGGCATCCTATTATATTAGGAAGACCTTGGTTAGCTACAGCTGATGCTTTCATTAGTTGTAGATCCAGTGATATGTATATCTCTGATGGTAGTTCAACTAAGAAATTTACCTTGTATCCTCCAGCAAAGACAATTACAGATTTAGATGATACTCAATGGATAGAGGATGAAGAAGACTTACAACCTCTCTTCACAATTTCAGAAATTAGTGAAGATAGCCAGCATATGCATGGGAGTACATTGATATGAAAGGGATAAGCCCCAAGACTTGCACTCATCACATCTACATAGAGGAAAATTGTAAACCAATCAGACAACCTCAAAGACGGATGAATCCAAATCTTAGGGAGATTGTTAAAGAAGAATTGCAGAAATTGTTGAATGTCAACTTTATCTATCCTATTTCAGATAGTCAGTGGGTTTCTCCTTTGATAATTGTGCCAAAGAAAAATGGTAAATGGAGGGTATGTATTGACTACCGAGAATTAAACAAAGCTACTCTTAAAGATCATTTTCCCCTACCTTTCATAGATCGGGTGTTAGATACATTAGCTGGAAAAAAGTACTTCTCATTTTTAGATGGGTTTAGTGGTTATAACCAAATTCAAGTAGCACTTGAAGATCAAGACAAAACCACATTTACTTGTCCTTGGGGTACCTATGCTTACCGAGTATTTCCATTTGGACTATGCAATGCACCTGCAACATTTCAAAGGGCAGTACTAGGAATCTTTTCAGATCTAATACATGATTGTGTAGAGGTATATATGGATGATTTCACATTTTATGGAAACACATTTGAAGAAGCCTTAACAAACTTGGAAAAAGTTTTAAAGAGATGTAAAGAAGAAAATCTTTCACTTAGTCATCAAAAGTGTTTTATGATGTTTACTGAAGGAATTGTTTTAGGACATCACATTTCAGGGGATGGGATTAGAGTTGATGAGTCAAAAGTTGAAGTCATCTCTAACTTATCTATTCCAAGTTGTCAAAAAGATGTTAGGAGTTTTCTAGGATTTACAGGATATTATCGAAGGTTTATAGAAAACTTCACCAAGATAACATCTCCACTTTTCAAATTACTTACCAAAGACTGTGAATTCAAGTGGAATCCTGATTGCCAGTTAGCCTTTGAGACCCTGAAAACAAAAATTTCTGAAGCACCTATTTTAAGGGGACCTAACTGGAAGTTACCTTTTCATATCTCAACAGATGCTTCTGATACAGCTCTAGGAGCAGTATTGGGACAAAAAGACTTGATTCCTTATGCCATCTACTATACCAGTAAAAATTTGACTCCTGCAGAGTTAAACTATACTATAACTGAAAAAGAGTTTTTAGCTGTTGTTCATGCCATAAACAAATTCAAACACTATATAACAGGCTATGAAACTTTTGTTCACACAGATCATTCTGCAATTAGATACTTAATGAACAAATCAATTACTAATGGCAGAGTCATAAGATGGTTATTGATTTTACAAGAATTCAACATTACCATTCTAGATAGGCCTGGAAAACAAAACACAGTAGCTGATTTCCTATCTAGACTCCAAAACATCAAAGACAATACCCTAGTTGAAGATCAATTCCCTGATGAATATCTTTTTTCAATTTCTACTCAAACTCCTTGGTTTGCTGACATTGCTAATTATTTAGTTTCAGGGAAATTTCCTTCAATAATGAATGCAAGAGACAAAAGAAATATCATTTATGACAGTGCAAAATATTCATGGGTTGTTAATGAGTTATACAAAACAGGTCCAGACTTTATCATTAGGAGATGTGTTCGAGAAGATGAGATGCCTGAGATTCTAAATGCATGTCATGATGAACCTTGTGTCGGACACTTTGCTGATAAAAGGACAGCTTATAAGGTCCTTCATTTAGGATACTATTGGCCATCCCTTTTTAAAGATGCTAAAGAGTATGTCAAAAGGTGTGACAATTGCCAAAGGGTAGGGAAACCTTCTCCTTCAAGTGAGATGCCATTGCAGCCTCAGGTACATATTGAACCTTTTGAGAAATGGGCTTTAGATTTTGTAGGACTTATTAGTCCTCCATCAAGACAAAAGAAATATATATTAGTTTGCAATGATTATGTTACCAAATGGGTAGAGGCCAAGCCATTACTTTCTGCTACTGAAGCATCTGTAGTTAATTTTCTTTTTGAGGATATTTTTACTCGTTTTGGTGTCCCAAGGGAAATTTTTACAGATCAAGGAGCTCAATTTACATCAAAGCTAGTGGAACAAATGATGGAGAGGTACAAAATCAGACACAAAAAATCTACTCCCTATCATCCACAAGCAAATGGTCAAGTGGAATCTACTAATAAGGTTATTGAAGGGATCCTAACAAAGACTGTCCATTTACATAGAAGAGATTGGGTAGATAGGCTTCCTGAAGCCTTGTGGGCCTATAGAACTACATGGAGAAGCACAACAGGTCATACTCCTTATGAACTTGTTTATGGAAAACAAGTCTTGTTTCCCATAGAGTTTTGGATTTAAACTTTTAAAATGGCAGTCCAACTAGGACTTGATCTAACAGAGGCACAAAAGCACAGATTGGAGCAGATTAATGAATTGGATGAGATCAGACAAGATGCAGTTCAGAAAACAAGTATAGTCCAGCAGCAAAGGACTAGATGGCATGATAATTATATCAAGGAAAAGAAGTTCAAAGAAGGTGACTGGGCTCTCTTGTTTGATTCAAAGTTCAAATATTTTCAAGGTAAATTCCAAACACATTGGCTTGGGCCTTATGAAATTATAAGAATTTTTGACAATGGAGCAATAAAAATCAGGACAATAGATGAAGAAGAGGTCACTTTTCTTGTAAATGGTCATAGATTGAAGCTGTATCATAAGCCACTTTCAAGAGAAGAATTTTTCAAGAGATTTCAGGAAAACAGTGATGTGAAGTTAATGAAGAAGAATTTTTCTTCTTCAAAAACTTAGTTGAATTTTCTGAATTCAAAAGCATAAAAATAAATAAATAAAATAAAATAAAAATAAAGTATAAACATGAAAACTAATCTTTGATTAGCATGTTTATACAGAAAAGATAGAGTGAAAATCAGAATCTTTCTGACACTTCAGCTTTTCAAATTTGTTCTTTTTCTGCAAGCAGCTATTAAAAAATCATAAGTGCAAACCCATATTTCACTTATGATTCATTTCATTCCATTCATCCATACTTCATTCCATTCCATTCATCCATACTCCATTTCATTCCATTCATCCATACTTCACTTCATTCCATACTTCATTCATTTCATTCCATGGTCCACCTCATTTCCATCTCAGAGTTTTAAGATTGATTTCTTTCTGCAATTGAATAATACAGATCATAAGTTGCAGGTCACTTTCCATACTTCACTCCACTTCATAATTGTGATTCATTTCATTCCATTATTCACTTCACTCATACTCCATTACACCATATTTTATTATCCATTTTTAACTCATTTCATACAACATTCCATTCATGCTTCAAACCATTCCATTCCATGTTTCAAGACTTCTATAGGTACATTTTGCAATCAGTTATACATTCTGCAGCCAGTCAGACATTCTATAGCCAGTCAGACATTCTGTAGCCAAAGATCCTGAAGGCACTATCCAGTAATCACTTGATTTAGCAGCAAATTGATCCTGCATATCCAAGACAACAAGAAAAATCAAAGGAGTTATGAGGACTGAAGATCAATGATTTTCAAAGGAGGACAAGGCATATCAAAACCAAAAAAAAATCAAAGGAAAGGCAAAGGTAAAAGTTATGAAATTATTATGGTGACAGATCATGAAAGTTTTAGCATAGTTAAGTCATGTATGATTCAAAAAGTTATTTTAATTAGTCATGTTGATCATGCCTATCAAACCTATCATAAAAACTTTGGACAAAATCCCTTTCACTCCGCCATTCCAAATCATCATTTAAAACTTAATGGTTAAGTACTAAAGTGACCTAATCAGTCACGTCACTAGCCCGAAGCATTTAGTGATGATTTTGAAATTTACACGAGAATTTTTTCACGGTCTTTTCTTCCGTGATAGCTCTCAACTCATTAATCCGTGTGAATCATCCTCACCGCATTATACTCATTTCATAACCACTCCATATCATTTCTTTCCGTAGCCAATTCTTAACCATTCTGGTCTGTAAAACAGAGGAAACATCTTTGGAGTAAAAACATCTCTTTAATAGCCATTTTTACCGTGAGCAGAGGAGCAGTGATTTGAAGGTTGAGAAAGGAAGCTATGGGTCTCATAGTAAGATCCGAACCATTTGGAACCAAGTACTTGGAAGGTTATCCACAAATCAGAGAAATGCTACAACAGGCTGGGTGGTTACATTTTTTTGAAAAATTTAATGGTTTTCATAAATAAGTAACCAAAACATTTGCACGGTCCTTCAATGGAGCAGAGGTCGAAATAGGAGATATTAAATTCACTATTACAGAGGCTTTCATTGCAGAAGCAACGGAATTACCCAGACAAGGAGAATGCCGGTTCAAAAATAGGGAATTTCATAATGAGGCATGGAGGCAAATACTCAAAACACCAGGTATGGTTGTTTCCATTTTTAAGAAAGGTATTCCTAGCTCGGCACTGAAGAATAAATGGAGGAATATGTTGCTCATTTTGCAAAAATTTATCACTTGTGAAAGAAGATTTGGTACCCTCTATGTTTATCATATTCGGTTAATGATGCATTTCTTAGATGAAGAAATCAATTTGCCCTTTTTCCTACTTCATAGTCTGAAAAGAATGGCCTCTAATGTTCAAAAGAGGGTTCAATTTCTAGAAACCACTTTGTATCACCATGGTTTAGTCAAAATCCTAATTGAAAATCATTTGAGAAAAATGGGAGATAATTGGGATGAGTTTCTAGTGAGGAACCACTTTGAAGAACCCAAGGAATCTCCACCTGAAAGCAAACCTATAAGAAGAAGCAGGAGAAGGAAAATTTCTGAAGCTATTGAAACTAAAACGGGTAAGTCTATACAAGAGGATAGTGAAGAGAAAATTTCTGAGAAATTGACTGAAATTATGAAGCAGCTTAAAAAGGAAAAGATGATAAGAAGGTATGCCAAGGAGAGAGGTGAAGGACCATCTCAACCAAGACAAAGCCACAGACTTAAAGGTATATTGAAGAAAACAGGGATTAAACAAACAGGATTCATAAACATTGAGGATGAAGAGACACCAACTGCTAGATCACCTGAGTACCAACATGAAGAGGATCTTGATGAAGGAGCTCCAGAGATAGACCCAACACAACAACAAATTTATAATTATGTTGAGACATTAGAGAAGAGAGCCTTGGAAAGTAGAGACAGAACTCCTAGCCCACCAAAATCTGCAATTGATGTACTAAGAAGAGACAAATATGAGTTAGAAGTGCTCAATAGGCATATCAAGAATGAGAATGAAATTTTAAGGGAGCAGGTTAAGCTGAAAGGTGATATGAATACAACTCTGTCTCTACAAATGAAAAAGTTGTACAAGGCCAGTGCAAAATTGAAGAAGAAAAACAAAAAGTTAAGCAGGGCACTTACAAATTTGAGATTCAAGTTGATCATAAGGAAGCCGAGGAGGCCATTGAATGTCAGGAAAAATAGAAGAAGGGGCCTATATGTCCTAGCAGAGGTCTCAGAGTACATGGATTAGTTGCATGAGGACATGCAAAAGCCTTGCAGTGGGGGTATGTTGAGCCCCAAAGATGTCCTTCTTTTCCACCACATTTCACTTCATTTCCTTTGTCCCTCATCAATTATAGGCTTGAATGATCAATAGGATTGATTAGGATTACTTTAAGAATGTATATAATGACTAACTTGCTATGTTTTCATGATTTTGTTATTGTAGCAATTTTTGACTAGACTCGGCTACAGAACGCAGTCATTCTGTAGCCAGTCGCCTATTCCGCAGCTATCTTCATGTTTACGCAGGTTCCAGGTGTCACCTCAATTCCACATCACTCCCCCATCATTTCTTGCTCTCCACGAAGTCTGAGCTTGAGTCTACAGGTGGTTATGCACGTGGGAAACCAAAACTAGGAGATAGACTTCTAATAGGACAAGGACTGTACAGATGTCCTTAATCATAGTACGAGACCACCACCAGAGTTCTAGTTTGATTTTAGTTGGGAAAGACATTTATTCCTGTTTTATCTCAAAGAAAGTTATGTAATTTTGTTATAAGTATGGCTCAGGAGACCGAGAAACAGCTAGCTAGATTTTGTTTTGTTGCTAGATATCAGAAGACCGTAATACTCTATTTTTCGAAGAATTTCTCCTTTAATGAAAGAAGCATCACTTTATTGCAAGATCTGAGTCAATCTTGAGTAGATTTTCGTGCTAATCCGGTGGTAGAGGGCCCCTGCTACCTGAGAAGATTTTTTCATATGGTTTAGATAAGTAACTTAGCCTTGTTTCATTCCTAGTTTAATCGATTTTCTGAACTTTGTGTTTTTATACTTACTTGCAGTGGATGCCACAGTCAGTCTTATCCTTACAAACTATTCCAAAATACCACTAACATTGGATGAGATATAATTGTAGTTTTTTAGGATTTAATTGCATTTTTTTCCGAAACTTTATGTTTTATGCTCATTTGCATTGAATGATACAGCCAGACTTTTTTTTACAAACTATTCCAAAATATCACTCATATTGAACGAAATAGGGCTGTAGTATTTCATAGAATTAGTTTCATGTTAGTTCAGTTGAAATACTCAGGAGGTAGATGTCACTCTAGTTTAATTCTGTCACTATATTTCAAGTTTGATAATGGCACTCTAGTTCAACTCTGTTCACTGTGTTTCAAGTTAGATTAGTGGCATTCTAGTTCAGTTCCAATTCATTGTATTTCAAGTTAGGTTAATGGAATTATATTTTAGTTGTGTTCATTGTGTTTCAAGTTAGATTAGTGGCATTCTAGTTCAGTTCCAGTTCACTGTATTTAAAGTTAGGTCAATGGCATTCTAGTTTAGTTGTGGTCAATGTGTTTCAAGTTTGATCAATTGCATTCTAGTTCAGTGTTATCCATTGTTCTTCAAGTTGTGTTAACTGTCAAAATTAGAATTCACGGCCTTCATTTTTTACAAACTACTCTTGTTCTGACTTTCTATTAATGCATCATCATATGGACAGGAATTAGTGATATCAGTTTAAGGCCTTGATTGTTCTACAATCTTTAGCAATTTCACAAATAAACCTTTTCCCAAAAACTATTCTAGAAAATCTTTAACTTTCGAATGAGGCTTAGTAGTGACAAGTTGAGCTGCAGAATGGATTAATCTTAGCATTACAAGTTAATTCAGAGCAGAAATCTTATTGTGCTACAAATAATCTTTTCCAATTGTGTTCCAATAAACTTCTAGCCATGGATGAGATTCTTTGTAATATTGTAAGATGATTGTTTACTTAGGAGAACCTCATTTGCACTAAACTTGTCCTTTTCTCAAGCTATTCCAACATATTTCTAATGAATGAATTGGATGAGTTCATGTTATGAGTTATTGAGTTCATTTTGTGATTTATTTCCTTGCTATGAGTCATTATCAAACTTTGCATCTTCTTTTCTTTAGTGCCATACATAGTTTAGAATAGGTTTTGCTCTATTTTAGTGTAACCATCCACTTCTCTTTACCAACATTTAGTTCTTTTCCTTTTTAACATAAAACCATAAAACCAAAAACATTAGAAAAAAACACTAAGCACAACATAGTGAGAAACAGATACCTAGGCACATATAGTGCACCTCACTTCAGCAGTTTACTAGCCCTGGTTGACAATTTATGACCTCAATTTAGGAACACTAAGTTGAGCACACACCAGCCCTCAAAATTTTGTTGGCTGTTGTCTTCCAGTACAAATGACCTCCACACTCTCCTTCATGAAACTAGTTCTTGACCTTCTCTGCATCAAACTCAGGAAAACATTTAAGCAATACACCACTTGCATTTTTCCAATAAAGACATCTATCTATAATGTAATAGTTTACAACTTTCAATTTTATGAATCTTGCCTTTGTTTTTGTCAAACTAGGAGGTGTATTAAAATTAAGCAAAACATAAACAATATCAGCATACCAAGAGGAATTCGTAAAATGGTTTTAAACAATGGAAGTTGAGGCTTCCTCTTGATTATCTAAAGCATTAATCATATTAATATCAAGAACTTCAAAATTGGATTCAGCCATTAATCTTCCTAGACCTTGGCATTTGATGAGTTTAGTGGGTTTTATCTCTAAATAATATTCAAGGATAACAGCAATCCACTTACCTCTCTTACCATCTGGGTCTTGTGTTAGAATGTCCTTAACAACTGAGTTTGGGACAAAGGAAATGATGTGTGAGTGAAGGATGTATACTTTGAAGTCTTTTAAAGCTTTAACCAAAGAAAAATCTTGCTTCTCCATAATGTTATACTTCAAAGGGGCATCCCTCAATGCCTTGATAAATAATGCAATAGGCTGCTCTTGTCCTTGTGGATTTTTCTGTAAAAGGACAGCAGCTATGGTATGTTCTGATGCAAACGAAAAAATACAAAAATCTTTTGAAAAATCAGGACTTATAAGAACCGGTGTTTTGGTTAACGCTTGTTTCACCAGTTCAAAAGAATTCTTTGCTTCCAAGGTCCATTTTACCCCTTTCTCCTTCTTCAACATGTTTGTGATATTCCTAAGGAGCTCGGCTAAGTTGGGGATGAACCTTATCAAAAATTTAATCTTTCCAATTAAAGATTGCAACTCTTTGATGTTCCGAGGATGAGAGATTTTCAATATGGCCTCAATCCTCTTTGGATCTATCTTAATAACCTATTCTGAAATTATGTGCCCAAGAAGTTTACCTTCTTGGAGACCGAATAGTGTCTTCTTAGGGTTTAAAGATATCCCAAACTTCCTGCATTTCTCGAAAACTTTTCTTAAATGTGCTAACTGCTCTTCATCTATTTTTGAAAACATAGTGACATCATCAAGGTATATAATGATGAAGAAGTCCAGTTCCTCTGAGAATTCTATGTCCATGGCTCTTTGAAAAGTTGCCTCAACATTCATTAAACCAAAGGGCATTTTCACATACATGAAAGTGCCCCATGGTTTAGTAAAGGCTGTTTTTAATTGATCAGCAGGGTGAACTAAGATCTGATTGTACCCTGAATAGCCATCCAGCAAAGAAATTCTTCTAGAGCCTACCACCCTTTGTAAAATATGATCCATCTTGGGTAAAGGGTATTTGTCTTTTAATGAAACTTTGTTTAAGTCTCTAAAGTCTATACAAAGCCTAATCTCTCCAGTTTTGTTCCTAACAGACACCAGATTAGACACCCACTTAGAGTATCTAATAGGGAAAATAATACCAGCTTCATACATTTTCATGATCTCCTTCTGAACCAAAGGCAACTGACCAGGGTTTATTCTGCGCAGTTTTTGTTTGAATGGCTTCTGGTTTTCTTTGAGGGGAATTTTGTGATGTATTATTTCAGTGTCATAGGATTTAAGATCTTCGTAACTCCATGCAAAAACATCAGAAAATTCTTTAAACAACTCTATGTATTTGAGTTTAATGTGAGCTGGTAAAGTCTTAGACAGTTTAATCATCATAGGTTTAAGTTCACTACCTATATTGCACTCTTCTACTTCAGTCTCTATAGGTTCCAGTTTTGGTTTCTTGGCCACATCGTTAAAATCAAACAACTCTTCTAAAGGCGCTAGACCGCTTGGAAAACTTTCATCTTTAGAATGCAGAGTTTCTAACTCCTTTGTTTCCTTTTTGTTTTTAAGTTTGCTTGTCAGAAAATTAAAATTGACAAGCTCAGGAGACAGCTCTTCTTTACCAAGAAAATTTTCTTCCTTGCAGTCTATTTCATAGTCTAAGTCCGAACTGTTTAGTTCGAATTCATTTCTGAATTGTATGAAGTCTTCTATTTGTTTGTCATTGTCAAACACCTGCCAATACTTCTCATTATCAAGCACAGCTGGTCTAAATTTTATTTGAGTTGTGTAGTCTTTGGTGTTATATGGCATTAAGCATGTTCTAGCTGCAAAGGCTAAATTGTGGGCCGCGATATTTCTTTTTCTTGGGACAAAAAATAGTTTGGACTCCTTGAATGTTTTCAAAAGGTTCATGACATCATTTCGGTAGGCCCTAAGTCTAGGATGATTTGTGTTATATTCCCCATTGACTTTCCTGATGACTAACTCTGAATCCCCATACAAATTGATTCTTGTGGCTCCTAACTTTTTCGATAAATGTAAGCCTAAGAGAAGGGATTCATATTCTTCTATGTTATTGGAACACTGAAAGTTTAGTTTGCAGAAAATGCTTTCTATGTGGTTGTTTTCAGTGTTAGTAATCTAGAAACCTGCACGAGCATTGTTCTTAGTGCATGACCCATAAAAATGCATACTCCACAGAGGACTATTTTCGGTTTCTCCTTGGTTAGTGTCCTCTTTAACTAATGTGCTCAAGGGTTGTTATGGAATCTCAGCACTTAGTTGTATTCGTTTTGATTCCCCAATATTTTCGTTTATTTGAGGGTTTTTTTCTTGATTGTGAATGTTAAAAAGTAATGGACACCTGCCTTGTAGCTGAAGACCTTTGTTTGGTTTGCTACTATCTTTAAATGCAGCAAACTGTTTTGAAACTTCTGCGTTGTGTTCATTTTCCTCCCTATCTGCCATTAATCCTGTTAAAGTGACTTGTTCACCAAGTGTTTCATCATTAAACATAATAAAAGAATCAAGGCCTGTATTTACAAAATACAGGGGAGAGTTTTGTGGTCTGTATTGACTTGTAACTGTGTATTTCATATGGGAATCCCTGTAAAGTTTTCTATTCTGATTGAAAACAGGGATAGTCGCATAGGTCATGTCCATTTCCATAGTCCCTTGTAACTTAGCCCCCCAAGATCTTGATAATAACATTCCATAATTTGGGGGTACATCAGCCACAACAATATCCATGACTAAACATTTGGCTGGAATCTGGGCTAAGTTAACACAGAGGTCTTTGATTAATCCTAAACATTTTACTCTGCTAGAATCAAAGGAGTAAAGGTCTTTGTAAGGTATGGTGATTTCTAGACCAAGGCTCTCCATTACATATTTTGGCATTAAATTATGAGAAGCCTTGGAATCATGCATAGCATTATGCAAAAAAATTTCATGAACATTTAAGCTCACATAGAAAGGAGGAACAGGTCCTTCTTGATATCTTCCTTCAATCTCAGGACCAAAAATCAACTCTGGCTGGTCATCATTAAGATTGATTGTATTCTCATTTTCTTCTATTCTTAAAGCCTTCAAAATTTGGGTCTTATATACATGTTGGGTAGCTAACTCAGTCAAGGGAACAGAGATTTTGATCTTTGAAATTTCCTGCTCCAGGCTGAAAGAAATTTGACTCTTTAAAGTGCTAGTTTCAACCTTATTAGCTGCCACTCTATCAGCAACATCAACTTGCTGATTTGTTTTATTTACACTTGAAAAAGTTGTTTTCACAAGAGTACTAGCTGAAGTGTTAGTACTACTAATGTCTGCACTCTGTTTTTCATTGTTTGGAGTGCCTTTCTCTTTACCATTATCAGAATTTACAGCCACTATTTTATCCTTTTGTTTGACAACTTTAGGCTTGTTTGCAGTGTTGTTTTGTGAAGATTTATCAGAGGTTTTGTTGTTGAGAGTTTGTTGACTAGTTTTGCTTCTAAGGTCATATTCTCTTTGAGATTCTATTATAACATTTTCTGTGTCTTGATAATAATTTTCATCATCATTTCCTCTGTCATCATAAGGTGTATAAAGACCTTGTTTTCTATTATAATGAGTTTCAAAGTCATCATCCTCTACCCCAAACATGTTGATATCATCTTCCTCTGGTATTTCATCCATTTCCTCAACCTCACTTACATAGTTTTGATGAAAGGGAGGAGTGATCTGTTGATCATCTTCCCTAGGTCTGTTTGGAGGTTGATTCCTTCTAAAATTCTGGTTTTGGTTCTGGTTTCTATTTTGAGGAGCAGTTTGATTTTGGCTTGCTTGTGCTCTCTTAATTATGCTCATCTCTTTCATCATCTCTTCCATCATTTTCTCCATTTTTGAATTGGAAGTAGAGGGTGTAGATTCCTTTCTAAAGGACACTCTCTTTTCATTTTTCATTCTTGATCTATTTTCCATTAAGTTGACCTCCACAGAAAGAGCGCCTCTTTTCATATCTTCAAGAGTTGCAAAATATCTCTCTCTCAGCTGATAGGACATCTCAGGCTCGAACCCTTCAGGAAACTTGTTTAAAGCTGAGCCTTGTGGAGGTTTTAGTTCTGGGGAAAGTGCATTATACACACTATTAAATCTAGTGCAATAAGCTTGCACATTTTCCCCAGTATTTCTATGGAGGTTCTTGTAGTCAGAAAGGACTTGGAGAGGGTTCTTCTTTACTTCCCATTTGTTTAAAAAATTTTGATGGAAGGCTTGGAGATCATTAATACTATGAGGGATTAAAGTTTTGAACCATTTTCTTACTTCCCCCCCTAAACTTTGAGCAAATAATCTAAGTTTGACAGAATCATCATCAATTTCATTTCTGTCAAAGTAGTCATTCATCTTATCCACATGTTGTGATGTAGTTGTAGCATTGCTAGCATCATACAATGGAAATTTGGACTGATAGTCCTATGGGAGGTTGACTAATGGTACAAGAAGGACTAAGGGAGCATACCATGTTGCCATGATATGTGGTGGAGGTGGATTTATAGAAGGTAAATTAAGAAAAGGGAAAGTGGGCTAAAGTGGAGTGGTTTGAACAGTGGATGTAGGATGAGCAGAAGTGGATGAACCAGGAATAGATTGATGAGCTAATCTTGGATGAGAGACACCTAGGTTGTGAAGGAAATGTAAATCAGGAGGTGTTGTTTCTCTGCCACCAAGATGTTCACTGGTTTCAGGAGAAGAAAGTGAAGGCTCAGAATCTAACTGATCTAAATCACCAAGAGACCTAGTTCTAAAGGGATTTACTAAGTCGACTTATGATTGTTGTAGAGCTGAAAGATTTTCAGGGACTGAATTAGCTCTCAAGGGTGATCCGAAAACAGTTGATAATTTAATCCTAGGAGACTTCATAAGGATACTTTCTGGGTTATCAACTAAATCAGGTGGATCAGGGTCAGGATAGGCTCTAGTGTGAATCTTTCTAGGAGCCACTATGCTGTGTTTTTCAGACTCAAATAAACAAGAAAAGTTCAACCAGGTATGACAATATTTGGGAGGTTAACTAAACTATTTACAGAGATTTTAATCCTACAGTCCTCTAACTGAGTTTGAATGATTTTATAAGGATAAGGGTTCTTCCCTGTGGAGTCTTAAGGTCTGTTCAGGATTGTGGAGTCGCCAAGTGGAAGTTTTCAGCTCCTAAGGAGGTAAAAGGTTTTATGGTCCACCACCATGTTTATTTGATATCAATCTGAAATATTTTTTAGATTTTTTCTGAGGTATTTTTCTGTTGTGTGGTTTCTAAGAATGTCCTGACTCTATTTCAAAACTTAGCTACGGTCATGAGACAAAGACAGTCTACTCTTATGGCTAAGCCAGCTGATTTTTCAAGGTTAGATAAAGTCTTATGAGAAACCTAGGGTTTACCTAGTTTGTCACTGATTCAAACAAGTTTCATCATGATTACCATTCCTCAGTAGTGCTTGAAAAGGATGCTTTTACTCACAAGTTTTATGAAGTTCTTAAGGGAACCTAAGGTGAAAATTCTGGGTTCGATCCCCAGCGGAGTTGCCAGAAATGTTAGTTGTTGGTGGCTCAGCTGGTTAATATAGCAAATGTTCTTGAACCAAATCCCTGATATCCTATGGTTACACTCAAATGAAAATGATTCTGGGTTCGATCCCCAGCGGAGTCGCCAGAAATGTTAGTAATCTGTAATTTTAGCAGATTGGTGAGACTAAAACTACAGAAGCAACATTATTTCAACCACTTTGGGATTCTAGGATCTAGCCCTCTTGAATACGGAGAGGGATCTCTCCAATAAGTGCAAAGATGGATTTGTCTTTGAAGTTTTGGGGTAATAATATTAGGCTAGTTATGAAGGCCAAGGGTTTGTTTTGTTTTTGGATGGTTGAGCATGAATATTGTTTGAGGTGGAAAGTCCTAAGTGTAAAGAGTTTCAAAGGTGAGAAGTTGCAAGTGAATAGAAAAACTAGGCTAAAAATATAGATATAATGTTGGTTTTTAGTCCATTGGGCTATGGAGTCATAACAAGGCTTTAATTGAGCAACAACATCAAGAGTTATCCAAGGGGAAGGTAATCTATATCACACGATTATTGAGATTAGAGTGATGGAATGGAAACAATAAAGTGTTGGAGGGGTGGAAACTGATAATAATTTCACAAAGGATTTATAGTTAGTCCAAACAAGAAAATCCTCTTAAGTAACTATTTAAAACCAACCAAGGACAGGGCTAACCATTGTCTTCTTGGGCAGGTTTGTATTAAAGCAGCTTAATTGACAAACAATCCAGTAATCCACATAATTACCTTCAGAAAGTATGAAAACATATAAGAGAATACAAAGTGTAACTTAAGATCAGATAAAGTACTTTTAAACCTAGTCTGCTTTCAATCAACACCAAGGGAAACTTTCAGAATCTGCCTTTGGAGAATAGAAGCTAGAAACAGGGCAAACCATCACTTTTCTAGTCTAACTTTAATAAGAAAATAAGGAAAATAACTTTTAAGAAAAATGTTTAAAGCAAACAGTAGGACGAGGGAACTTCAACATTCCTAACTGTTTAGACTGTATTAAATCATTCTTAAATAAAAAAATTGGAGGAAAACATTGAGATAAAGCTTATCAGTAAGAGAAGGGTACTGGTAAATAGTAAATCATAAATCTATAAATGCTGCTCTTTATCAAAGAATAGTGAAAAATATGACATACATAGAAGGAAAACAATAACAAATAAGCAGGCACTTCACCAGCGATATAGACCAGGATCCCAAGAAACATCTTGTTATTGATGTCAAACTAGTTACAGTACTCAGGTCCAATGTTTCAGTTCAGCAACCATCTTCACTATCCAGCCTAACTAACCTAACACAAACAGAGCTTCAAGGGCTAGTGAACATTATTTACAGATAGAAGTCTCAAGCTCAATTATATTTCAAAGTTCTACAACCAACTCAACCAACCCCTCTCTCATATTCAGCATAAGTATATATAGAAGAATGAGGAGGTGAGATCTGATAAAATATCTCCAATTACAATTAATACAGACTTAATGGCTTCTTGGCCTTTGGGGGGTTCAATGAAGAAACTTACAATAGGTGTCTTGTGTATTAAATGATTTAAATAAGGTTTTAAGCTCAGTGGGAGCTTTTGTTGACCTTGGAGGTTCTGTGTGATGTCGGGGTTACTCTGCAGATATTGTTTGCAATAATTTTCCTTGCAGAAGTAACTCTCTGGCTGCGCTGAGGCGAATATATTCATTTGATCAATAACTTCGGCCTCTGATTGAATAATTTGAGGCACAGGTGGCATTTCGGTAGATGGGAGGAATAAATTTGCCTCAGATGTGGTGGTGGAGGCTTTCCCTTTGATAAAACACTTAAGATTTTCTCCAAACTATGTTTAAATTGGGGATTAGGCTTTTGATAAACCGTCTTAGATGTAATCCCAATAAAACTTGTCTTCAATCCTTTGCTCTGGTATATTTTTGTTGTTGACATTGATACTCTTTGATTTGTGATTGACTTGCTGTGTTTTTCTAGTGTGCAGGGTTGCGCAAGGGTGATATGGCATCAATGCCTCATGAACCACTGATGATACATGAATTTGAAACCTGCAAATGATTTTCTTTGATGGATCGAAGGAGGGAGGATCTTCACCCTCTGCCTTTGAATTTTCCTTAAACACAGTGGAAAAACCATTAAAACCCTGCAAAATACAAACAAAAATTATAAAATCCATGCATATATAGGTTTTCTGCTTCAAAAGGCATGTGGAGAGAGCGTGGCCGTTGGATGGCATCATCCAACGATTGGGATTTGGTTAGAGGAGTCAAAGTGAGGGTGGTAGAAGACTTTGAATCGGGGTCGTCGATCGTGCAGAGATCGATGGTGAGGAGCAGAGGTGAAGGGACAATCGTGGGCCGTCGATCGCGCGAAATCGACAGTCGGGAGAACAGGTGGAAAGTCAAAACGGAGAAAACGGATGATGAAATGTTGTTACTGCTGCGTCGTAGCCTAGTTATCGCGTGGGCATCTTCGGTTAGTGATCGCCATCTGATGGGCGGCCTCAGATCGGATGGTGGACGTCCATATCGTGCTGGGTCCATGTCCAAACTTTAACGCGCGATGGATGATGGTTTCATGAATAGTGCCCAAGACACGTGTCGGCCAGCGTATGGAATCGCTGCGAAATGGAAGACACCGTTGTGCGCTTGGAAGTGGTGCGATGAAAATCAGCCAGTTTTGCAATCGGTGAGTGGATGGCGGGGACCACCGGGGTGATGGACTCCGCGCCATTGATCGACAGTGGGGATTGACTGAAACTTTGAACCGGTGGAAAAACTTAGAAAATAATTAAAAACCCAAAGTTTGAAAATAACATACGGTTTTAATGTTTTCGGGGGGCGGGATATGTATATAAGATGATTAGGTGCCCGGATGCGGGGCCTTTGGGCGCATGGAGAATAATGTGACCAGGGTTTTTAAGAGGAGGGGTAAATCGCGATCGGAAAACGTGAAAAATAGTGGGAAGGATGGCGCTCGGCTCCAGGCACCAGGGCGTATGGAGGGGGGGTTAAAAACTTATCCCAAGGGCGCTTAAGTCCACAATACATAAAAATATGATTTTTATGGATTTTTGAATGATTTTCAAAGGAATATGAGGGTTCTGATAAGGCAAGAAAGTGAGTTCTCAACCTTGTAAAAATTATTTTCATGAAGGGAAGAAAAGGGATCATGAAAATAGAGGAATTTTATGGAGAAAAAGGGAGCAAATGAAGGTTAGTTTTGAGTGAAGGAGAAAATGGAAAAGGTGCTTGCAACAGCAATCTGTCTTGGAAATCTGCAGGATTTCTGAATGTGAAATGGGAACAGCAGTGAAGTTTTGGACAGAGGAGAGGCAGGAGGCCTTCAACAGTCTTCAAGAGACAACACTTTTTAGTAATAAAATTTGTTCCTTGAAGGCTCAAAAAGTCTTAGCCACCTTTTTCTATAACAAATTTTATAGGTGTCTAACAATTGGATTATTTGTCTGATGAGTTAGCTTTAATACAAGCTTGTTCAAAGAAGTCTATGGTTAGCCCTATCCTTTGGTTGGTTTTAAATAGTTACTTAAAAAGCTTTTATTGTTTGGAAAGACTGATAAATCCTAGTTGAAATTATTGTCTTTTTCCACCCCTTCAACACTTTTATTGTTCCATTCCATCATTTTATCTAAAAGATCTTGTGATATAGATGACTTGCCCCTTGGACCACTCTTGAAATTGTTTCACAATTAAACTCTTTTATGAATCCATAGCCCAATGGACTAAAAACCAACATCATATCTATCCTATCAGCCAAAGCTTGTTCTGATTTCTTTTACCTTCACCCCTTTGGAACTCTTTCATTTTAGGACTTTCCACTCAACTAAAAATCATTCTCAACCATCCAAAACTAAACAAAAACCCTTTTTCTTAATAACTAGCATAATATCATACCCAAAAGCCTTAAAGATAAATCAATATTTTCACTTATAAGAGAGATCCCTCTCTAGATTCAGGAGGGCTAGATCCTAGAATCCCAAAGCGGTTCCAATGTCCTCTCTGCAGTTTTAGTCTCACCAATCTACTAGAATTATGGGGAGCTAACACAAGGCCCAAGGCAAAATGTATTTAAGTCTAACTCTGCGTTACATTAACTCTTTTCTATAGGGTAAAGTGCTTGGGTTTTTGGTTATTGAATATCCCTCTCAAGGCTTTCCAGTGCCTGAGGCAGACAGTAAGATTAGTGATATAGTTCACAAAGAAGATACATATATGTTCATGTCAACTTAAATGACTTGATAAAATGAGATGGAAGGTTACCTCTTTTTAGATCCCGAAGTCTTTGGAGAGCACTAAGCAGCAATGCAGGGATCCTCCTTCACTAGCTCCAAATCCCGACACCATGATCAATAAAAGCACCCACATAATATTTACCACAATATACTTCCTATCAATTAAGTTAACATATGAGAAACATTAAGCCATGCACATCCAAGCCATTCATCTCATGCTATGTAAGTAATTGAGAAACAATAAAAATATTGACACATTGAATGGACAAAACATATACAGTTCTATTGATTTATAAAAAGGAGGATTACAACCGTCGGTTGTACCAAGCCATCCTTAGTCTTCCAATATCTCTCTCTCTTTCTATGAATGTGGTGACGTCTTAATCAAAAAATTCTCAATGAACCTATTTAATATTTGACCTTCACACTACAACAATAGACGCTCTGCTTCACATGTATTCAAAAAACCTTCGACCTTGGACCAAGAGCCCACAGCTCCATTTTATAGGAGATGGAGAGGGAAAACCTTGCCTTTCTCCTTCCACCAGTTCTAAATAGAAAAAACCAAGATGTTTCCTCAGCTTTCCATGCTTTTTCCTTTCTTTAGAGTCTAGTTGTTTTTGGCAAGACCTAATAAGAGGTTAGTGCCTTGCAGTTTCCATTTTGCACTGACTCTCTATGAGAAAAAGCTGGAGTTTCTAATCATTATCCATGGGGTTTTCTTGTTTCAAACTCAAGACATGGGTAACACTTCCCTCTAGGCTAAAAAGAGCGTTGCATTAGCCACTAATCCAACCTTTTCATGAATCAGGAGCATTATAATGCACTCTAGTGGTTATAGGGGCGCGTTACCTTGGCAGAAGTAGGTTTAGTTTAGGTCTCTTTCTTCCTTCCATATTTATCTTCTCCTCTGAGCTGATAAGGAGGTCATTTGACCTGTAACAGATTCCCCTTAAAGTGTGAGGTCAGAGACAAATACGATGGCCGAAATACTTTATAATATCTGTAGTAGAGCAAAAGAGATTGGAGGACTGAGGAAAACCTGAAACAAAAACATATGTTAGAAAATATAGTATTTGTCTTGAGTCAGGCATTCCCATGCTCAGTAGCTAATCAACATGATTTCTCTAGTAAAAAGATATGAAAAATATGTTCATCGATAAGAATAACGTGGAAGTGTCTATCATAATAGGATCAGCCTGAAAAAGTTGTCTCCATATTAAATATCGAAAATTGGGGAAGGAAACACAACTGAGATGGTGTAGCCTTCGCCTCAAGGTCTTTGCCACCGCTTCACTTAAACTAAATATTTCTCGACATGTGAATGAAGGATCTGTCATCGAACATGTGAGAAATTGTCTGCTTACCAGTCGATAATGAAAATTATTAATAGACACGAAGGTGGCCACCAATAATGATGATGGTCCCTAAGATGCATAGTACAATCTAGCGAGTGTGAATAAAAGGAGTTGAAGTCGAACACTTGTAGAATCATTCGATCGAGAGCCAATGATGAAGACCCCAAATCAAACAAAATATCACCTACCACTGATGTCTGCAAGTATCTATGTACTGATGAGTTTCTGGATCAACTTCCTAGATAAGATGTTGAAGTCGATAGGAAGAGATTTGTCGAAAGGTAGGCACTGAGGCGTCCTACATCAGTCAAAACGAAACAGGAAAAAGATGATTTTTTTCTTGATGGAAATATTGAAGAGAAAATGGGGATAACTGACGACAAATAATTTCTGGCATAATGATCGGTTTGGTTGATATGAGGAGCAGTAGATAGTGAGATCTGCTTGAACAATAGAAGGAACTCTAACAAGGTACTAGGCAGCTAAGGCTTAATGAACACCAAAGAGTATTTTAGGATTTTACCGATGTAGGAACACTAGGAGATGAAGGCTAAACTCATAGATGGTAGGGTTCGGCTAACTGCGAAACAGTTTTCTGGGAAGTG
Organism: Pinus albicaulis; assembly: GCA_034641835.2. Taxonomy (NCBI): domain Eukaryota; kingdom Viridiplantae; phylum Streptophyta; class Pinopsida; order Pinales; family Pinaceae; genus Pinus; species Pinus albicaulis. The sequence continues at coordinate 602,277,502 of CM076580.1, forward strand.
CCATGTTCAATATTTTTGCTGTCAAATCAACCTTTCTTAAACGTAACAGAGGTAGTATCCATTTTGTCCAAATTTTTCCCTGTCTGATTAGGTTTAATGAGTCTAGATGAGTAAACTCGTTTAATTTTTCATATTTAGAGAGTCTGAAAAATGTTGTAAAAGAAAACTCCAGAGGGGGGGTGCCTTTGTCATGTCTTGATAACCGGGCACGTCAAAGGGAGAATAATAAGTTCGAAACAATTCATTTTTCGTGAGTTAGTCCATTGAAGTCGGAAAAGTGAGAAATCTATGTTTGATGGACGTCTACCTCATTTTGTTATGAGTACGAGGAGACGAAGTAAACTCAATATTCTTTGTGAAATTCTAACGAGTCCAATAGAGAAAAACTCAGTGCTCTCCGTGAAATTTTAACGAGTCACACAGAGAAAAACTCAGTGCTCTTCGTGAAATTTTTAATGAGTCACGCAGAGAAAAACTCGGTCACTTTTTCTGTTTAAAGAGCTTTGAAAAAGAGGAAAAGAATGGCTCCTGATTCTTTGTCGTGGTAGTTTAATGAGCCCGAGAAAGGCAACTCGGGTTTTTTCAGTTTTATGAGCTAGAAAAAGTCCCTAAAAAGAAATCTCAATGCTTCTTCATGTTAGTTTTAACGAGTCTGAAGAAGAGAACTCCAGGTTTTCCAGATTAACGAGCAATAAAAATACGATAAAAATAATGCTCGAAATTGACTTCATGTAAGTTTAACGAGTCTGAAGAAGAGAACTTGAGGTTTTTTCGGATTAACAAGCAAGAAAAATACCATAAAAAGAACGCTCGAAGCTTCTTCATGTAAGTTTAATGAGCTCAAAGAAGAGGACTCGAGGTTTTTTTGGATTAACGAGCAAGAAAAATACCATAAAAATAACGCTCGAAGGTTCTTCGTGTAATTTTAATGAGCCCGAAGAAGAGGACATGAGGTTTTTCGGATTAACGAGCAAGAAAAATACCATAAAAAGAATGCTCGAAATTTCTTGATCTCTTTCTTATCAATAGAAGGGTCTATGTTGGGAATTTTCTCGTAAGACCAAGCAAACACGTCGTGGAATTCCTTAAAAAGGGATGTGAAGTGTGCAATTTCCTTGGGATTGCAATCTGCTCCAATATGAATGTTTTCCATGATACTCATTTTGACCGAGATATCTATGAGCATTGTCTTAGAAAGATTGCCTACGTTCCCTTCTGAATCAATGGTTTGAACAATCATGTAAATGGAAGGGACTATCTCAGGTGGGTCAAAGGATGGGATTTGAGTAGTTATCGCATCTGAATCAAACATCGAAGCACGACGGTGGAATTCTCCCCAAGGTTGTTCTTCTAGAGACATGATCTCTCAAATAACTTCGTCCGTAGGTAGGATTTCATCGAGGAGATATTTAGAAGGAACTGCGATGGGTGGGGAGTTCCTACCATTGGTCGAAACCATAACCATGGAGCATTCAGATGTAATTTGGATGGTTTGGTAAACCAACTTAGCTGGTGAGAGTGACATCTAATCTCCATAGGAATCAATGTCTGAAGGTGCCGGTAGGATCCGTGGGTCGATAGATCCATCCAATGTGGTGGATATCATTGCAACTGTATTTGGAACCTCAAGCGGCGGGAGACGAAAACAAGACATTATGGAATATTCCTTTAGAATACCGATACCAATATTGACGTATGAGTCAGGAACGCCGCCTATTAGGGGTATAGTGCTACTTGGTAATGTGGTATAATCAGGGGTGCAAAAGGATAGCTGATCCACTGTAACTATTTTCCCATCCAACAGAAAGAGTATGAGTTGGAAAATGGAAGAAACAATGGCAGTCATGGCATATGACCAACTGCGACCCAGCAATAGATTATAGTCGAGATGATAATCTACGACTTCAACGTCCATTGTTATCATTTTTCCACCAAGTGTAATTGGAAATATAGCAAGGTAGCCTTTTGTGAGGAAAGTGTGGCCATTGAAAGCTTTGAGGGAATTTGAAAGTGGAGACAAAGGGGAGAACCCAAAGCGAGCCAACAAGTAGTTGACATAACACAGGTCGAAGCACCTTCATCAATGACAGTACGATGGATTGGTATCCCTTTTGACACAACTTGTATCTGGAATGCAAGTTGGTGTGAGAGGCGAGGTTTAGATTTCTCCATGTCAAAAATGGCTAGTGTAGAATTCTGGGTGTCAATCTCACCAATGGCTGAAAGAAATGCTTTCCTTTGTGCTAGAAAAGTTTGCAATACTTCGAGAGAAGACATGGCTGATGGTGCCTGCACCAAATCTTCTACAATGTTGTAGTTTTGGGTGCCACATGTAGAGTTTTTATGAGTCGTGCGTCAAAGTGTCCTTTGGGGGGACGAATTGTAGGGTCAGCAATAGGCCGTTCAATATGAAAATCATTGGGCGGCGATGGATTTGAACTGGTACCAGGTTCCTGAGTATCTATGATAGGATTTCCATAGAATTTGGCTCGTTTCTAGAGTTCAACACTTTCTATGCCATAAATGGCGGATGGTCCTTCAACGGAAGGATGTGAACAACCACTGCCCCTTTGCGGGGGTTGTGGCAGGTTTGCAACCATGTGTTGTTGTTGTGGCTATGGATTAGGGAAGGAATTATGTAGGATGGCAGGTGTCCTCCTAGAGTCCTTGTTTGTGATAAAATATGTGCATTCTTGCAGCCAAGGGCATTTGTATGTCAAGTGGTCCTCCACACATATTTTTCAAGGAAATTTTATGGGTTTTTCCTTCCCTTTGTCATTTTTAGTAGTGTTTTTCTGATTAGAATTATTCTGATGGTCCAGATGCTCTTCCGAAGAATATGTATTTTTCTTGTTCTTCTTATTCTTTCCATTGGGTTTTTGTGATGTTTTCACAAAATTTACCTTAGCGGTAGGAAGAGTAGTCGATTGGTTAGGGACAGTGACAGCCAAAGATAGCTGGGAGGTTTTCCCCTTAGACTGTTTTGTGGCTACAATAGAGATTTTTCCGATGAGACCGTCGGCGTGGACTCTAGGTTTCTGAGTAGCGGGAGAATTTGGATTACCAGGGGCATGGGGGAGTAAATCATATAGCGTGCCAGATTGTGAATATATTAAATATAAATGTTGGGCATGACGAATGGATTGATATTCTGTAACCGCACCGAATAGGCCAATGTCTTTAGTGAGGGTTGGTAAAAGAGATTTACAAAACCAATTAGCTAGGAGATGATCCGGGATTGGTGCTTTGACTAGCTTCCTCCTACGCCTCCATTCATGAATGTGATTAGAGATGTGGATGGCAGTGTCTTGGCGCAACAAGGTTGAAAGTTCTATATCGGTTTCATATTTGATAGGTAATTGATTTTTTTTTAGAAATTCCGTAGCTAAGGCACCAAAAGTGTTGATGGTGGTGCATGGTAATTCAATATACCACTTGGAAGCATTGCTAGTGAGAGTGCGAGGGAATAGCCGAAGTCGGATATTATCATCCACCATGGAGTTAGATACAGACCATAGATGAAAGGTGGTGATGTGTGAAGCCGGATCCTCCCCTTGTTTCCCGTCAAATTTCGGGATGTTAGATGGAATCTTGTGCGGGACTGGACGCCAAAGCGGGTTGTGATTGATGGGATCATTAGTCAGTTTATAGATGTCGGGGATGTCTAGAGCTACTAAAAATGGCAATTGTGTGTTTGACCCCTGATCTAGCCAAGGAAGTATTGGATGACTATTTGGACCATAAGGTCCGCCCATCAACATGTTACCAGTAGGATAAGTAGGAATTTGTTGATAAAAATTTCCTATGGGTGGAGGTGTAGGGATATATGGTTGTTTTCCATAGGGTATATTTTATTATGGGGCGAACGGTTGGTTTCCCCGAGGATAAAATTTCCCTCTTTGTCCAGATGGATGTTGGGGTGGATTGGCCCATATGGACGCAACAGAGCCAGCTGGAGGCATGCTGCTATATGCATGATTAAGCAATGGCATGGATCCTACACTGAGATTTAGACCACTTAAGGGAATAGTGTTAACAATAGGTTGTCCGGTTTGTCCTAAAGATTGCAGGGGTAGCGAAATTCTCCCTGTTATTTTCATGCTGGTGACACTACTCCCTGGTATGGAGGCCAAGGGGTTTGAACTCAGCAAAGGATTCAAACCGAAAGGGTTGTTAAAAGGAACTGTAGTAGTCCCACTTGTGGGAGGGGGAACTATGGGTCTCGTTGTGGTCACCGTAGGAGTAGATCCCGAAGGACTCGAGGATCCACTGACAGTTGTGATGACTGTAGGGTTGGGACCAGGTAGAGGTTGACTACTAGGGTTACCAATTATTAGCATAGAACTTACTACTTGTGGGGAGGGTGGTGGCTAACCTAGGTTGGTTGCCATGGGTACCGACCCCATAGGTGCCAGTTGTGAAATGGACATTGGTGTGGCCAAAGAAATTTCTCATGGTGTAATATGAACTATCACAGGGGCCAACGGATTAGTGAGTGGGGGATTGTAAGGAGGTACGATGCCTTCTATAAAAGGGTCCTCTAGAAATTCTGTGTGATACGGGACTATGTGAAAATCAGGGTTTGTCAACGGAGACTGCTCTTCCGTGGAAGGCACGGGGTCACCAAGACTCAGTTCTTCCTTCGGTGTCAAAGGAGGGAGACCTTGCTGTCGTCAAGACAAATGGCGATGGTCAGAAGATGCCACAGTGACCTATTTATTTTAAGAAAATTTTAGTAATTTGTGATGTATTATAAAGCCTCAGTAACAGTAACCACACACCTAAAAAAGAAAAAAAGAAACAAGGACTCTCTAATGATCAATCAACACGCATCCAGAATAGGGTGCCCTGTCTAAGTACTACTGTTTGCTGGAGATGAAACCCACTATCACAATAGCATACAGAGAAGGTTAGTCATAAGTACAGTTACGGTTACTCTAGAGCTTCACTTGAACCTCATACGATAGGTGTAAGTACTCTCGTGGAGACAAGTACCCTCCTAAAGACCAAAGACAGAGTAGGTCCGTCTATTTTAGGTACCAGGACAGCCCGTCCCAGTCACCTTCTGTAAGTCCCTAAAAATTTTAGCCACTAAGGATACCTCAAATCACAGACATCATCAGGGGGGTCACGGTCGTAGACAGCACGCTATATGGGCAGAACACCTAGATCCTAGATCTAGTTTTGACATCCCCGAAGGGAACCCCAATATATAGAATTCCCACTGAATGCCCTGGAAGGCGGGCTACCTTCGCATGCACCCAAGTGTTGTCTCGCGCTTAGCTCCAGTAATGGAGTGGTCCTGATAATATGAGTGCAGTAGGATTTCGCTCATTAATGACTCTAGTTTCAAGTTTGGAGATCTTGGGTGATTTTCTCACTTTTCCTACCCCAAGATCCTAGCCTGAACTATTGTTGGTGTGAGCTCATAAAACATTATATGATTGATTTTATTATCACTTGATTCTTAGTTTACTTGATTATTATTCTTGCGGAGGGGGAGTGGACGTATGAAATGTAATGAGACTCTCACTCAGAAAAACCATGCAAAAATATGCTTTAAATATTCAATTTGATGAAGAGTATTTATACCAGGAGAGGTTTTCTTTCAACATCCATGCACCAAGAATTCAAATAACACAGTTAAACTTTAAAGTTTCATACATCAATTTATCTCTTTTTCACAGTCTTTTAACCAAAATTTTCATAATTAATCGAGCTAGATGCAGAAAAACTAAAAAAAAATAATTCCTTTCTCTAAAAAGCAGATGTATTCAACACTAAATTTTCAAATAAGAACAAACAAACAACAATTCTAGCTGGTAGACAAGCACAGGGATTCAGGAAAGGAGTGGTTCTGATGGCTAAAAAACTCTGCAACCAAAAAGGGGACACAATAGGGGTGAATAGCGAATTTTGGCTGAGTAACACACTAGTTCTAAGAAAAAATTGCATTAATGTAGGGACTAACGCACTGTAATCAAGAAGAGACCACGTTATAACGCTCTGGAACACTAGTAAAGTCAACGTTAGCCAGGGTAAAACTCTTCAGATGGTCAAACAGGGTTTGAACTGAACTCTGTGTGCTTTTGAAATGTCTACTGGGCATAAAAGCTGGTCAGAAGGATATGTGAACAGAGGAAAGAAGGAGGAATGAAAGAAATAGTTCAGAAACTTGGGGTTGTATCCCCAGTATGGTCACCAATTCTGCTATAGGGAAAAGTGCTAGGGTTGTTGGTTATCGAATATCCCTCTGAGGGCTTTCCGGTGCCCGAGGCAGATAGTAAGATTAGCTGTATAGTTCACAAAGAAGATGCATATATGTTCATGTCAACTTAAACAACTTGAAAAAATGAGATGGAATATTACCTCTTTTTAGATCCTGAAGTCTTTGGAGAGCACTAAGCAGCGAAGCAGGGATCCTCCTTCACAAGCTCCAAATCCTGACCCTATGATCAATCAAAGCACCCGCGTAATCTCTACCACAATATACTTCCTATCAATTAAGTTAACATATGATAAACATTAAGCAATGCACATCTAAGCCATTCATCTCATGCTATGTAAGTAATTGAGAAACAATAACAATATTTACATATTGAATGGAAAAAACAGATACGGTTCTATTGATTTATAAAAAGGAGGCTTACAACCGTCAGTTGTACCAAGCCCTCCTCAATCTTTCAATCTCTCTCTCTCTTTCTCTGAATGTGGTGATGTCTTAATCAAAAAGTTCTCAATGAACCTCTTTGATCTTTGACCTTCACACTACAACAACAGACGCTCTGCTTCACATGTATTCAAAAAACCTTCGACCTTGGACCAAGAGCCCAAAGCTCCATTTTATAGGAGATGGAGAGGGCAAACGTTGCCTTTCTCCTTCCACCAGTTCTAAATAGAAAAAACCAATATTTTTCCTCAACTTTCCATGCTTTTGCCTTTCTTCAGAATCTAGTTCTTTTTGGCAAGACCTAATAAGAGGTTAGTGCCTTACAGTTTCCATTTTTCACTGACTCTCTATGAGAAAAAGCTGGAGTTTCTAATCATTCTCCGCAGGTTTTTCTTGTTTCAAAATCAAAACACGGGTAACGCTGCCCTCTAGGCTAAACAGAGAATTTCCTTAGCCATTAACGCGACCTTTTCATGGATCAGGAGTGTTATAACGCACTCTGGATGTTATAGGGGCACGTTACCTTAGCAGAAGTAGGTTTAGTTTAGGTCTCTTTCTTCCTTCCATATTTTTCTTCTCCTCTGAGCTGATGAGGAAGTCATTTGACCTGTAACACTCTTTGAACTACTTAGTGGCTTTTGTTGACTTTTAGGCTTTTTTAAGTAGGCTGGCAATAACTTCTGAGCTATTATTTGGAAATATATCTGACTTGGAGTAACTTTATGTGTCTTTTGAGGCAAATTAGGCCTGTAGGTGGCATTTTAATTCTTTTGGAGAAGTAATTGCTTTTGTGGATGTGGCATTCGAAGCCCTTCTTCTGCTGATCTGTCAGTTTAGTAACTTAAACTTTGATTAGGCCTCTGATTTAGCTTTAGGCCTTCTTTATCATCTTTCTGCTTTTTGTCACTTTGCTGACTGTTTTATCTTTTATTTATTTTTCCTTTAATCTTTGTCTTTATCCTTAATCTGTTGGTTAATTCTTTATGCTCTTAACCTTTATTCTTCACTATTCTTCTGTTTTTTGTACAGTTGGATTCCTTTGGTGCTGGAGGGTTTCATTACTCGACCAATGTTTATGAGCCATTGACCAACAAAAGATAATCAAACCCCAATATCTCCCTTTCTGCGTGATTTTTCCCTGAGGATCGTCATCCTGGGTTTTCTTGCCACTTCTCTGGTTGTGGGGTGGTTATTTCTTTGAGTCGCCATTAGAAACCTGCAAATAAACATAAAACAGTTATAAAATCTACGTTTCGAGGGATAAAATGCTTCAGATGGATATGGTGGAGGAGCGATGCAGAGGAGAAAAATGCATGGAGGAGAGGTTTCATGGCAGAAACATGAAAAAACCAAGCAAATATTTGAATAATGGTGCAGAAATGGTGAAAGAGGTTTTGTGGGAAAACCGGGGTGGTATTCACGCAGTGGTTGGGTGGTAAATGGTTTTGAGTGAATCGAATGTGATTCCACTCAGAGGATGACACCTGTCCCTAAGAAAGCAATTTTTTTCGCATTAAAATGGGTGGTTAAACTCCTATTGGCTAATGCGCGCGATAGTGGGTATAAGTTGTTGGATCTGGAGGAGCCAGATCAATGGTGGAGGCATGAGTGCAATCGGAAAATATGCATGGTAGAGGGGGAAAGATGGAGGAAAGGTGGCATGCAAGGATTGGATGGTGGGAGGAGAGTGGAAGGTGGGCCAACGAGGGTGCATATCGATGGGATTCACGTGGACCATTGGATCTGAGGTGATCCACGGTTGGGATTTATTTGGGGGGTGAACGAGTGGGTTATTTTAAGTATGAGGGGTTTCCGCAGTGCATTATATTAGATATCATTTTTGGGATTCAACTGCGTTAAGTAAGTCATTCATGTATGACCATTTCCATGAGAGGTAGTCGCAACTGACTAATTTCTCATGATTTTTGAATAGTCCACTTAGCACTCATTGCATTGGGTGATGCTCACAGAGGTGAAGAAGTGGGATTGAAACTAGTAAAAAGAATCACATAGCATCAATCATCACTTCCGAGGCTTGCACCCGGTAACCAAGACTTCCCGGGAGGTCACCCATCCCAGAACTCCTCTGGCTCAAGCGCGCTTAACTGTGGATTTTTCCCCACAATCAAGCCCACTTAGCTTGCTACGCCATTTGCAAAACCTTAGCAAGTATTGTGCCTCATGAACCATTCAAGTAGAGATCCCTTTACTCTTTGTATTTTAAGTATGAGGGGTTTCCGCAGTGCATTATATTAGATATCATTTTTGGGATTCAACTGCGTTAAGTAAGTCATTCATTTATGACAATTTCCATGAGAGGTAGTCGCAACTGACTAATTTCTCATGATTTTGAATAGTCCACTTAGCACTCATTACATCGGGTGATGCTCACAGGGGTGAAGAAGTGGGATTAAAACTAGTGAAAAGAATCACATAGCGTCAATCATCACTTTTGGGGCTTGCACCCGGTAACCAGGACTTCCCGGGAGTGGGTTATTGTCGAGGGATGGAGGATGAGAGGTAGAGAATGACCGCTGTTGGATCGAAGGGGATCAACGGCTATGATTTGATTGGGGGAGGAACATATTCGTGGAGGAAAAATAAGAGAAGGGGGCTAAAGATTAAGGCCAAAAGGGCTTAAGGCCTTATGTGTCAAATGAGCATAAAAATGGTTAAAATGTGGGTTTTTAAACCTTTTTAGAAGTTTCGATAGGGTGAAAAGAGGGTTTGAAACCATATAAAGGAATTTTATAAGGTTTAGAGGGGTTTTCATGGGAAATGAGGTTTGATGAAGAGGGGAAAAATGAGTTTTCAGAAGAAAAAATGATTGGTTAGGATAGGTAAAAATGGATGAAAGAGTGGATGAAAATGAGTTTATGGGATGATGGAAAAAAACTTTAAAAATAGTTTCTTTTTGTCTTGGCAGGGTAACTTGGAGGCTTTGAGTGAAGTTTATAGAAAAATGATTTCTTGAAGTTAATGAACATAGTGAGGTTTCAAGAACTCACATATTTTTCACAAAAATTTGTTTCTTGAAAACTGAAAGACTAATTTAGCCATCGTGAGGTATAACAGAATATATATATGGCTAACACTATTAAGAACCTCTCCAAGGAGGTTAAGAAAATGAAAAAGGAAAGTTGAAGTGAGACCATGAGAGGGTTTCAAGAGGAGGAAGGCCCATGTACTTCCTATGATCAGAAAAGAAAACAAGTATTGCAGAGAGCTCCAAAGCATTCCACTATGCCCTTTCATTTTGAGGAAGAAGACAAGAAGCATGGAGATGGAGGGCACTTGGAACATGAGATCCTAAGTGGATACCTGGCAAATATAAGTCCCAACCTAGAGCTTTCAAGGAAACTCTAACTCTTCCACAATTTATTCAACTTGAAGAAGAAAGGGGACCTTGCAGCAATAGGAGGATAAAGGGCAATAGATTTCTATTGTCTACTTTTGACGGATCATCCACATGTATAGCAAAGGCTTGGGCAAGGAAGCTAGATGCATTCTTCCTACTACATCCAGTAGTGGAAAGAGAGGTTGTTGAGATTACAGCACTGAACTTGGAAGGTGAAGCAACCATTTAGTGGTTCAGCCATTTGAGTCATACAAGAGTGAATGCTTTTGCATATTTCACTCAAAGGTTGATCATAAAATTTGATAAGAAGAAATCAAAGGAGGGGAGGCCTTCACCACCACTTAAGGAGACTTGTACCAGCACTGATACAACTATGGAGGAGAAACCATCATCATCAGTAGTTGGGGGAGCCAACACATTGGAGGAAAGAAATCTTGTAGTCATACAAGATGTTCCCAAGGTCCACCAAGGTATGCCTAAATTTTCACTTTTTGTTATTTCAATAAATCTTATGGGGGGTTGTGGAAATCTACCTTTGCATGACCAAGGGTCAACACATCCTATTGATTTGGTTCAACAAAATTAAACTGCACTGTGCAACCTTGAATTTGTCAAGGAAGGGATGAACCATCATCCTAATGTACCATTATTGAGCTGCATACAACACTTGAGGTTGTGGTGTGGATTTTTGGAGGATAGGATGAGCTTTGTGTTATACAATCCAATGTAGAACTCTATGTTCATCCTTGAGTTGGAGCATGAGACAGTAAATACACCATTGAAGAGATTAAAAGAACTTTCATTAAGCGACGATGATGAGTTGGGAGCTCAGCTATTGGTGGAACATTTTGATGGCCATTGCACTTGTACTGTAATATCTCAAAATAGGGAAAATCAACAATAATGGGAATATCTTATAATATCCCAAAATTGGAGATACAACAATACGTGAACACCAAACTGGAAATAACAGTGAACAACATTATACCAAAATTTATGGAAACCATGGAGCCATTTTATTATGTAGATCAGCGGCAAACATATACAATACAACTCAAATTTTCAAGGCAAACAAGCCTCCCATGAATACATATTCCAAAAGTGGAATGTTGTTATATTGTGTTAGCCACCCATATTTTTCCTATCATATTAGCTGGTGGCTAAATATTCTTTGCAGCCTTCAAGAAACAAATTTAGTCCTAAATTTGTTGGTGCTTGAAGTCTTTTGGTGAAACTCATACTGCTGGTTAATCTTCACAGCTGTTTTCCTCTTCAAAACCTCTGAAATCCTATAAAAATCCACAGTTCAATACTTCTGCAAATGACCCTTTCCCCTTTTTCTTCTTTCCACCACTAACCTCATTTTCCATTCTCCATTCCCCACGAAAACTCCACAAAAACATATGTTTTCCCTTTAACCCTTCACACATTCCACTTTCCAAGGTTAAAAACTCACTTTTTAACTTATCGAACCCTTTTTCCTCTGAAAAATCATCGGAAATCATATAAATGGCATACTTTATGTGTTTTTTTCATTTTAGCCCTTTCAAGCTAAGCCCCTGGGCCATTTTCCTCCATATACCCGAGCGCCGGAACTGACCGCTCAGTCCTTAGGCGCTAAACCGAAAAATACCATTTTCCTCCGTTCATTTCCCTTTGAAAACCCGAAAAAACTCATTTTATAAAGTTTAACGGGGAATAATTAAAATCACATGTTTTATTTCGCGATCAACCTGGACCGTTGATCTGCTCCCCAGATCCGACGGAGTAGAGCACATCTCACCAGGTGGACCCCCCCTTCTCCCGTGTCATTTGTCAAGAAACCACCGGTTTCCATTCCGCACCACCTTCTGAGCCACAGTGGTTTTCTCCCGTCGGCCATCGATTCCATACGCTGGCCGACACATGTCCTCGCCACTATTTCAAAACCACCGTGCTATCACCTCATTTCGCGCGTTAAACTTCACCCCATAACCATGCGGCGGAATCCACCCCCACCGTTCGATATGGGACTTCCCATTCGACAGCTACTGATCACCTCACTTGCTCGACCTTTAACGGACATGCACGCCCGTTAACCCATCCATCACGCGTCCAATATTCAATCTCCACCGTCGATCTCTGTAGATCGACGGCTATTATTCGTCCTCCTGATTCCATCGCCCGGTTAGACATTTTTCCGCTGACTTCCCATTGCCCGATCTCGACCGTCGATTTCTACAGATCGACGGTCCTGATCTAATCTTTCTTCAAACTTTTCCACGACCGCCCATATTTTATCTTGGCCGTTGGATGATGCCATCCAATGCCCCGCATTCCTCCGCACATTCCCCAAAGCAGATTGACCTATAAACTGGATTTTTTACGTGTTTTTTTGTATTTTGTAGGGTTAAGGTAATTTGTTTGTGTTTTAAAAGGAAATTTTAGACCAGGAAGGTGACGATCCTCTACGTTTCGATTTCTCCAAGGAAATCACTTACATAATTATTTTTCACTTCTCTTCAATGTTTCCACAAGAATTGATGCCTTTCCTTACCTGCGCAGCCCTGCACAACAGAGAAAACCGTCAAAATCAATGCAGAAAAATAGTATCAAAGATTGAAGACCAAAAATGAACCAGAACAGCAGATTAGTGGACAGATTTGTGGGGATTAAGGCTAAGACAGTTATCAAACGCCTAATCCCCGGATCTAAAACGCAGATTAAGGAAAATATAAAGTGTTTGATTAGAAAAACCCTCCACCGCCACAAATGGAGGCGAATTGATTCCTCCCAGCGACTACAACGCCACGTGTGCCTCAAAGGATTAAATCAAGAACCGAATTTATTGATCAAAGTCAGACATTTTGCCTCAACACAACCAAAGGAGTTATTTCTGCCAGGAAATTAATGACAGGATGTCGGCAGAGCAACCCTATTGATACACAGAGCCTCAAAAGTCTAATAAATCTCCCACCGAGCTAAATTCATGAGTGTAAATCATTTAATACAGAGGAACACCTGTATAGTTCTTCATTGAGCCCCTCGATATCCAAGAAGACATTAATATCTGTATTAATTGGTTTTTGAGATCTTTTCATCAGGTCTCACCTCCTCATCCTTCTATAAATACTTCAGTAGAAGATGAGTGAGAGGTTGGTTGGTTGGTTGTTAATGTAAATTGCTGAAGCATTGTATTGTAATTGAGCTGAGGACTCTTGATTGTAGATAGGATTTCACTGGCTCTTGGAGCTCTGCTTGTAACAGATAGGTTGGGTTGTGAAGAGAGATGGATTAAAACTCTGGATCTGAAGATTGTAACTGGTTTGAAGCATCAATACAAGCTGATTTATGGGATCCTGGTCTATGCTGATGGTGATGTTATTCTCACTGTAACTGGTATTTTGTTTATGTTTTCAATTTGTTTCATTTTCCACTATAAAGAACAGTTTAAACAGGGTTAGGACCTACTGTATATTAATAACCTTCTCTGGCTAAAAAACCTTTATTTAAATGTTTTTTCTCAATCGTGTTATTTGAAAATGATTTGATTCAATTTAAGTACAGGGATGTTGGCGTTCCCTCATCTTGTTGTCTTAGCTGAATTTTATTTTTAAATGTTACTTTCAATATATGTTGTGTGAAGATGAACTGAGGAAATTAAGGTTAGCCCTGAGTCCCTTTCTTAATTGCTCAAATATTTGATTGTTTCCCTTAGGATGTGTTAAAAGCTGACTAGTTTCAAAGTACTTATCAGATCTTAGGCCATTCTGTGTTATCTTTGTGACTGTCTTGAAAGTAACCAAGTAAAGAAGATCTAGGAGAGGATTTGTGGTGCACCCGGCCCGCTAGCTTCTACTCCAAAGGTTGCCTCCAGGTTTCCCTTTTGTTTGTATATGTTTTCTATCAGAAGTGTATCAAACGCTGGCTAGTTTCAAAGTACTTACCAGATCCTGGTTTGCTTTCATGTCTTTCTTAAGTGCCTGGTCAAAGGCTGGATAGTTTCAAAGTACTTACCAGATCCTAGGCTGCTCTTTGTTCTGAATCTATTATTTCCCTTCCTTATTGTATCACTCCATTCCATAAATCAAACCTTAAAGAGATCCTTACGCACAGATGACTTGCCCCATAGAACACTCTTGAACCTTATTTGTTTCAATTAAATCCTCTTATGACTCCATAGCCCAATGGACTGAAAACCTGCCATCATCTTTCATCTTAGCTAAAGCTTACTCTTGTTGCTCGCAACTTCTCACTTTGGAACCTATTTGCATATAGATCTTTCCGCCTCAGACAGCAACTATGTTCAACCATCCAAACACAAAACCAAACCCTTGGACTTCATAAATAGCCTAATATCATTACCCTAAACTTCAAAGACAAATCCATCTTTGTACATATTGGAGAGATCCCTCTCCGGATTCAGGAGGGCTAGATCCTAGAATCCCAAAGTTGGTTGAAATGATGTTAACTCTGTGATCGTACTTCTGCCAATCTTGCTTATTACAGAGACCTAACATTTCTGGCGACTCCGCTGGGGATGAGTTGAGTTTTCACCTTATTTCCCTTTATTTTTACAAAAAAATTGAGAGTAAAAAGCAGCCTTTTCAAGCACTACCAAGAAATGGTAATCATGATGAAACTTGTTTGAATCAGTGACAATCTAGGTTAATCCTAGGATTCTCATAAGACTTTATCTAACCTTGAAAAATCAGCTGGCTTAGCCACAAGAGTAGACTGTCATTGTTTCGCAACCGTAGCTAAGTTTTGAAAGAAAGTTAGGACACTCTTGCAAACCACAAATAAAAACAATTCAAAAAATACCATAAAAATTTCAGATTGGTAGTAAAACACTTGCTCTTACTTCTCACTTACCATTGGATGTGTTTTACTTCATACTCTTAGACAGAGTCTGGAAAGGGCCAAGTAGCCTCCGGATCTCATCCTCTTTTAGAGGTGACATATCTGGTGAATGCCCTCCCAGTCAATCTCTGGTTAGAGTTTGTTGTGTTTCGAGATACCCTTGAAAAAGGATGTTTCACGAGCACTGCGGTGGACAGTGTATCTCTTTGAAAACATTCTAAAAATTTCCACCTGGCAACTCCACAATCCTTAACAGACCTTAAGACTCCGCTGGGAAGAACCCTCATCATTATAATATCCTTCAAACTCAGGTAGAGGCCTGTAGGATTAAAATTTGTGAAAACAGATTAGTTAACCCCTCAAAGATTGTCATATCTGGTTGAACGTGTCTAATTTATTTGGGTCTAAAAACATAGCATAGTGGCTTCTAAAAAGATCCAAACTAGAGCCCATCCTGACCCCAACCCACCTGAGATAGTTGATGACCTAGAAAGTATCCTTTGGAAGTCTCCTAAGATTCAATTATCAACTGTTTTCAGATCACCCCCAAGAGCTAAATCAGTTCCTGAAAAACTTTCAGCTCTACAACACTCCCAAGCTGACTTAGTTAATCCATTTAGAACTAGGTCATTTAGTGAGTTAGAACAACTAGATTCTGACTCTTCACTTTCATCTCCTGAAACAAGCGAACATCTTGGTAGCAGGGAAACAACACCTCCTGATTTACATTTTCTTCATAATCTAGGTGTCTCTCATCCAATATCAGCTCAGCAATCTACCGCTGTTCCATCCACCTCTATTCATCCTTCACCCACTATTCAAAACACTCCACTTCAGCCCACACCTCCTCTTGTCAACCCACCTCCACCACCTATCATGGCAACATGGTATGATCCCTTAGTCCTTCCTGTACCATTAGTCAATCTTCCACAGGACTATCAGTCCAAAATCCCATTGTATGATGCTAGCAATACTACAACAGCATCACAACATGTGGACAAGATGAATGACTAATTTGATAGAAATGAAATTGATGATGATTCTGTCAAACTCAGATTGTTTGCTCAAAGTCTAGGGGGAGAAGCAAAGAAATGGTTTAAAGGTTTAGCCCCCCATAGTATTAATGATCTCCAAGGCTTCCATCAAAAATTCTTAAACAAATGGGAAGTGAGGAAGAATCCTCTCCAAGTTCTTGCTGACTATAAAAATCTCCATAGAAACCCAGGGGAAAGTGTATAGGCCTATTGTACCAGATTTAACAGTGTGTATAATGCGCTTTCCCTAGAATTGAAACCTTCACAAGGTTCAGCTTTAAACAAGTTTCCCGAAGGGTTTGATGCTGATATGACCTATTCATTAAGAGAAAGAGATTTTGAAACTCTTGAAGACATGCAAAGAGGTGCTCTTTCTGTGGAAGTAAACTTGATGGAGAAGAGAGCAAGGATGAAAGCTGAAAAGAGAGTATATTTTAGAGAGGAATCCACCCCTACTACTTCAAGCTCAAAAATGGAAAGAATGATGGAAGAAATGATGAAGAAAATGAGCATTCTAGAGAGAGCACAAGCAAGTCAAAATCAAACGCTCCTCAAAATAGAAGCCAAAACCAGAATCAGAATTTAAGAAGGAATCAACCTCCAAACCGACCAAAGGAAGATGATCAGAAGATCACTCCTCCCTTTCATCAAAACTATTTAAGTGAGGTTGAGGAAATAGATCAAATAACAGAGGAGGATGATATAAAATTATTTGGGGAAATTGATGATGACTTCGAGGTTCATTATGATAGCAAGCAAGGTCTTTATACGCCTCACGATGACAAGAGAGATGATAATGAAAATTATTATCAAAACATGGAAAATGCTGTCATAGAGCCTTTAAAGGAATACGGACTCAGAAGTAAATCTAATCAACAAACCTCCAACAACAAAACCTCTGACAAACCTTCTCAAAACAGCACTACAACCAAGCCTAAAACAGTCAAACAAAAAGACAAAATAGTGGCTGATAATTCTGGTAAAGGTAAAGAGAAAGACACTCAAAATCTTGAAAAATAGAGTGCAAACATCAGTAGTACTAACACTTCAACTAGTACTCCTGTTATAACCGCTGTGTCAACTGTAGATAAAACAAATCAACAAGCTGTTGTTGCTGATAAAGTGGCAGTAAACAAGGCTGAAACCAGCACCTTAAAAAATCAAATTCCTTTCAGTCTGGAACAGGAAATTTCAAAAATCAAAATATATGTTCCCTTAACCGAGTTAGCTGCCCAACATGTATATAGGTCCAAAATTTTGAAGGCTTTGAACCTAGAAAAAAATGAGGATACACTCAATCTTAATGATGACCAGCCAAAGCTTATTTTTGGTCCAAAGATTGAAGGTAAGTTTCAAGAGGGACATGTCCCTCCCTTCTATGTAAGTTTGAACGTTCATGACAAAATTTTGCACAATGCTATGCATGACTCAGGCGCTTCCCATAATTTAATGCCAAAAGCTGTGATGGAAAGCCTAGGTCTTGAAATTACCAAACCTTACAAAGAACTGTACTCCTTTGACTCAAGCAGAGTTAAATGTCTAGGATTGATCAAAGACCTCTGTGTTAATTTATCCCAAATTCTAGCCAAGTGTTTGGTCATGGATGTTGTTGTGGCTGATGTACCCCCAAAGTATGGAATGCTTTTGTCAAGATATTGGGAGGCTAAGTTACAGGGGACCATGAAAATGGACATGACCTATGCGACTATCCCTGTTTTCAATCAGACTAGAAGACTTTACAGAGAGTCCCACATGCAATACACAGTTAAAAGTCAAGACAGGCCTCAAAACTCTCCTCTGTACGCTGTAAGTACGAGCCTTGATTCTTTTATCATGTTTAATGATGAAACCCTCACAGAACAAATCACTTTACCAGGATTAATGGCTGAAAAGGAGGAATAGGAATACAACGCTGAACTGTCAAGACAGTTTACTGTATCTGAAAATCCTAGAAAACCAAACACGGGTCTTGAACTACGAATCATAAATCCATTAAACTTACATCTTGACAGTCAAGAGAGCAATCCTCAAACCGATGAAAAACTTGAGGAGTCAAATCATACAAAGGACATGCACCAAACTGATAAAACTGAAAATGATCCTCTCTGGACTATGTATTTTGATGGGTCATGCACTAGAACAAATGCTGGTGCAGGTGTCTGGATTACTAACACTGAAAACAACCATACAGAATTTATTTCATGTAAATTAAACTTTCAGTGTTCCAACAACATAGCAGAATATGAATCCCTTCTCTTAGGCTTGCATCTCTTGAAAAAGCTAGGTGCCAAGAGAATCAATGTATATGGGGATTCTGAATTAATCATTAGGCAAGTCAATGGGGAGTATAATGCAAATCACCCCAGACTTAGGGCCTACAGGAATGATGTCATGGACCTTTTGAAAACATTTGAGGAATCCAACTTAAGTTTTGTCCCAAGGAAAAGAAACATTGCAGCCCACAATTTAGCCTTTGCTGCTACAACCTGCCCAATGCTATATGATGACACATCTCAGATAAAATTCAGACCAGCTATCCCAGATAACAAGAAATATTGGTAGGTGTTTGATGGAGATAAACAAATAGAAGACTTCATGCAATTCAGAAATGAGTTTGAACTCCATAGTTCAGATTCAGACTATGATATGGACTGCAGTGAAGAAAATTTTCTTGGTGAACAAGAACTGTCTCCTGAGCTTGTAGATATTAACCTTCAGACTAGCAAACTTAGAAACCAAACAGAGTTGAGTGTAGAAATTGAATCAGAGGAATTGGAAACTCTGCATTCTAAGGATGATAGTTTGCCCAAGGGTTTGGCCCCTCTAGAAGAATTGTTTGATTTTAATGATATGGCCGATAAACCTAAACTGGAACCTGTAGAAACTGAAGTGGAGGAATGCAACATAGGCAGTGAGAAAAAACCAAAAATGATTAAACTGTCCAAAACTTTGCCAGCTCACATTAAACTCAAATATATAGAGTTGTTTAAAGAGTTTTCCGATGTTTTTGCATGGAGTTACGAAGATCTTAAGTCCTCTGACACTGAAATAATACAGCACAAAATCCCTCTTAAAGAAAACCAAAAACCGTTTAAACAGAAACTGCGCAGAATAAACCCTGTGCAGCTGCCATTGGTTAAGAAGGAAATCATAAAGATGCACGATGCTGGTATTATTGTCCCTATTAGGTATTCTGAATGGGTATCTAATCTGGTGTCTGTTAGGAAAAAGACTGGAGAAATCAGACTTTGTTTGGACTTTAGAGACTTGAACAAAGTTTCATTGAAAGACAACTACCCTTTACCAAAAATGGATCATATTTTACAAAGGGTGGTAGGGTCTAGAAGAATTTCTTTGCTGGACGGCTATTCAGGGTATAATCAAATCTTAGTTCACCCTGCTGATCAATTAAAGACAACCTTTACTACACCATGGGGCACCTTCATGTATGTGAAAATGCCTTTCGGTCTAATGAATGCTGGAGCAACCTTTCAAAGAGCCATGGACATAGCATTCTCGGAAGAATTGGGTTTCTTAATCATTATCTATCTTGATGATGTCACTGTGTTTTCAAAAACAGATGAAGAACACTTAGAACATTTGAGAAGAGTTTTCGAGAAATGCAGAAAGTTTGGAATATCTTTAAACCCTAAGAAGACACTATTTGGTCTCCAAGAAGGTAAACTTCTTAGGCACATTATTTCAGAAGAGGGTATAAAGATAGATCCAAAGAGGATCGAGGCAATATTGCAAATCTCTCATCCTCGAAACATCAAGGAGTTGCAATCTTTCATTGGGAAGATTAACTTTTTGAGAAGGTTCATCCCTAACTTAGTTGAGCTCCTTAGGAATATCGCAAACATGTTAAAGAAGGAGCAAGGAGTGAAATGGACCTTGGAAGCAAAGACATCCTTTGAGCTGGTAAAACAAGCATTAATTAAAACACCAGTTCTCATAAGTCCTAATTTTTCAAAATATTTTTATATCTTCTCATTTGCATCAGAACACACCATAGCTGCTGTCCTTTTACAGAAAAATCCACAAGGACAAGAGCAGCCCATTTCATTCTTTAGCAAGGCATTGAGGGATGCCCCTTTGAAGTATAAAATTATGGAGAAGCAGGCTTTTGCTTTGGTTAAAGCTTTGAAAGACTTCAGGTTATACATCCTTCATTCACACATCATTGCCTTTGTCCCAAATTAAGTTGTTAAAGACATTCTAACACAGGACCCAGATGGTAAGAGAGGTAAGTGGATTGTTGTTATTCTTGAGTATGATTTGGAGATAAAACCCACTAAGCTCATCAAAGGCCAAGGCCTAGCTAAATTAATGGCCAAGTCAAATTGTGAAGTTCTTGATATTAATATGATTAATGCTTTGGATGACCAAGAAGAATTCTCAGCTCCCATTGTTGAAGACGATTTTGTGAATTCTCCTTGGTATACGGATATTGTTTATGTTTTGCTTAATCTAAATACACCTCCTGGTTTATCAAAAACAAAGGCAAGATTCCTAAAGTTAAAGGCTGTAAACTATTGCATATTTGATAAATGTCTTTATTGGAAAAATGCAAGTGGTGTATTGCTTAAATGTTTGCCTGAGTTTGATGCAGAGAAGATTAAGCAGGAATTCCATAAAGGAGAGTGTGGAGGTCATTTATACTAGAAGGCAACAGCCAAAAAAATTCTGAGGGCTGGTTTCTATTGGTCTAGTCTTTTTTCTCATGTACACAAGATGACCACTACTTGCCATAAATGCCAATTGTTTGAAGGCAAGAGAAAACTACTACCCCTTCCTCTGCATCCAATCACTGTTGAAGCCCCTTTTCAACAATGGGGACTTGACTTCATAGGAGAAATCCATCCACCATCTTCTGCTTAGCATAGGTGGATTCTTACTGCCACAGACTACTTCACTAAGTGGATATAAGCCATTCCTTGTAGACAGGCAAATGATTTAGTTATCATAAAATTTTTGGAGACTAACATCCTCTCCAAATTTGGTTGTCCTACCAAGATCATCACAGACAATGCAGCAGCATTTGGATCAAAGAAAATGGTTGAATTTTGTCACAAGTATCAGATAACATTGGGACACTCCACAGCCTATTACCCTCAGGGTAATGGACTTGCAGAATCTTCCAACAAAAGTTTAGTGAACATAATCAAGAAACTGTTGGAGGACAATAAAAAGTCTTGGCACACAAAGCTAATCCATGCTCTTTGGGCTGACAGATTAACTTTAAAGAAATCTATTGGTATGTCACCCTTCCAGCTTGTGTATGGTACAGATGCAATTTTTCCTAACAGCCTTGGTGTACTAGTTATGAAGTTAATTCAAGAATTGCAGACTGAAGAAAATGACATAATCAGAAGAATAAATCAAACCATTCATCTTCAGCAAACCAAAGAGGAAGTGTATAACAAAGCATTACAGAAACAAGACAGTATCAAGAAGATATTTGATAGAAGAAAAAAGGCCAGCAATTTCAAGATTGGGGACAGAGTTTTGAAGTGGGACTCAAGAAGGGAAGACAAGGGAAAGCATGGAAAATTTGATAATCTATGGCTTGGCCCTTACTCTATTCATTCAGTCGCTGGTAATAATGCATTTTTCTTGCAAGAACTGGATGGAACAGAATTTTTTGGGGGTCCTATCAATGGCAGGATGCTTAAGCATTACTTCTCTTGATCCATTTTATGTTTTCAAGCCTTTTTTTTTTTTTTTTTCCATTATCAATAGTCCATCCCCCATTGCATTCAAAGTTATGAAAGATTAAAAATACAAAAACAAATAAAATAAAGAAAAGAGGGCAGAAATGAAAACAAGAAAGGCAAAACCCCATGCCAAGAAAAAGAGAAACAAATCTGAAAGTGTGCAAGCTCAAATGCCACTCCTCAAAATACACTTCTAGTTAGTCAAACTATTTAATCTTGACTAATTAGCTTTGAATTTTCTGCTGATAGGATAGTGAATCCGATTTGCCAAACTGTTCAATCTTGGCTTATCAGTAGATAGAATTAGTTAGAAATGAAGGTTCAAACAAACTCAAAATCTGAACCAAAGTTTCCAAAGAGAGATGACTCAAAACTGTTTTATTTTCTGAGTCATAAAAGAGAAAAACTAGTTCTAATTTTCCCAAAATCTGAATCAGATATCAAGGAAGAGAGCTCAAAGAAAAGCAAAAACAGAGCTGTGAAGGAAGGAAAAGGCCATGATGAGAAACTTTCAGATCTTAAGCCTTCCATTTTGATTTTTAATTTTCTGCAAATAATAATCTATGTGCAGCTTGTTTTTATGCCATAGATCACAGCAAGTTAAACAGCTTAACCTTAACTTGATTGTTTTTAAATTTCTGTCTTAGAATTTAGAGAATGAAAGTCTGTTGGACAGTTTAATCCCAACAGATAGTAGATTAGGTAGAGAAGAATCTGAGCTCAACTGATTAATCTGAGTTCAAGGAGAAATAAGGACTAGAAGTAGATTAGTTTTTATGCTTTCAAAAGAATAAAATGTTGTGAAAAGAGTTTCCCAATCCAAGTGCACTCTGATGAAGAAAAAATGTTAGATCAGTAGGATTGGGTAGGTAGAGGTTGTATTGATGAAGTTCATATTTCTTTCATGACTGATATTACTTTTCAGAACAAAGCCAGAGCAAATAATGGATCAGGCACCAGTCATCATCCCAGAGAAATCAAGTTTGAATTCTTGATGCCTTCAGGAAGGCACCATCCCCAAGTGCAGCCATTGTTAGCCACCCATATTTTTCCTATCATATTAGCTAGTGGCTAAATATTCTTTGCAGCCTTCAAGAAACAAATTCAGTCCTAAATTTGTTGGTGCTTGAAGTCTTTTGGTGAAACTCATACTGCTGGTTAATCTTCACAGTTGTTCTCCTCTTCAAAACCTCTGAAATCCTATAAAAATCCACAGTTCAATACTTCTGCAAAGGACCCTTTCCCCTTTTTCTTCTTTCCACCACTAACCTCATTTTCCATTCTCCATTCCCCATGAAAACCCCACAAAAACATATGTTTTCCCTTTAACCCTTCACACATTCCACTTTCCAAGGTTAAAAACTCACTTGTTAACTTATCGGACCCTTTTTCCTCTGAAAAATCATCGGAAATCATATAAATGGCATAATTTATGTGTTTTTTGCGTTTTAGCCCTTTCAAGCTAAGCCCCTGGGCCATTTTCCTCCATATACCCGAGCGCCAAAACTGACCACTCAGTCCTTAGGCGCTAAACCGAAAAATACCATTTTCCTCCGTTCATTTCCCTTTGAAAACCCGAAAAAAACCCATTTTATAAAGTTTAATGGGGAATAATTAAAATCACGTGTTTTATTTCGTGATCAACCTGGACCGTCGATCTGCTCCCCAGATCCGATGGAGCGGAGCACATCTCACCAGGTGGACCCCCCCTTCTCCCGTGTCGTTTGTCAAGAAACCACCGGTTTCCATTCCGCACCACCTTCTGAGCCATGGTGGTTTTCTCCCGTCGGCCAGCGATTCCATAC
The DNA here is from genome assembly GCA_034641835.2 of Pinus albicaulis. Taxonomy (NCBI): domain Eukaryota; kingdom Viridiplantae; phylum Streptophyta; class Pinopsida; order Pinales; family Pinaceae; genus Pinus; species Pinus albicaulis. Next base: position 602,300,928 of record CM076580.1, read on the forward strand.
GCTGGCGGACACATGTCCCCGCCACTATTTCAAAACCGCCGTGCTATCACCTCATTTCACGCGTTAAACTTCACCCCATAACCATGCGGCGGAATCCACCCCCACCGTTCGATCTGGGACTTCCCATCTAACGACTGCCGATCGCCTCACTTGCTCGACCTTTAACGGACATGCACGCCCGTTAACCCATCCATCGTGCGTCCAAGATTCAATCTCCGCTGTCGATCTCTGCAGATCAACGGCTATTATTCGTCCTCCTGATTCCATTGCCCGGTCAGACATTTTCCCACTGACTTCCCGTTGCCCGATCTCGACCGTCGATTTCTGCAGATCGACGGTCCTGATTTAATCTTTCTTCAACCTTTTCCACGACCGCCGAGATTTGATCTCGGCCATTGGATGATGCCATCCAACGGCCCGCGTTCCTCCGCACATTCCCCAAAGTAGATTGACCTATAAACTGGATTTTTTACGTGTTTTTTGTATTTTGCAGGGTTAAGGTCATTTGTTTGTGTTTTAAAAGGAAATTTCAGACCAGGAGGGTGACGATCCTCTACGTTTCAATTTCTCCAAGGAAATCACTTACAGAATTAGTTTTCACGTCTCTTCAATGTTTCCACAGACATTGATGCCTTTCCCTACCTGCGCAGCCCTGCACAACAGAGAAAACCGTCAAAATCAATGCAGAAAAAGAGTATCAAAGATTGAAGACCAGAAATGAACCAAAACAACAGATTAGTGGACAGATTTGTGGGGATTAAGGCTAAGACAATTATCAAATGCCTAATCCCTGGATCTAAAACATAGATTAAGGAAAATCTAAAGTGTTTTATCAGAAAAACCCTCCACCGCCACAAATGGAGGCGAATTGATTCCTCCCAGCGACTACAGCGCCACCTGTGCCTCAAAGGATTAAATCAAGAACCGAATTTATTGATCAAAGTCAGACCTTTTGCCTCGACACAGCCAAAGGAGTTATTTCTGCCAGGAAATTAATGACAGGATGTCGGCAGAGCAACCCTATTGATACACAGAGCCTCAAAAGTCTAATAAAGCTCCCATCGAGCTAAATTCATGAGTGTAAATCATTTAATACAGAGGAACACCTGTATATTTCTTCATTGAGCCCCTCGATGGCCAAGAAGACATTAATATCTGTATTAATTGGTTTTTGAGATCTTTTCATCAGGTCTCACCTCCTCATCCTTCTATAAATACTTCAGTAGAAGATGAGTGAGGGGTTGGTTGGTTGGTTGTTAATGTAAATTGCTGAAGCATTGTATTGTAACTGAGCTGAGGACTCTTGATTGTAGATAGGATTTCACTGGCTCTTGGAGCTCTGCTTGTAACAGATAGGTTAGGTTGTAAAGAGATATGGATTAAAACACTGGATCTGAAGATTGTAACTGGTTTGAAGCATCAATACAAGCTGATTTATGGGATCCTGGTCTATGCTAATGGTGATTTTATTCTCACTGTAACTGGCATTTTGTTTCTGTTTTCAATTTGTTTCATTTTCCAATATAAAGAACAATTTAAACAGGGTTAGGACCTACTGTATATCAGTAACCTTCTCTGGCTGAAAAACCTTTATTTAAATTTTTTCTCTCAATCGTGTTATTTGAAAATGATTTGATTCAGTTTAAGTACAGGGATGTTGGCGTTCCCTCATCTTGTTGTCTTAGCTGAATGTTATTTTTAAATGTTAATTTCAATATATGTTGTGTGAAGATGAACTGAGGAAATTAAGGTTAGCCCTGAGTCCCTTTCTTAATTGCTCAAATATTTGATTGTTTCCCTTAGGATGTGTTAAAAGCTGACTAGTTTCAAAGTACTTATCAAATCTTAGGCCATTCTGTGTTATCTCTGTGACTGTCTTGAAAGTAACCAAGTAAATAAGATCTAGGAGAGGATTTTTGGTGCGCCCGGCCCGCTAGCTTCTACTCCAAAGGTTGCCTCTAGGTTTCCCTTTTGTTTTTATATGTTTTCTATCAGAAGTGTATCAAAGGCTGGCTAGTTTCAAAGTCCTTACCAGATCCTAGTTTGCTTTCATGTCTTTCTTAAGTGCCTGGTCAAAGGTTGGATAGTTTCAACGTACTTACCAGATCCTAGGCTACTCTTTGTTCTGCATCTGTTATTTCCCTTCCTTATTGTATCACTCCATTCCATAAATCAAACCTTAAAGAGATCCTTAGGCACAGATGACTTGCCCCATAGACCACTCTTGAACCTGATTTGTTTCAATTAAATCCTCTTATGACTCCATAGCCCAATGGACTGAAAAACTGCCATCATATTTCATCTTAGCTAAAGCTTACTCTTGTTGCTTGCAACTTCTCACTTTGGAACCTATTTGCATATAGATCTTTCCGCCTCATACAGCAACTATGTTCAACCATCCAAACACAAAACCAAACCCTTGGACTTCATAACTAGCCTAATATCATTACCCTAAACTTCAAAGACAAATCCATATTTTTACATATTGGAGAGATCCCTCTCCGGATTCAGGAGGGCTAGATCCTAGAATCCCAAAGTTGGTTGAAATGATGTTAACTCTGTGATCGGAATTTTGCCAATCTTGCTTATTACAGAGACCTAACATATTGCAGAGTGCTCATGAACATATACAACACAGTCATAGATGGTACACTGCTACATGGGAATGTAAAATAACATACATCTGCAAATATATGGCTCATACAATGTTGTGAGTGAGGATATAAGCACCCAAACATAATTTCAAGCCAATCCTAGAAGGATTTCCTGAAATAAGAAAAATGGAAAAAATGTCGGAGTTGTAGTCCTAAGACTGAGTAGCAGCTGCAACTCTAGAACTAGATGGAGATGTTTGTAGATGATGTGCAAGCTGAGAAAACCTCCTCTAATGGATCTTCCAAGTGGAATTCTGATCCTAACACTGAAAATCTCACCCTCCAAACAATCACTGCAACCCTTACTACAGATACTCACTAAAAATAACGCAGTCAAGGAGAGGTAATACGTTGTAGATGATGGAAAATGGTTGACCTAATGCCAAATATGGTAAAATTAGCTCATATGATTCCTTACTGATACTCCAAAGGAAAGAAGGCTTCCTCCTCTGAAAATAAGCTTTGAAAGTGGTGTTGAGTAACCTCCACTGCAACACCCTACAACACAACCCAGCGCTAAACAGAAACTGTGTTGTAGCTGAAGGAGGATGCTTGGCCTGAAGCCTGAATTTGGAGAAATGAAGAGAAAGCTCCCTCAAGAGGCCTCTCTTGAATGGAGAATGAATTCCTAAATAAGAATGCCTTGTGCTAAGCAGCACAACAACTTTTCTAAACAACAAGAGAATGCACAAGAGTCTAATCAGACCATAAAATCAATAATCCATAACATGTCCCCATATGGCTACCTTGCCCTCCTTTTATATAAATGTAAGCCCTCTCATCTTGGGTCCTACTCATTAGGTTTTCCTCCACCAAGGAATCTTCCTCCCACTATCTCTGCGTTGTCTCTAAAGATGTCCTCCACCTCTTATCCCAACGCTGTTGACTTGGTCAAACTTCACCTTGTCCACATGCAAAAGTCCCCTTTAACATATGAGGGTGTGAAATACAGCTCCTATGATGATCCATTTTCACATTATGAGGTATTTTTTTCATATTTTTATTATGCATGGGCCTCACCCATTTATTCATCTCCTAAGTGATAAAAATAAAAATCAATATTCCAATTAGTTGCATGCTAAATTTGGAATATTACAGTCCTCCCCTCCCAAATGTTGCTTTTCCTCAAGAAACTGCAAGGATATAACTTAGAGGTCTCCCCTCCTCCTGTTGTAGCATCCACATATGATATGCTCCTCCAAGGAATGAGATGTTGTCTCATCAATAAATCTCCATATTGCCCCTCCCAAGCATGCAAGCTAGCTGAACAGCTATCATCATGAGAAAGTAGAGTACTCAAGGAGGCAATAAGGGGTTTTATAGAGGTCCCTTTGAGGAATGGGATCTGAAATGTAGTGGGAATCATCATTCCCATGTGGATCCTCCATCCCCAAGCTATCATCCATAAAAAATGAGCCACCCTCCAAAATGGTAACTCATACAAATCATCCTCCACCTTGAGCTCCTGCAATGTAGGTGGGCTGAAAATATGATCATGGTAGAAAAAATAGCCTACCCCATGTTGTCCTCCTCTCCACTTATGATAAGTGTAGAGTATCTTCTACTCTTGGGCTACAAAATTGTTGCCTCCAAGTGGCAAGAAGAAAACTGGATATCCAAAGATCTTCCCTCCAACGTTGTGAATCATGTTGGCCAAAACCATCCCATATATGAAGAATAGGAAACCACCATCATATGGCATCCAAGTGAGTGGAATACTGATGGTTTCAAGTAGAGATGAAAGGTACCAACAGTTTCCCAAGAGGTCACAGTGTAGTTTTCCTAACTGTTGTTGCACAACATGACATGACAACTCATAGAAAAGTTTCTCCAAATGATTTAGGAGAGTCATAGCCCAAGTGCTCTGTTGGCCACCTATAAAATTTGTTCTATCAAAAGGTGGCCAAAACATTGTTGAAGCCTTCAAGAAAAAAAATTTATGCACAATGTTATCTCTTGAAACCTCTTGAAGACATCATCTCCTCTATTTCAAATTGTTCATTACTGTTCCCATTTCAAAGCTCAGAAAATTCTGCTGATTTCAAAGAGAAAGACTGCTGCAAAAAATCCATTTTCCTTTTCCCTCCATCTCAGAACTAACCTTCATTTTGCTTCCTCTTTCTTCATAAAATTCCCCTATCTTTCCTTTGTTCCATTTCCTCCTTCATAAAAATCCACCTTGCATAATTTAAAAATCCTTTTTAAAACTATATCGAATCTCTCAAAACCCTTGAAAAGCATTGAAAACTTCATAAAAATCACATTTTTTATATAATGGATTCAAGCCCCCTTGGGCTAGGTCCTTAACCATTTTCACTACATACACCTTGGTGCTAGAACCAAGCGCTAGCCATCCAAGCGCTTATCACATTGCTCGACGCCGATTAGCCCTGTGCATAAGCCCCTGGCCATATTATCTTCCATAAACCCACAGCCCCGCAGACGGGCGGCGAAACGTATTGCAAATAATTTTCCGCCCCAAATTTTAAAACCTTTGTTATAAATGATTTTTTGGGTTTTTAATGTGTTTTGTCATTTTATTAAAAAGAAAAACCAGGCAAGATTCATCGCACCGCTTTTGCGAGGGCGGCGGTTTTTTTCGTTTGGCAGTGATTCCATTCAACAACCGACACATGGCCTCGAGCACTATTGGAAAACCGCCGCTCATCACACGTTAAAGTTAGACTGTGGACCTGGCGTGATATTGATGTGCGCCGTCCTGTTGGGGTTCCCATGTTTTGGCCAGATTGGCAAGACCAAAAGATGAGACAACATCAAAGCCACTTTCAGACCTCAGGATCTAGGCCTCCTGTGTCCAAAGAGGGATCTCTCTATGATTTTCAAAGGTGTATGTCTTTGAAGTTCAAAGGTTAAGATATTAGGCTAGTTATAAGGCTCAGGGTTTGTTTGTTTGATGGTTTGTTTGGTTGCTCGGAATCAGGAAAGAAAGGCTCGATATAAGACAAGGATGAGAAAAGAGGATTTTAGGCAAAGGAGAGATACTCCAGGGAACATTCAAGACCATTGGGCAATGGAGTCAGGAAAGGGTTTACTTGTTGTTCAATGTGCAGGCTTTCAGTTGGGCTAGTCATCTAAAGCATTGGATCTTAAGATTATAGTGTGGCGTGAAATGGTAAGAGAGGAGGAAACAATAGAGATTTAGAACACAAAGTTAAAGACCTGAGATCAGAGAGAGACTATGAACTCTCAATGCTTCGGCCTCCAGCTTGAGGGATCTTAGAAAGGTTCAATTAATTGAAAAGGATCCTAGTGAGATAGAGACAGAGTTCTAGACCTCCCAGTGTTCCCAATTCTTTCAATTAAATCCTAACAAGAACATATAAGAACAGATTCATTTAATTCATACATCAACTAGCAGGCAATGACATCCACTACACTGGTTAAATTAACTGAAATCAACCCTTAGATAACACATTTAGTAGAAAACATCAAAGGCAAGGAGAGCAGAAACATAGGGTACCTAACAAGGGTAAATCCTATGCTAGATTTCTGATGCAAGCCAGTAGAAATGAAATGAAATGAACTACAAGTTAAAAACAAATACAGAGACAGGAAAACATCACCACTGCTTTAGATCAGGATCCAAAGAAATGTGCTTGTCAAATTAAAGAGCAACACCAGTCAAGTACAACATTACCAATAGCTGGATATTTAGTTTGAAAACATCTTCCTCAGCCTATCTTACAACTTTACACAGAGACTATGTCTCAAAAGAAACAACTTGTAGTTCTCTGATAACTGATCAACAACCTTTACAATGAGTTCCTTCATGAATTTATAGCTCAAGTGAAGCAGAGAAGGTAGATGGAAAACTAAATGCAGCATTAAAACTCAGAAGAGGAAGGGAGCCGAGGCCTCGTTCTATTTTAAATTCTGAGCATTTAACTCTGGTAATATTTGGATGAAAGAGTGGTCTTCATCAGGCCTCCATTTACTCCAGGTATGTCTTTGATGTACTTGTTGTAACACTCTGGTGAACTTAAAAAAAAAGGTAGAATAATGATACTAAGGTCTGCCATACTGTGTAACAAATGCTTCTAATACCATAGGATTGCTGTCAAGGCTGGAATTTCCTCAAGAACACGGTATAGAATGAAAGAAGCATGGGCACTTCGTCCTTTCACTGGTAGGGATATTCTGTTGATGGTGACATTTGATATATATCATTTTCTGGCGTTGGACCTTCTGTGTGATCTATGATGTCTTTGGTCTAGTATGCAGCCTTCAAATCATTGGATTTAGGCTCAAAATCTTCAATGACAGGCCCTAAACATTCTATTTTCCCATTAATACTCTTAGCCACTTCCTCATTGTCTCTAACTATGAAATTTGTGCTTTAATGGCGCTGGGGAGGTTTCACAGAGTTTAAACTCTGTTCATTTAATGCGAGCCCTGTCATGATGTATTCTTAGACCTTTCTTCATGATTTCAATCTCTGAACATGGTCTTCTTTGCGTTCCTTGCTGCTGTAACTGTGGATGTGAATCATGGCGGCTTTTCGCCTGCCTGTAACCTTGCAAAACACAAAAACACGTTAAGAAAACATGCATTGGGGATGGTGAATGCAGCGGGGATAATGGAAATGGCCATGCAGGTTGGCGACATGGTGGAATAGTTGCAGGTTGATGGCGGAAAGCGCAGAAAACAGTGGAGGATGGAGAGGTGGAAATTTAAACATAAATCACACAAAATTTGACCTTTGAATGAGTTATATAGGGGACGGATGAAAAGGGTGATGAAAACACATGGAGTGGTGACGTGGCGGGACAGGGCAACGGCGGGACATGTAGTTAAATCTGGACCGTCCGATCTTAGGAGGAGATCGACGGATGAAAATGCGTCGGAGGGCGATGTACAGTGGGCCAAGGGTACGGTTTGCCTTGGATTATTCCACGTGCAAATTCGCAGCGCGATTGCCGTTGGATGGGCAGCTTTGGATCGGACGGCACATGTGCATATCGCGCTGGGTTTTCTGCCGAACGTTAATGTGCGATGGAGGGGCGGTTTTCAAATAGTGCTCGAGACACATGTCGTTCGGCCAGTGGAATCGCTCCAAAATTAAAAATACTGCCTGACCTCCGAAGGCGATGCGATGAAACCAGCGGATTTTGAATAGTGACCGTGGCGCGCTTGCGGGGACCACCGGGCAAGTGAAAGGTTGACCGTCAATTCGGGGGGTTGAACGGATGGTGGATGTGTGATTGGGGTGGTGAAAAGGTTGAACGGTGGATGCTACGAGGACGCGATGACCGTCCGATCTATAAAGATCGACGGTTTAAAATGCTCCCGATATAAATTTTCGATAAGCACCTTTCGGGTTAGTGCCAGGTTCTAGCACCCGGGTCGTGTGGAGGGAAAATTAAGGGGGGCTGGCCTGAAGGGGGATAAACCCCATATATGTTAAAATGTGGGTTTCTCAACCTTTTCAATGTGATTTGAGGCCAGAAAAAGGGTAACGGTAGAGGAAAAAAGGGGAAAAAAGGCCAAACAAGGGGTGTGTGTAGGGTGTAAAGGGGATTTTGGGAGGATTTAGAGGGTAAGAGGGGAAATTTGACCAGGGGGAAAAAAGGGTTAAAATGGGCATTCTACAGAGATACAAGGGGCAAATGTAGGCATTTTGGAGCACAATTTTTTTGCACTCAGTGAGACTTTTTGGATGGATACAGTAGTAGAAATAAATCACAGGGCAGAGGGCATGAAGAGGCTTTCAAGTATGATGTGTCTTCAGGGGAGATGCATTCCTTGAAGGTCCAAAAAAAATTTAGCCCCCTTTTTTCTTGTCAAAAATTTATAGGGGGCTAACACTGGCTCCACATGGGGATGGCTTCTTCTTGAAGGAGTCAAGAATCCAAAAAATGATCTTTGGTGTAGGGCGGATGCCTACTGCTTGAGCCACCTTTCTTCTTCAATTTTTAGCTGCCACAATTTTGAAGACATCAATTAGCAGAAACATTACCCAAACAACCTACCTACCCATCCTACAATCCTAGCATTTTTTTCTTCTAGGGTGCATTTGAACTAGCAGACCCTTTACATCATTTTTATTTTTTACAAAAAAGAAAATAAACCTATTCTATTTCTACCCTTATTGCTCCATGAGACTAGATTAAACTGTTGGTCTCATATGATTCTCTACCTAATCTAATATCTGCTGGTATTAAACTGTCCAGCAGATTTCTTCTCTATATTCTACAACAGAAATTTAAAAACAGCCAAACTAGGATTGGACAGTCTAGTTTGCTATAGATCCAAGGCATAAAGACAGTTGCACATGGACAAAAACTTGTAGAAAACTGAAACAAAATCTTGAAGGCTTGGAATCTGGAATTTTGAAGCATCCTTCTTTCTTCTTTGCTGGTCCAGGTTTTGGGCATGTTTGGACCAGCTACCTTTACTTCCTTTGGCTCAGGTTTTGATCATATTAGAACCAATCCTTTGCATTTATGAGGTTCATGTTTTGAGCATGTCTGAACCTCTCCTTTCTTTCTGTTTTTTGAAACATTTCCTCTTTTTTCTTGAAAACAAAACACTTGCAATGGTATTTACAATGGAAATGGAAACTGGAAATTGGAAATTAGCAGTAGTAGTGTTTGAGCATCCTGCCATTGACAGGACCCCCAAACAGCTCTGTACCATCTAATTCTTTTAGAAACCAGCATAGATCCATCTAAAACATGGATCTAACATGAGCCGAAAGGGATCAAATTCCTTTTGTTGCAAACTTATTTTAGAATACAAAAAATTGTTATTGTTTAAATTTAACTTTTGATTGTTATAAGATTACATAACATGTGTATTGAAACATTTTATATTAATTCATATTAAATTATTTTATTCATAACTTACATTGGATATTTGATTCTATCATACATTAAAATATTTTCTTTTAACATTTTTTTCTATATATAGATTTATATAAAGTTGATATCACTTATTAAAATATTTTTTAAAAACATAAGGTTTAAACATCTTACTCACATATTTTTTTTACTTCTAATTACTCTACATGATATTAGGTCATATGGACAACTAATTAAAAATGCATAGCATATATTTTTTTTTTCATTTTTATTATACCCGACATTGTTTTTCTATTTAGAGAATATTTTATTTTTATTTTATGAGGAATGAACATACTTAATGTCGCCTTCACACTGGGATGTAGAAACAATATAGATGCAGTTTAACCACATATCTACCAAGGGCCTTGAGAGATCCAATATCAAACTTTTTTAAAAAATTACATGTCAATTAATACATTTTACTGCTTCGTAAATTTGTGATTAATATAGTTTTATGTGGTAATTTTTCATTGTTTAAATTGTATAATTTTATATTTTATATTAAAAATTGAATTAGTCACACATTTTCCTCTTATTAAAAAGTAACTACTCTACATTACCTTCAATTAATTTTTCCTTTCAAGCTAAGGTTAACACACACACATATATATATACACACTTTCTGTAGAGAGAGAAAATCCATGCTGAAATATATTAGTTAATATGGATATTCAAACACTTTCTTTAAGTTCTATATATATATTTTATTTCTATAAAGTTGTATAAAATTATAATATCAACCCATAATTGTTGTGTTAATAGATTTTTAATTGTTTAAATTATTTTTATTATTTTTTGAGGACGTGACATACTTACACATCTCCCTTGTACTAGATTCTAGAATGAGCCTTTTGGCTCAATTATAATATCAACACTTAATTGTTGGGTTAATAGATTTTTAATTGTTTAAATTATTTTTATTATTTTTTGAGGACGTGACATACTTAACATCCCCCTCATATTGGATTGTAGAATGAGCCTTTTGGCTCAAAAAGGCATTTGGACCCACAGTGGCCTGGATGATGTAGGGACCTTGCCACAAACTGTCAAACTTGACGTGCTTTCCTTTGTCTTCTCTCCTTGAGTCCCACTTCAGAACTTTCTCTCCAATTTTGAAATCAGAAGATTTGGTTCTTTTGTCAAATAACTTCTTTATATTCTCTTGAACCTTTAGAGCTCTGTTATAGACCTCTTCCCTTTTTTACTAGAGATGAATTTTTTGATTTATCCTTCTTACCATGCTCTCTTCTTCTGTCTGAATTTCTTGGACAAGTTTGATCACTGGTACTCCAAGGCTGGTAGGGAAAACTACTTCTGTTCCATAGACAAGCTAATATGGAGACTTGCCAATGGATTTCTTTGTTGTAAGCCTGCCAGCCCACAGGGCATGCACTAACTTGTTGTGCCATGACTTTTTGTTCTCTTCCAGTAGCTTTTTGATGATGGCCACTAGGCTCTTGTTTGATGATTCAGCTAAGCCATTACCTTGTGGGTAATAGGCAGTTGAATGACCGAGTGCTATTTGATACCTGTGACAAAAATCAACCATTTTCTTGGATCCAAAAGCAGCAGCATTATCAGTGATGATTTTCCTTGGGCAGCCAAACTGAGAGAGGATATGACCTTCTAGGAACCTAATGATGACTGAATCTGTGGCATTCCTAGTAGGTATGGCTTCTATCCACTTAGTGAAATAGTCTGTGGCTGTTAAGATCCATTTTTGTTGTCCAGAAGAAGCAGGGTGAATTTCTCCTATGAAATATAGGCCCCATTGCATAAAGGGACCTTCAACAGTGATGGGTTACAGAGGTAACGGGAGGAGCTTTATTTTGCCTTCAAAAATCTGGCATTTGTGGCAGGCAGTTATCATCTTATGGATATCATTGAAGACTGTAGGCCAACAGAAGCCAGCTCTGAGTATTTTGTTTGCAGTGGCTTTCCAGTTCAAGTGACCTCCACACTCTCCTGTATGGAATTCTTGTTTAATCCTTTTTGCTTCAGAATCAAACAAACATTTAAGCAATAGGCCATTTTCATTTTTCCAGTATAATCCTTCATTCATTATGCAATAGCTTCTGGATTTTAGCTTTAAGAATCTGGCCTTGGTCTTTGATAGTTCAGGAGGGGCATTGAGGTGTGTAAGCACATACAGAATGTTAGAATACCATAGAGAGTTTTGAAACTTCTCCTCAACAGTGGGATCAGGCAATCTCTGTTCATCCAAGGCATCTATCATGTTAATGTCAAGGGCTTGTAGATTTGATTCAGCCATTAGTCGAGCTAAGCCCTGACCTTTGATCAGCTTGGTGGGTTTTATCTCAAGGTCATATTCTAAGATCGCAACAATATATTTGCCCCTCTTCCCATCTAGGTCTTGGGAAAAGATGTATTTAACCACTATATTTGGCACATAGGCTATGGTGTGGGAATGCATTATGTACACCCTAAAGTCTTTCAAGGCCTTAACCAAAGCATAGGCTTTTTTTTCCATTATGTTGTATTTCAAGGGTGCGTCTCTCAAATCTTTGCTGAAGAAAGAAATGGGCTGCTACATTCCCTCTATATTTTTCTATAGCAGAACTGCAGCTACTGTATGTTTGGAGGCAAATGAAAATATCAGGAAATCCTTTGAGAAATCTGGGCTGATTAGGATATGAGCTTAGGTGAGTGCAAGCTTAACTGACTCAAAATATTTCTTAGCTTCAGCAGTCCATTTAACTCCTACACCTTTCTTTAACATGTTTTTCATATTCCTAAGGTGTTCAACTAGGTTTGGAATAAACCTCCTGAGGAAGTTAATTTTCCCAATGAAGGACTGTAACTCTTTGATATTCCTCGGGTGTGTGATTTGTAGTATTCCCTCAACTCTCTGTGGGTCTATCCTAATCCCCTCTTTAGATATGATGTGGCCAAGGAGTTTTCCTTATTGTAGCCCAAATATAGTCTTTTTAGGATTCAATGACAGACTAAACCTTATACATTTTTAAAACACTCTTCTCAATTGTTCTAGGTGTTCTTCCTTAGTCTTGGAATAGACTGTTATGTCATCCAGATAGATGACAATGAATTTTCCTATTTCATCTGAAAAATCTATGTCCATTGCTCTTTGGAAGGTTACACCCACGTTCATCAGTCCAAAAGGCATCTTTACATACATAAAAGTGCCCCATGGAGTGGTAAAAGTGGTCTTGAGTTGGTCTTCTGGGAGTACTAAAACTTGGTTGTAACCTGAAAAACCATCTAGCAGGGAGATCCTTTTTGAGCCTGCTACCCTCTGAAGGATGTGTTCCATTTTTGGCAAAGGGTAATTGTCTTTGAGTGAGGCTCTATTGAGATTCCTAAAATCAATACACAGCCTGATATCCCATTTTTTCTTTCTCACATCCACTAGGTTTGATACCCAATTAGAGAACCTCACAGGCAAAATTATGCCTACCTCATACATCTTATTAATCTCTTTTTCCACTACAAGCAATTGTTTTGGGTTTATTCTATGAAGATTTTGTCTGAAGGGCTTCTGATTCTCTTTCAAAGGTATTTTGTGCTGTATGATGTTTGTGTCATAGGCCCTTAAGTCCTCATAGCTCCAAGCAAACACATCAATGAATTGCTTGAATAGGTCGATGTATTTATTTTTCATGTTTGTAAGAAGGGACTTAGCCAATTTGATCATCTAGGGTTTATTTTCAGTGCCTATGTTGCATTCCCCAACATCAGAGTCTACATGTTCTATAGCGGGATCTTTTTCTACATCATCAAAGTCAAAAAGGTCTTCTAAAGGTGCCAGACCTCGAGGTATGTTCTTATCTTTGGCCTGCAGCACTTCTACTTCTTCACTATCTGCGTTTTCACATTTTTCATTTGGATTTCTAGTCTTTTCATTTAAAGTGTTTATTTCTATGTTACAGGGTGGTTCTTCCTTATCTGAGGACTCTTCACTTAGGCGGCTACCGTTAGAATTAGAATATGAATAAGAAAATTCAAACTCATCTCTTCCTACCAGGAAATCTTCAATCTGTTTATCGCCCTCAAAGAACTACCAATATTTTTCATTATCTGGCACTGCAGGTCTGAATTTGGTCTGAATGATGATCTGTTGGTCACTGGGAGGCTTGTGATATGAACTAGCCACGCAGGCTAATCCATTTGCAATTGCGTTCTGACTCCTAGGGACAAACACCAGTTCGTATTCTACAAAAAATTTCAATAAATCCACAGTGTCATTCCTGTATGCCCTCAGCCTAGGATTTTTTGCTGTGTATTCACCATTTACTTGTTTAATGATCAACTCAGAGTCCCCATGCACGACTATCCTACGGGCTCCTATTTTTTTCAACAGAGTTAAGCCTAGGATCAAAGCCTCATATTCCGCGATATTGTTTGTACATTTGAAGTGCAGGTTACAGGCATGGCTCTCTGCGTAATCACTCTCTGTGTTATGTATCCACACTCCTACTCCAGCAGTTCTCTTGGTGCATGACCCATCGAAATTCATTTCCCATAAAGTTTCGTTCTCATTTTTATCATCGTTTCATTTTTGGTGTGGTGTATGAGCTTGAGAAGGGTGACAAATTAGTTGACTGCATCCTATTTCTGGTTCATTCTGAGTTTTTGTTTCAGTGCACTGTTCAAATTTTTCTACATCCTTCTCCTCTGAGTCTAGAGTCGCCATTATGTTAAAATCCATAGGCTCGGTTTCATTGTGTGTATCTCTATTTTTTAATCCTAACCCCTCTGCAGATTCATCATTGCAGAGGATGAAGGAGTCAAGATCCATGTGTACAGAGTAAAAAGGTGAATTTTCAGGTTTTTCGGGGCTACTGACTAGGAATTTCATTTGTGCCTCCCTGTACAGTCTTCTAAGTTGGCTAAAAACATTAATTGTGGCATATGCTCCATCCATCTGCATTATACCCTGCAGCTTGGCTCCCCATGACCTTGACAATAGCATACCATAATTAGGAGGCACATCTTCCACCACAACATCCATGACCATACATTTCGCTGGAATCTAGGTAAGGCTTACACACAGGTCTTTAATTAGACCCAGAAATTTTACTCTGCTAGAGTCAAATGAATATAAATCTTTATAGGGTCGAGTTATCTCTAGGCCTAACTTTTCCATCACTACCTTAGGCATCAGGTTGTGAGATGCCCCAGAATCATGCATTGCATTGTGAAGGATCTTGTCATGGACATTAAGACTGATATAAAAAGGGGGCACTACCCCTTCCTGAAACTTTCCTTCTATATTTGGACCAAACAAAAGGGTTGGTTGATCATCACTCAGATTTACAGTGTCACTGTTCTCACCTAAATTTAATGCTTTCAAAATTTGGCCTTTATATACATCCTGAGTGGCCAGCTCAGAGAGTGGGACAGAGATTTTAATTTTTGCAATCTCACTCTCCAAATTAAAAGTGGGCTGACTCTTTGGAATGTTCAACTCTGTTTTGTTAGCCACCACCTTGGTGGTAGAATTAGTGGGCTGATTCTCACTATGAACAGTGTTAGAAAGTGTTTTATCAGGAGCACTAACTGCAGTGCTAGTGCTACTAGTTGGTTGATTTTGTTTATCAGTGTTTTGGTTGTCTTTCTCTTTGTATTTCCCAAAACCCTCAGTTGCCGATTTGCCACTTTCAGCAGTTACTTTAGAAGTTTTCTCAGGCCTTTTCTTGATGGTAACCTCAGAAGCTTTGGGTTTGGAATTTTCTAGGCTCTTTTTTCTCCTAAGTTCGTACTGTTCTCTGACCTGCATGATGGAATTTTCAAATCCTAACCTGTAGTCCTAAGATTCCAACCTTTCCTCATCCCAATATGAGGGTGATGGCTGGTCTTCTTCTGTGGAACAGTTGTGGATTGAGTTTTCTACTTCAAACATGTTTATTGTGTTTCCCTCAGACTCTTCTATGATTCCCTCATCTTCATCAAGAAAGTTCTCTTGGAATGGGGGAATAACTTGCTGATCTGATTCTCTTTGTATGTTGGGAGTGGTGTTGTTTCTTCTAAAGTTATAGTTCTGGTTATGACTTTGGTTTCTATTTTGATTGCTAACTGTGACAACCATTTTTTCCATCATTCGTTGTAGCTTTTCCATGTTTTTGGATATGCGGTCATAATTGGGGTCAGATGTGGAAGCTACATTGTCATCTTTATATGTTACCCTTTTCTCAGCTCTCAATATTGCTTTCTTCTCAATCAGATTTTCCTCTACACTCACTGCTCCCTTTTGCATGTCTTCCAATGTGTTGTAATCCCTCTCCCTAAGCTGGTAAGCCATGTCAGCATCCAAGCATTTAGGGTATTTCACTAGAACCATACCTTGGGGAGGTTTCATGTGTGGTGGAAGAGCATTATAAATGTTGTTAAACCTAGTAGAGTAGTCCTGGACACTCTCTCCTACGTTTCTTTTAAGATTCTTGTATTCTGCTAGTATTTGGAGAGGGTTAGCCTTAACTTCCCACTTTTTTATGATGGTCTGATATAAAGCAGGAAGGTCTTGGATACTGTTAGGAGGTAGGTTTTTGAACCATTTTTTCACATCACCTCCTAAGCTCTGAAAAAATATTCTCATTTTGACTGTATCATCATCTATTTCCATGTAGTCAAAAGAATCTTCCATCCTATCTACATGGTGCTGAGCTGTGGTGGACTCCTTTGCAGTGACGTGTGGGATCTTTTATTGATAATCATTGTGTAAGGGCAATAGAGGCTGAGGTAATACCAGAGGTGCATACCAGGCTACCATGATGATGTTTTGATGAGGTAGAGGGTTGGCTTGAGCAGCTGGTATATGGATGACAGGGATACTAGGACCAGCAAAAGCTTGTTGGGCAGATTTAGGGTGGCAGAGCCCCAAGTTTTGAATGAAGTGAATATCAGGAGGTGTATATGGAGGGGTCTATATATCCCCAAGGTGTTTACCACTTTGAGGTGGTGAACCAGGGAGCTCAAGGTTTGGCTGGTCTAGGACACTGGATGACCTACTTCTTGGTAAGTTTTTTTAAGCGCCTAGGTCAGAAAATGGGTCTGATAGACCTGTAAAGTCTTCCGGTGCAGAGTTAGCTCTGTGGATGTGACCGGAAATAGTTGGTCTTTTGGGTGTAGGAGACCCCTTGAGGATGCTCTCAGGATTGTGAACTATTTCAGGTGGGTTTGGATTAGGATAAGCTCTTGTATGAATGGTTCTTGAAGCAAAAATGTTATTCTTCAACAAAGTAGCTTAACCCTATGTGTTACTTATGGCTGATGTTGTTATGGAGGCTGGTCTCCCAGTGGAGCCTTATGTGAACCAAGATAATCAACAGGCCTACTGATCACCAGTGGAGTCTTTGATCTTTGAGGAACTATGGAGTCGCCAGGTGGAAGGTTTAGGATTCTTCTGGAGGGTACAGTTTCCACCACAGTGCTTCTGAGATGTCCCTTTTCATGGATATCTTCAAAACACAGCAAACTCTAACCAGAGATTGACTGGGAAGGAATTTACCAGATATGTCACCTTTGAAAGAGTGTGAGATCCGGAGGCTAACTAGCCCTTTCCAAACTCTGTCTAAGAGTGTGGGAGAACACAACAAAGGTATAGAGTTTGATCTATGAATAGGAGTGTTTAACTGCCAACCTAACTAGAGATTCTGGGTTCGATCCCCAGTGGAGTCGCCATTATGTTGATGACGACAATGGGAGACAGACAAATGTTATCAGTTATAGGCTCTCATATTTTCCCCAGTGGAGTCGCCATTATGTTGGGGTTCCCATGTTTTGGCCAGATTGGCAAGACCAAAAGATGAGACAACATCAAAACCACTTTCAGACCTCAGGATCTAGCCCTCCTGGGTCCAGAGAGGGATCTCTCTATGATTGTCAAAGGTATATGTCTTTGAAGTTCAAAGGTTAAGATATTAGGCTAGTTATAAGGCTCAAGGTTTGTTTGTTTGATGGTTTGTTTGGTTGCTGGGATTTAGGAAAGAAAGGTTCGATATAAGACAAGGATGAGCAAAGAGGATTTTAGGCAAAGGAGAGATACTCCAGGGAACATTCAAGACCATTGGGCAATGGAGTCAAGAAAGGGTTTACTTTCTGTTCAATGTGCAGGCTTTCAGTTGGGCTAGTCATCTAAAGCATTGGATCTTAAGATGATAGTGTGGCATGAAATGGTAAGAGAGGAGGAAACAATAAAGATTTAGAACACAAAGTTAAATACCTGAGATCAGATAGAGACTTTGAACTCTCAATGCTTCTACCTCCAGCTTGAGGGATATTAGAAAGGTTCAATTAATTTAAAAGGATCCTAGTGAGATAGAGACAGATTTATAGACCTCCCAGTGTTCCCAATTATTTCAATTAAATCCTAACAAGAACATCTAAGAACAGATTCATTTAATTCATATATCAGCTAGTAGGCAATGACATCCACTACAATGGTTAAATTAATTGAAATCAACCCTTAGATAACACATTTAGTAGAAAACATCAAAGGCAAGGAGAGAAAAAACATAGGGTACCTAACAAGGGTAAATCCCATGCCAGATTTCTGATGCAAGCCAGTAGAAATGAAATGAAATGAACTGCAAGTTAAAAACAAATACATAGACAGGAAAACATCACCGCTGCTTTAGATCAGGATCCAAAGAAATGTGCTTGTCATATTAAAGAGCAACACCAGTCAAGTACAACATTACCAATAGCTGGATATTCAGTTTGAAAACATCTTCCTCAGCCTATCTTACAACTTTACATAGAGACTATGTCTTAAAAGAAACAACTTGTATTTCTCTGATAACCGATCAACAACCTTTACAATGAGTTCCTTCATGAATTTATAGCTCAAGTGAAGCAGAGAAGGTAGATGGAAAACTAAATGCAGCATTAAAACTCAGAAGAGGAAGGGAGCCGAGGCCTCATTCTGTTTTAAATTATGAGCATTTATCTCTGGTACTCTTTGGATGAAAGAGTGGTCTTCGTCAGGCCTCCATTTACTCCAGGTATGTCTCTGATGTACTTGCTGTAACACTCTGGTGAACTTAAAAAAAAGGTAGAATAATGATACTAAGGTCTGCCATACTGTGTAACAAATGCTTCTGATAGCATAGGACTGTTGTCAGGACTGGAATTTCCTCAGGAACATGGTATAGAATGAAAGCCGCATGGGCACTTCATCCTTTCACTGGTAGGGACATTATGCTGAAGGTGACATTTGATATATATCATTTTCTGGCACTGGACCTTCTGTGTGATCTGTGATGTCTTTGGTCTGGTATTCAGCCTTCAAATCATTGGATTTAGGCTCAAAATCTTCAATGATAGGCCCTAAACATTATGTTTTCCCATTAATACTCTTAGCCACTTCCTCGTTGTCTCTGACTGCGAAATCTGTTCTTTAATGGCGTCGGGGAGGTTTTACAGAGTTTAAACTTTGTTCATTTAATGTGAGCCCTGTCATGACGTCTTCTCAGACCTTTCTTTATGATTTCGATCTCTGAACATGGTCTTATTTGCGTTCCTTGCCGCTGTAACCGTGGATGTGAATCATGGAGATTTTTCGCCTGCCTGTAACCCTACAAAACACGAAAACACCTTAAGAAAACATGCATTGGGGATGGTGAATGCAACGGGGACAATGGAAATGGCCATGCAGGTTGGCGACATGGTGGAATAGTTGTAGGTTGATGGTGGAAAGCGCAGCGAATAGTGGAGGATGGAGAGGTGGAAATTTAAATGTAAATCACACAAAATTTTACCTTTGAATGAGTTATATAGGGGACATACGAAAAGGGTGATGAAAACACGTGGAGTGGTGACGTGGCGGGACAGGGCAACGGCGGGACAGGGCAACGGCGGGACATGCAGTTAAATCTGGACCGTCCAATCTTAGGAGGAGATCGATGGCTGAAAATGCATTGGAGGGCGATGGACAGTGGGCCAGGGGTACAGTTTGCCTTGGATTATTCCCCGTGCAACTTTGCAGCGCGATCGCCGTTGGATGGGCAACTCTGGATCGGACGACACATGTGCATATCGCGCTGGGTTTTCTGCCAAACGTTAATGTGTGATGGAGGGGCAGTTTTCAAATAGTGCTCGTGACACGTGTCATTCGGCCAGTGGAATCGCTCCGAAATTAAAAATATTGTCTGACCTCCGGAGGCAGTGCGATGAAATCGGCGGATTTTAAACAGTGACCGTGGCGCGCTTACAGGGACCACCGGGCAGGTGAAAGGCTGACCGTCGATTCGGCGGGTTGAATGGATGGTTAATGTGTGATCGAGGTGGTGAAAAGGTTGAATGGTGGACGCTGCAGGGACTCGAAGACCATCCAATCTATACAGATCGATGGTTTAAAATGCTCCTGATATAAATTTTCGATAAGCGCCTTTCGGGTTAGCACCAGGTTCTAGCGCCAGGGTCTCGTGGAGGGAAAATTAAGGGGGGTTGGCCTTAAGGGGGCTAAACCCCATATATGTTAAAATGTGGGTTTCTCAACCTTTTCAATGTGATTTGAGGCCAGAAAAAGGGTAACGGTAGAGGAAAAAAGGGGAAAAAAGGCCAAACAAGGGGTGTGTGTAGGGTGTAAAGGGGATTTTGGGAGGATTTAGAGGGTAAGAGGGGAAATTTGACTAGGGGGAAAAAAGGGTTAAATGGGCATTCTACAGAGATACAAGGGGAAAATGTAGGCCTTTTGGAGCACAATTTTTTTTCACTCAGTGAGACTTTTTGGATGGATACAACAGTAGAAATAAATCACAGGGCATAGGGCATGAAGAGGCTTTCAAGGATGATGTGTCTTCAGGCGAGATGCATTCCTTGAAGGCCCAAAAACAATTTAGCCCCCTGTTTTCTTGTCAAAAATTTATAGGGGGCTAACACGTTCAATCTGAGGCCACTCATCGGACGGTGATCGCGCTTAGAAGAAGCCCAACAATTAACCGCAGGTACAGTGTAGTCATAAAATAATCTCCGCCGTCGACCTGATCCACAGATCGATGGCCCATACTCCATCGCCCCGGTCTCCAGCACCACATCAGCATCCACACGGCATCATTGGATTGGAACGGGTTTTCGTTGGTTCCTTGCACAGTCAGCAAATGCGGACCCAGGAAAATTATTCAGCATGGTTTTATTTAAAAGGTTTGAAGTACAGGTGTGTTTTATAAGGTTTTTGACATATGATCTCTGTCGTTGATCTTGTGAGCCGGTATCATCTGACGGTCCATGATCATCCCGAACCCCATACACCATTTTTAACCATTTTCACTAAAACAAAGGTTTTTTTTAATCCATTTTCTCCATTTTTCCAAAAAATGACTTATCTGCTTTGACTTTTTGCCTCCGCTCTCGACCGTTGATCTCTGCACGATCAATGGTTCCAATTTAATGCCTCCTCCATTTCCCTTTGATCCCTTCCAATAAATCTCGACCATTGGATGAAGCCATCCAATGGCCATGCTCACTCCACGTGCCTTCTGAAGCAGTAAACCTATACATGCAGGATTTTATAAATGTTTTTCGTATTTTGTAGGGTTTAAAGGTTTTTTTCGCTATATCTGAAGAAAATTCAAAGGAAGAGGGTGAAAATCCTCCCGCCTTCGATTCACTAGAGAAAATCATTCACAGGGTTTAAAATTCACGTTTCATCAGTGTTTCATAAGGCATTGATGCCATATCACCTCTGCGCAGCCTGCATACTAGAAAAACACAGTAAATCAAGCACCAATCAAAGAGTATCAGTGTCGAAGGCAGAACACACCAGAACAGGAGATTGAAGACGTAAAACACAAATATCAAGTAAATTAAAGGTGTTTTAGGGAAAGACGAAGACATCTGTCGAGCCGAGAAAGCCTCCACCGCCATAAGCAGAGGCCAATTGAACACTCTCCAGCTCCTAAAGACATCTGCAACCTCACAAGAATCAAATAATTTTTAGTCATTACTAGAAGAAGAGGTGTTTGCCTAAAGACAACTGAACAATTAATGCAAATCAAAGATTTTATCTCTAATTGTCGGCAAAACTATTTTAAACGATTAAGAACACCCCAGAAGCAGATATTTTTCGATCATTAGGCCTCGAAAGGCAGTAACAGAGTTATGAAGCAGAATTAGAAATGATTACATTCCCGCATCATGCATTGTCTGCTTCCCAATGGCCAGGAATTGCATTGATTACATAATTAACGATACTTGACCCCTAGGAAATCCTCCCACCTCCTCATTCTTCTATAAATAATTCTGTAGAAGATGAGCCAATGTTGGCCTCTGGACATCTGATTGTATGTAATAGTTCTCTGAAGTTACTGATGCCTTGTGTGCAATTTGAAGATACATAAGCTGATATGAGAAGTTTGAAGTTGTAGAGACCCATCGGGCTTGCTAATTGTCACAAGTTTGAACATCAAATACAATCTGTTGATTCATGGGATCCTGATTTGTGTTATTGGTGATGTGTTCCTCTCTGTCAATTGTTATTTTCTTTAATGTTTTCACTCTGTTCACTTTCTCTGATAAGGAGCAGCAAACATAGAGCTAGGAATTACTCTGAACAGTACCCTACTCTTACTGAAAGCTTTATTTTCTATGTTTTCTTCATTTGAAAGTTCTCTTGAAAGAGTATATTAAATCAGGTTGGTTTCAAATCACTTGCCTGATCTAGATTTATCTTTGTGATGATTATCTGCGTTTTCCTTTAGAATATGATGAAGGCAGGTTGGTTTCGAAGCACTCATATGATCTTAAGCTATTCTAATTGTTTTAAAAATGTTTTTAACTGAAATTAATTCAATGCCGGGTAGTTTAAAAGCACTTACATGATCTTAGAATAATTTTTGTTTTGTTTCTCTAAGTACATGCCGAAGCAAGATAGTTTTAAAGCACTTACTTGATCTCAGGCTGTTCACTGTTCTTCATTTGTGTTCCCCGTTTCCTATCTGTTTCATTCCATACAGTCAACTTAAGAGATCCTTTGACATAAGTGACTTGCCCCATGGATCCTTCTTGAAACTTGTTGTCCAATTAAAATCCTCCTATGACTCCATAGCCCAATGGGTTAAGCTGTTTTTTGCCCTTTCTATTAGCCGAATCATTCCTTCATTTTCCTACATCTTCACCCTTTATTATGAACTGCCTTCACCTTCATCATGTCTTTTCCCAACCAAAACAAACAAAACAAACCCATGCTCTTCATAACTAGCCTAATATCACATTTCAGGCTTTAAAGATCACATCTTTAAACTCATTCATAGAGAGATCCCTCTTTGGATTTAGGAGGGCTAGATCCTTCAATCCCAAAGTGGTTTGATGTTGTCTTATCTTTTGGTTTTTGTCAATGGCCAAAACATAGGAACCCCAACATAATGGCGACTCCACTGGGGAATTTTTGAGTTCATAGTCACTTGGCCAACTTTTTATAAACTCCTTAGTTTCCCATACAACCACTAGAACTTAAAAAATCCAAAAATAGTTCACATTGATATTCAATAAACATGGTAGTGGACCATAACACCTTTTACCTCCAAAGGAGCTAAAAACTTCCACTTGGCAACTCCACAACCTTGCAGACCTTAAGACTCCACTAGGAGGACTCGTAATCATTATAAAAATATTCAAACTCAGTAATAGGGATTTAGGATTAAAGTTCTCTTAGCAAAGGATCAGTTAAACCGCTCAAATATTTTCATATCTGGTTAACACTTTTCTTGTTTATTTAGGTCTAAAAAACACAACATAGTGGCTTCTAGAAAGACTCACACTAGAGCCTATCCTAACCCCGATCCACCTGAGATAGTTGATAACCCATAAAGTATCCTTAGGAAGTCTCCTAGGATTAAATTATCAACTGTTTTCAGATCACCCTTAAGAGCTAATTCAGTTCCTGAAAATCTTTCAGATCTACCACAACCACAAGTTGACTTAGTGAATCCCTTTAGAACTAGATATCTTGATGATTTAGATTAGTTAGATTCTAAGTATTCACTTTCATCTCTTGAAACAAGTGAACATCCTGGTAGCAGAGAAGCAACACCTCCTGATTTACATTTCCTTCACAACTTAGGTGTCTCTCATCCAAGATCAGCTCAGCAATCTACTCCTGGTCCATCCACTTCTTCTCACCCTACATATACTATTCAAAACACTCCATTCCAGACCACTTTCCCTCCTATTAATCCACCTCTTGTAAATCCACCTCCACCACATATCATGGCAGCATGGTATGCTCCCTTAGTCCTTCTTGTACCATTAGTCAATCTTGCCTAGGACTATCAGTCCAAAATTCCATTATATGATGCTAGCAATGCTACAACTGCATCACAACATATGGATAAAATGAATTACTACTTTGACCGAAATGAAATTGATGATGATTTTGTCAAGCTTAGATTATTTTGTGAAAGCTTAGGAGGGGAAGTCAAAAAATGGTTTAAAGGCTTAACCCCTCATAGTATCAATGATCTCCAAGCCTTCCATTAGACATTCTTAAACAAATGGGAAGTAAAGAAAAACCCTCTCCAAGTCCTTTCTGATTACAAGAACCTCCATAGATACACGGGGGAAAGTGTACAAGCTTATTGTACTAGATTTAATAGTGTATATAATGCACTTTCCCTAGATATAAAACCTCCACAAGGCTCAGATTTAAACAAATTTCCTGAAGGGTTTGACCCTGAGATGGCCTATCAGCTGAGAGAGAGAGATCCTGCAACTCTTGAAGAAATGCAAAAAGGTGCTCTTGCTGTAGAAGTAAACTTGATGGAGAAGAGAGCGAGAATGAAAAATGAAAAAAGAGTGTCCTTTAGAGATGAATCTACACCCTCTACTTCCAAATCAAAAATGGAGAGAATTATGGAGGAAATGATGAAGAAAATGAGCATCCTTGAGAGAGCACAAGCCATTCAAAACCAAACTACTCCTCAAAACAAAAACCAGAACCAGAATCAGAATTTTAGAAGGAACCAACCTTCAAACAGACCTAGGGAAGATGATCAATAGATCACTCCTCCCTTTCATCAAAACTATATAAGTGAGGTTGAGGAAACAGATGAGATAACAGAGGAGTATGATATCAACATGATAGGGGTAGATAATGATGACTTTGAGATTCATTATGATAGAAAACAAGGTCTTCATACCCCTTATGATGACAACAGAGATGATGATGAAAGTTATTTTCAAGACATGGAAAATGTCATCATAGAGTCTCAAAAATAATATGACCTTAGAATAAAAACCAGTCAACAAACTCCCAACACCAAAACATCTAACAAATCTTCACAAAACACTACAACCAAGCCTAAAATTGTCAAACAAAAGGATAAAAAAGTGGTTGTGAATTCTAATAAAGGTAGAGAGAAAGGCACTCAAAACAATGAAAAACAGAGTGCGGACATTAGTAGTACTACCACTTCAGCTAGTACTCCTGTTAAGACCATTTTGTCAAATATGAATAGAAAAAATCAGCAAGCTGTTGTTGCTGATATACTGGCAGCTAGTAAGGCCGAGACAAGTTCTTCAAAGAGCCAAATACCTTTCAGCCTAGAGCAGGAAATTTCAAAGATTAGAATCTTTGTTCCCCTTACTGAGTTAGCTACCCAGCATGTATATAGGACCCAAATTTTGAAGGCTTTAAATATTGAGGATAATAATGAGACAGTCAATCTTAATGATGACCAGCAAGAGCTCATTTTTTGTCCTAAGATTGAAGGTATATATCAAGAGGGACCTGTTCCTCCCTTTTATGTGAGTTTAAATGTTCATGAAAAAATCGTGCATAATTCTATGCATGACTCTGGAGCCTCGCACAACCTTATGCCAAGGGTAATAATGGAAAGGCTAGGACTAGAAATAACCCGACCTTACAGGGATTTATATTCTTTTGATTCTAGCAGAGTGAAGTGCCTTGGCCTAATCAAAGACCTTTGTGTGAGTTTGACCCAAATCCCAGCCAAGTGCATGGTTATGGATGTTTTGGTGGCTGATGTGCCTCCTAAGTATGGCATGTTGTTATCAAGATCATGGGGTGCCAAGCTACAAGGTACCATATAGATGGATGGGACATATGCCACTATACTTGTCTTTAGCCATCTTAGAAGACTATACAGAGAGTCACTCATGAGATTCATGGTCAGTAGCTCAGAAAAGCCTAAAAATTCCCCCATTTGCTCTGTCCATACAGACCTAGATTCATTTATCCTTTACAATATTGAATCCACAAAGGAGTCAGAGCGAGAAGACAGTGACTCAGATAACCAGTTAGAGGCCCCTAATCTAGAAATGATGACAGTTCTAGATATGGAAGAAAACGAGAGAGAAACTGTTAAACAGTGCACTGAAACAACAGACCAGAGTGAACAAAGCCAAGATGGAAAACAACAGACTACCCCTCGCGCTCAACTCCATGAAAATCCTGAGGAATGAGACCCAGCACAACATGTTGCGGATATCAGAATAGGACATAATGATGAACAAGGCAATAGGGATGAAAACGATGTTAACCCTACAAACAATCGCGTATGGTGCATGAAATTCGACGGGTCTTGCACTAAAAGGAGTGCAGGAGCTGGGGTATGGTTGGTCGACACTAAAAACAATTACTCTGGAAGCCATGCTTTCAGGCTAGATTTCAAATGCACTAACAACATCGCAGAGTATGAGGCTCTCATCCTAGGATTGCGTCTATTGAAAGAACTAGGAGCCAAGAAGATAATTGTTCAGGGAGACTCAGAATTAGTCATCAAACAACTAAATGGAGAGTATGCCATTAAAAATCCTAGACTAAGGGTATACCGAAATAATGCCATAGATTTCCTGAACACATTTACAAAATATGAGCTCATGTTTGTCCCAAGGAGTCAAAACATAATTGCAAATGGGCTGGCCTGCACTACTAGTTCATGTTAAGAATCACTTGGTGATAAACAGATCATCATTCAGAAAAAATATAGACCTGCAGTTCCAGATAATGAAAAATATTGGCAGGTGTTTAAGGGCGACAAGCAGATAGAGGATTTCCTGCTTGGCAGGAACGAATTTGAGTTATCTGATTCACATTCTAAATCCGATGAAAATTGCCTCAACAAAGAGTCCCCTGAGGGAGATAAACTATCTAGTTCCGTAAAAATCAACATGTTAACTAAAAAACTTGGAACTCATACTGAAGAGTATGAGGTCGCAGAAAATGAAGACATAGAGGTATTACTGTCAAATGACAAGAACATGCCTAGGGGGTTAGCACCTTTAGAAGACCTGTTTGATTTTAACGACGTAGCAGAGAAACCCACTGTAGAATACACAGAGTCTGATGTTGAGGAACGCAACATAGGCACCGAGGATAAGCTTGAAATGATTAAATTAGCTAGGTCCTTGCCAGTAGACATGAAAAAGAAATGCATCGACTTATTTAAATAATTTGTTGATGTGTTTTCCTGGAGCTATGAAGACTTAAAGGCCTACGATACAAAAATCATCCAGCACAAGATCCCATTGAAAGAAAACCAAAAACCCTTTAGGCAAAAACTGCATCGAATTAATCCAATACAACTACCTCTAGTAGAAAAGGAAATCAAGAAAATGTATGAGGCAGGAATCATAGTGCCTGTGAGGCTTTCAGATTGGGTTTCTAACCTTCTAGTTGTGAGGAAAAAGACAGGAGAAATCATACTGTGTATTGATTTCAGAAATCTTAACAAAGCCTCCCTAAAGGAAAATTACCCTTTTACCCAAAATGGAACACATTCTACAAAGGGTAGTTGGTTCAAAGAGGATTTCTCTGTTAGATGGTTTTTCAGGGTACAACCAAGTTTTAGTACTCCTAGAAGACCAACTCAAGACAACTTTCACCACTCCTTGGGGCACTTTCATATATGTGAAAATGCCTTTTGGATTAATGAATTCTGGGGCCACTTTCCAAAGGGCCATGGACATTGCATTTTCAGAGGAGATAGGGCACTTCAGTGTAATTTACCTTGATGACATAACAGTTTATTCCAAATCTGATGAAGAACACCTTAAACATCTAAGAAAGGTCCTTGAAAAGTGTAGAAGGTTTGGATTATCTTTAAATCCCAAAAAGACAGTGTTTGGCCTACAAGAAGGTAAAATCCTTGGCCATATCATATCAGAAGAAGGGATTAAAATAGATCCAAAAAGAGTTTAGGGAATACTACAGATTAGCCAACCAAGGAACATAAAAGAATTACAGTCCTTTATTGGAAATATTAACTTCTTGAGGAGGTTTATTCCCAACTTAGCAGAGCTCCTTAGAAACATGACTAATATGCTCAAGAAAGAAGTAGGAGTGAAATGGACTATAGAAGCCAAAAGATCCTTTGAATTGGTAAAACATGCACTCACCCGGGCACCTGTCCTAATCAGCCCTGACTTTTCGAAGGATTTCCTTATTTTTTCCTTTGCCTCAGAGCATACTGTGGCTGCAGTCCTGTTGCAGAAAAACCCAGAGGGACAGAAACAACTTATTGCTTTTTTCAGCAAGGCTTTAAGGGATGCACCCTTGAAATATAACATAATGGAAAAATAGGCCTATGCTTTGGTAAATGTCCTAAAGGACTTCAGGGTGTATATTCTGCATTCCCACATCATTGCCTATGTGCCTAATATAGTGGTAAAAGACATCTTGTCACAAGACCCAGATGGAAAGAGGGGCAAATGGATTGCTGCAATATTAGAGTATGATTTGGAAATAAAACCCACAAAACTCATTAAAGGTCAAGGCTTAGCTCAATTAATGGCTAAATTGAATCTACAAGCCCTTGACATTAACATGGTAGATGCCCTGGATGAAAAGGACGAGTTACCTGCCCCCACTATGGAAGAGCAGTTTCAAAACTCACCTTGGTACACTGATATCTTGTATGTGCTTACAAATCTTAATGATCCTCCTGATTTATCGAAAACAAAGGCAAGGTTTTTAAAGTTGAAAGCTAGGAACTATTGCATTTTAAATGAAGGTTTATATTGGAAAAATACTAATGGTTTATTGCTTAAATGTTTGCCTGAAGCTGATGCAGAGAGGATCAAGCATGAATTCCATGAAGGAGAGTGTGGAGGTCATCTCTACTAGAAAACCACAGCCAATGAAATCCTTAGAGTTGGCTATTACTAGCCCACCCTATTTCAATATGTCCATAAAATGATAGTTGCCTGTCACAAATGCAAAATTTTTTAGGGAAAAAGAAAACTCCTCCCTTTACCATTACAACCTATCACTGTTGAAGCTCCTTTTCAACAATGGGGCCTTGATTTCATAGGAGAAATCCACCCTGCTTCATCTGCCCAACATAAATGGATTCTCACAGCCACTGACTACTTCACCAAATGGATAGAGGCCATCCCTTCCAGGAATGCCACAGATTCTATCATTATAAAATTTCTTCAATATCATATCCTGTCTAGATTTGGCTGCCCTAGGAAGATTATTACTGATAATGCTGTTACTTTTGGTTCCAAAAAGATGATTGATTTTTGTCACAGGTATTAGATTACACTTGGTCATTCTACTGCTTATTACACTCAAGGTAATGGGTTAGAAGAATCTTCAAATAAAAGTTTGGTGACCATCATAAAGAAGCTGCTAGAGGAAAATAAAAACTCATGGCATAACAAGTTGGTGCATGCTTTGTGGGCAAAAAGGTTGACCACAAAGAAGTCCATTGGAATTTCCCCTTACCAGCTTGTTTATGGAGCAGATGTAGTGTTTCCTACTAGCCTAGGTGTACTAGTGATAAAATTAATCCAAGAAATACAGTTAGAATAGGACAGCATGATAAGGAGGATCAATCAGACGATACATCTCCATCAGACAAGGGAAGAAGTTTACAACAGACCTCAAAAGGTGCAAGAGAACATAAATTTGTTCGACAAGAGAACAAAAGCTTTTGACTTCAATATTGGAGACAAGGTACTCAAATGGGACTCCAGAAGAGAGGATAAGGGTAAACATGGAAAATTTGATAGTTTTTGGCAAGGTCCTTATATGATTCAGTCCACCATTGGTCCAAATGCCTTTTTTCTACAAGAGTTAGATGGCACAGATCTGTTTGGGGGTCCTGTCAATGGCAGGATGCTCAAGAATTACTACTGCTAAGTTCAATTTTAAAGCTTTCATTTCCATTGTAAATACCATTGCTTTGTTCAGTTTCATAAAAATAAAAATAAAAAAACAATAAAAGAAAGAAAAGAGGGCAGATTTTGAAAACAAGAAAGGTATAGCCCCATACCAAAAAAGAGAAACAATTCTGAAAATGTGCAAGCCTAAATGCCACTCCTAAAAGAACACACTTCTAGTTAGTCAAACAGCTTAATCCTGACTAATTAGCTTTAAATTTTCGGCTGATAGGATAGTGAATTCGATTTTCCAAACTGTTTAATATTGGCTTATCAGTACATAGATTAGGTTAGAAATGAAGGGTTCAAACATGCTCAAAATATGAACCTAAGTTTTCATGAGAAATGACTCAAATCTTTTTATTCCTTGAGTCAATAAAGGAGGTGAATAACTCGTTCTAATCAACTCAAAATCTAAATCAGTTGACAAAGGAAAGATAGCTCAAATAAAAGGAAAAAACAGAGTTGTAAAAAGATGAAGGAAGTACTTGAACTGTTAGATCTGAAGCCTTCCATTTTTGTTTTAAATTTTCTGCAAAATAAATGTCTATGTGCAGCTTGTTCTTATGCCATAGACCAACATCAAGTTAGACTGTTTAATCCTAGCTTGACTGTTTTTAAATTTCTGTTGTAGAATTTAGAGAATAAAATCTGCTGGACAGTTTAATCCCAACAGATGGTAGATTAGGTAGACAATTATAAGGGCTCAACCGCTTAATCTGAGTCGATGGAGAAATAAGGAGTATAAATAGATTAGATTTCCTATTTTCAAAAGAATAAATGTTGTAACAGAGTTTTCCAATCCAAGTGCACTCTAAATGAAGAAAAAATGTTAGATCAGTAGGATTGGGTAGGGTTAGGATCCCGTGATTTTGCTGATTGGCAAGCCAAATGACAGTGTAACATCAAACCAATCTTTGGAGCCCAAGGACCTAGCCTTCATGGACTCAGAGAGGGCTCTCTCTATATGCGTAAGGGATATCTGTGTGTTTGCTTATTGTGTTCTGATTTTAGGCTAGTTATGAAGTAGGTTTTTGCTTTTGGTTTTTTAGGTTGTGAGGGATGAAACTGATCAAAGATATAAGATAGGTAAAAAGATGTCAGATCATCTGGGCTATGGGGTCAAACAAGTCAAGAAAGCTATCAGATGGCGATACAAGGCTGTTGAAGGGCCGATTTGATTCGAGTTAGAAAGGATCTTTGGGCAAAATGGAATAAAATGAACATCAATTTTGGGAACAACAAAGGGTTTCAAGCATAACTAGTTTAATCTTTGGCATAAACATGGTAGGGCAAACCATTAATCATGAGAAATGTAACTATAAGCTAATCAATACATAAAAATAAACATTCAAGCCATGCATAGAGATATATCACCCTCTAACTTTGGGAAATGGCTATCAGAATTTGGAGAAAAACACTTAAGACAGACAAACAACTCAAATCACTATTCCGAAATGCCTAAACACAGTACTTCAAGTTATTGGGCATTTTGAAAACAAGATTGCATAGTCTTAGGCAAAGGGCGAGATCGGAACAAGGCCTCCTTGGTTCAAAAAATGACAATCTAATCAGTCAAAGAGAAATTTCATGGATGGAGCTATGGCTAGCCATGAGTAAGCAGGGTGTACCATAAATCATACTTAGCATGCATAAAACCATGAATGAAATAAGCAACAATATCCTTAAGTTATTAAAGAGAAATCAAGAATTCTTTAATGTGACTAAGGATGAAGAAAACATGGAAGCTATGAAGAAACAGGAAATTTGAGGTGCCTCCAAGGGCATGTCTCAAATTTGTTCTCTACTGATCTATATCAAAAAAAAAACATGGATTCATGAATGAAAACTAGAAAACAAAACAAAGAGAGAGACACTATACCATTCTACCAAGTCATGGAATCCAACAACAATCCTCTTTCATCATCCAAGAACATCCAAGAGACTATCACAAAGCATGAGACAAGTATTTCTTCCAAAGCTTATATGACCATATATTGCTTCTATCATCAAGTTCAGCCCTCTATTACAATGAATCCTCTTGGAATATATAGGCCAAAGAGGAGGAAAACCAACCAAGGCAACTAGCTAGCCATTGGTTCAAAATAAATATCTAAACTTGCTTTGCAAAGCCCAAGGCACAAAATATCTCATAAAATATCTAAAAAATGCTAAAAGAGGGAAATAAATTGACTTTTCATAACTTCTCATGTGCAAAAATAGCTAAACTCACATGAGGAAAAAGTAGTTTTTAAAGGTTCAATTTTTACAAAAATACTCAAAAATTATATCGGAAAAACGTCCCCTGAATTTCCGGCAACCTTTGGCAGCCTTAACAATGTCAAAACGAGGCTCGTGATAGCTCGTTGGAAAGATATGAGTGTCTAATTTCTGGAGAAACTAGAATTTTCCCAATCTGATGCCTAAAAGTCCTCCAAAAATAGGCCTATGTGTAAAAAACCAAAAAATAAGGCTTGCTGATAGACCGGGCAGAGTGTAGAAAAAGCGGGCATTTTTCGCCATTTCGGGGGAGAAAATGATTTTCAAATGACCTAAAAATTGTTGAGTCTGTACTCCTGAAATTATGGCATCCAATGATACCATTCTCCTCCTTTGTTGATCCCCCAAAATGAAATGGTGAAGCTTATGAGTTTTGACCAAAAACCCAAAAATTCCAAAAAACCAAAATATGTCGAAAAACGCCCAAAATTGGTGAGCATGACCCTCAAGGGTTCTCAACAATATGTTCTGAAGCAGAGGCAGAATTCTGAATTCCTGATATGTCTTTCCTCACTTTCCGCGCCCGACGCTTCCCTTTAACCTCCTTGAGATTTTCTTGAGCAGCCTTCAACTTGTGCCAGGAAAACTGATTTAACTTTTTGTAATGCCTCGTCATGAAAGGACAAAAACACTTGTACAATGATTACTATTCATGAAATTAGGACCACTGTTTTACTTTTCAACTACTGTGTTTCTCCCTTTAAACATTGTCCCTACCTTTCAATACTTTCTTGAGGGCAGTTTATAAAGTCCTTTGACATCAATAAAATCCACCATTTTTCCTATGTTAGTGCTGGGAAATCATAGCTTATTGCATGCCTAGATCTTGAAACAAAAACATCAACCCTCCTGAAACTGTCTTCACCAATGCATACAACTGACAGAGTTTATGTTTTGTGCTACAGCAGTTAGGATGTCCTTAATGCTTGGCAACCCCACTAGAACAGGAGTGTGATGCTTTAGCATTTTTAAGGGCAGTTTTAGGCTCTTTGAGGCTAGAGTTAACCCTTCACTCTCAACAAACTGTAACTTTCTTTCAAAACATTCACTTAAATTACCTTGATTTACACCAAGACTTTCGCTGCTTCAAACACCATCTAGCAGTTTGAATTTAGCAAGGGGGCAAAAAAAAAAACCTTAAAAGACAATGGCAGCCTTGTTCGAGGAGTTTGATCAGCTCTAAGATTGTTTGGGAGGCATTTTGATCACTTGAAAATGCGCGGCACATTTGATAGGAAAGCCGCCGTGGAAATGGAAAGGTGTCGGGTCACTTGTCGGGACGACGGGACCAACGCCTACAGGTGCGCCGCGCGCTGCTACAGGCGCGTCGCGCGGTAGTGTATTTCCTTCGCAAAAATGTGCCTAAACGTGCCGCGAAACCCTACAGGCACGCCGTGCAGTCAATAAGCCCGAAAACTCTGTTTATTTGTGATCCAAAACTCTTTCCTTGATCCAGTGAATAGAAAAGGGGAGTTTGTCTTGTGTTTTGAGAGATTTAAAGAGG
This sequence comes from Pinus albicaulis, assembly GCA_034641835.2. Classification (NCBI taxonomy): domain Eukaryota; kingdom Viridiplantae; phylum Streptophyta; class Pinopsida; order Pinales; family Pinaceae; genus Pinus; species Pinus albicaulis. The sequence continues at coordinate 602,334,332 of CM076580.1, forward strand.
TTTACAGTGGTCCCTTTACTCCTTCGAACGTGAACAAGTTAGTACCCCTTCGTGATTACCTTTGTGAGGGTTTATTTGGTAAGTCCTCTTTTAAAAAGAAGGTGTTGGTTTGCGAACTGAAAAGGAACCCCAATCTTATTATTCGAGTTTTTTCAACAAAAGACAAACACAAACTCGACTGGGCCTTTTTCAAAAAACTGTGGGTGACTGTTTTTGGAGGCCTTTGTTTGTGATCTTTTCTTCTACCGTGAGCAGAATACTTTGAAGGTTAATCCTCACTTGGTAAGGACAAATTATTTGTGAACCATCTTTGCCATTTTTTCAAGGAGGTAGATTCACCCTTTTGAACCTTAAACTGATAGTGTCTACTCTTGATGCTTTAAAGGTGATAATGCTCACTGTGAAACTGATTTAATTGTTAGGTGTTTTTTAAGCTCCTCTTCATTATCATCATTGGTCTGTGTCATGACCTATCTCTCAACCGTCAGCAAAGTTTTTTTATTTGGAATCCATACTTTGAAAGAAAACTCTGATAGGATATAAGTCATCTTTCTTTGACATTTTATAGCGCTCATGCTTTTCCTTCGTTTTTGACAAGATTGTCCTGCTCATAAGCTTTCAACTATCTTCTGCTGCTCTTACCATTTGTCTCTTAATCAGTCCAAACCCTTGAATCAATCACTGCTCTGGCCATCTACTTATAAATGAAGGGGGCCTATTTTGACAAATGCTTGATGTCCTTTCAACCTCTATTTTAAAAGAAGGATGTTTGATGAACCTGCTGATAGTGGTTTCCCTTACATCTGTTGGAAGAAGTTAGTTAGAAGCTAAGACTGATGGATTCCTTTGGCCATCTGTTCAATAATATTCTTACATTGACGATAAACTCATTAGCTTCATATTGTAATTCAATATCAATGGAGCTCCACTGCTTTGCCTCTGCCTTAAACATCATTTTACTTCAGAAAACCTTAGCTGTTGTCTTACTGTTCATCAAAAAATTTGTCTTACAGTCAATGCAACTTCTTACAATCAAACTTTGTCCATTTCCCCTTTGCTTATAGATGAAGGAGGCGCTCCTAACCCTCTTCTTGTGAAATGAAGGAGGTTCTTCAGTCTTCAAACCCTCTGCTTATAGATGGAGGAGGTTTTTCAGTCATGTCATATCATCAGCCCTTTGACAGTGCTATTTTTCCTTTCACTGTCCTTTCAGGCTTTGAATGTGATCGCAAGAGCTTAATGAAAAAATCTCTGCTCTTTGGCTGCATCCCAGGCTCAAGATCACATTGAGAAGCAACTGTCTTCTCACGTGGAGCCAAATATTGTCTTCTGAGATGCTGGTATGCCTCTGTCCTTGAAAGATCCATTAAAAAACTGTAAAAACACCTAGAATCAGTTTGACTTATGGTCCATGTATTGCTGAGACTTGAGGGTGTATTAGTGGCACGACCTATGGCTGTAACCAACTTTATTTATAGAATGGGAAGGTCTGTTATGACTGGTCTATAGCAGATGGAGGTTCTTTGGCTTTAGGATAGTTTTCCAAGGGAGAAATGCCTAAAGCGCCATACTACCTAACTTAGGGGAGACTTTGGACAAGATTTGGATTGTTTCTTTAGGAGTTGATGGACAAGCTAGTATGACTGAGGCTGATAGGGCTTGAAAATGAGGTTTTATCTCGGCCATGGGTTGATTGAAAAAGGTAGGAGCGAAAATTTGTTTGGGGGTTTTCTAGATGATAAATTGACATATGGAGATCGGCCTCTAGAAAAACTCGGTTTAGGAATTTAGTCATCAACAATAGGTGAAAATATCGATGACTAACAATGGCTCCATTGGGGAGGGAAAGCTCCTTTTCGTGAGGTGTCCATAATTTCAGATATTTGGCTTATGAAGACCAGTTGCCTTACCCATTACGTTTAAAATTTCATTCTTCCTTGATGTTACTTTTGAAAAATGACAGCATGATTAGCATCAATGATATTTCTACCTACCCCACTATCTTTCCTAACATTTTTTCTTCCTTTGGGTGCATTTGGACTAGCAACCCTTTTGACAATATATAATTTTTTCTTTTTGAAAACTGAACCTATCTAGTTCTACACTTATATCTGCCGGGAGTTCAGATTAAATTGATGAACTCCTTCATTACTATACCTATGCTAGATCAACTGTCAAGGTTAAGCTGTTTGACAGGATTTTTTTCTCTAATCTAAAGCACGAAGTTGAAAAGATGATCAAATCAGGGTTAGACAGTCTGATTTGTCATGTATTTGCGACATGAAAGACAAGATGCACACAAATATTATTTTGCATAAAATGGAAACTAGGAAAAACGGGGCTAAGATTACACAATTTTTTTTCATCCCTGCTTCCCTCTTTGGTTTTTTTTTGAGCATGTGGGACCAGTATATTTTCCTAATATATTCTCTTTGATAAGTCAATCTTACACAATGTTGACCATCTTTTCCACTCACTAACTTATCAACGAATAAATTTAAAACATGTTCAGTTATGATTAGACTAGATAACTGAAAAAGTCATTTGAGCACTAGTAGCGGCATTTAGACTTGCTTGCTTTCAACATGACTATTTTTGGGTATGGGGTTGTACCATTTCTTTTTAGAAATTTCCCTTCTTGTCTACTTTTTACTATTTTTGTATTTTCTGCTTTTTTACTTTTTCTTCAAACAATCTAAAACTGAAAAGATGCTTACCGGGCTGAGCTTATTTTCCACATCTATCTATCTATCTTAGTATAAACTATACACAACATACATTCATTTGGTGAAATATTCTTTCCAATATAGCCAATCAAGTAGATGATTGCATGGTTGATCTTGGTTTAGTTCTTTCATGATACTGAAGTAATGGAAAGGCCACTCCCATTTGGCTTGTTTTCGGACAGTAGTGCTTAAGTTTTTTCTCATTCTTGGTAGCAACTTGTTCATGATAGAACCCACTACTCCTTCAGGTTTCTCAAGGAAAACAATAAATGGATATTGGAATAATACCTAATCTAGAAGATTTGATAGATAGGCTTCATTCAGGACTACTCTTTCTTCCACTTGGCTATATTTGGGACTCCCCTGGTAAAGCAACTCTTCCCCTTGCCCATGATTACTTGAACTGTCAAACTCATCATACATTGCAGTGTAGTTTTCTTTCCAAGCTGATGTGTTCTGATTAAGTGGACTGAAAACTGTCTGAAGGTCATCGAGTTGATGAGCAGGGATAAACTTTGACAGTAAATTATCTTGAAAGGATAGTGTGACAACTCTCATGTGTTTATCAACCTCTATTTATTCATCTGCAATTTGTAACTCAATGGAACTTGGTGGCTGCAAATATGGAGTTAAGGATGATTCCATGTCCAAAATGATTTCCTCAACCATTTTAGGAAAAGGTTTCTCATTTACAACATGCTCGAGAATTTCATCATCCTCCTCAACCTCATCATCAAAGCTAAAAAACTATTGATTTCCAATTATGTGAACGTTATCTCTGATGGAGTGAAGTGAAGTAGAGAAAAGAGTCTGAGACTCTTCACTCACTTCTAAACTCTCAAGGCTCTCCTCATCAGTGTCATAGATGACCTGTAATGGCTGCTCACTTTTCTCAAGTTTATGAAACTGAGCTTCCTCCCAAAAATCAAAAACTGGGTATTCTGCAAAGTTAGCTTCTGTTTGGAAATCATAATCATCCACATATTGATCAAACCTTGGAGAATCATTAACATAATTAATGTCACTAGCCATGCATATTGGACTATCAGATTGCTTTTCTTCAAATTTGATTTCCAAATCTATTTTTTGACTTATGATATGCAAGATTAACGGGAGAAAGATCAGAAAAGTTTTGGTTATATGTTTATAAGTTGAAATTTCTTTCCATTTTTTGTGGAAGTTGATCTTGTGGCTGAATTTCCTCTTGTATTTTACAAGGAAAGGCAGATGGACTGTTATTTGTTTCGACCTTTTCAAAGAGCTCTTGTGGATCCTCTCTTATTTTTTGATGGATTTCATCTGGGATTGACTCTTCTTGGTCATCTTGATGGTTATTTTGGGTAATAAATTTATGGATCTCCTCTAAATAATCCTCATGATGCCAATTTCCTAAGTTTTCATCAATGCTTACAAGGTGTTGTATGAGGTCTTTAGATTTATCTCAACAATTTTCAGCCAATGATAGAGATGGAAAATGCCCTATATAGTGTTTACAAAATACTTTGTGGAAATCCTTCAAAGAAAACAAGATGCCAGGTTCTACGCCTTCATACCATTCTCTTGCCTTTCCTTCTAATGTACCCATGAACATTTTCATGAGGCAGTCCTCATGACATTCAACCTTTAACCTCCATACATGTATATGAAAATTGATGAGGTGTAACAATGGGTCGTCAACATTTTCATCTCGAAAGATAGGTATGTTTCTTATCCAATTTATGTCTTTAGGTGTTTTGTGTGGGAATCCAGGGATATTTTCTCTGCTCATCAGAGCATATCTCCTTTGTGTCCTTGGATCCATATTTGTTAATCAGATAGGGTCACTGTGTCTTTTCAATCAGTCTAAAGTTCTCTACCAGTGGAGTCTTTTGGTCTAATCAAGGTTGTGGAGTCGCCAGGTGGAGGATTTGAACTGTGCTGTCCACCATCAGCATGATTGAGATTTCTTAATGCATTCCCAGGAGATTTTATAAGGACTAGTGGAGTAATAGGCCTACTGGAGGCTAGTGGAGTCGCCAGGTGGATTTTAGTTGTTTTGAGGTATATGTGTATGGTCCACCACCAGTACTGACAAAAACCAATCTAAGAGAGTTTTTGGGGGTTTTCTGAGTTCTTTATGTAGTCCTAAGGTTTGTAAGAGTGTCCTATAGCTGAGTCATCATTTTTCTAGGATGGTGAGACAACTAGATTCTGCTCTTCTAAGTTTGACTGAGATTTTGAGAGTTCCTAAGGGATACCTAGGATGTTTTGACTCAAAGTCCCACCGTGATCGCCATTATGTTAGTGAGTGGTGGGATAAGTCAATTAGATAGTATTCTCAAAGGTCTCTAAAGAGTTTAGGGAAACTAAGTTGTTTATCAGTCAGGGTCCCACCGTGATCGCCATAATGTTAGGGTCCCGTGATTTGGATGATTGGCAAGCCAAATGACAGTGTAACATCAAACCAATCTTTGGAGCCCAAGGACCTAGCCTTCCTGAACTCAGAGAGGGCTCTCTCTATATGCGTAAGGGATATCTGTGTGTTTGCTTATTGTGTTCTGATTTTAGGCTAGTTATGAAGTAGGTTTTTGGTTTTGGTTTTTTAGGTTGTGAGGGATGAAACTGATCAAAGATATAAGATAGGTAAAAAGATGTCAGATCAACTGGGCTATGGGGTCGAACAAGTCAAGAAATCTATCAGATGGTGATACAAGGCTATTGAAGGGCCGATTTGATTCGAGGTAGAAAGGATCTTTGGGCAAAATGGAATGAAATGAACATCAAGTTTTGGAACAACAAAGGGTTTCAAGCATAACTAGTTTAATCGCTGGCATAAACATGGTAGGGAAAACCATTAATCATCATAAATGTAACTATAATCTGATCAATACATAAAAATAAACATTCAAGCCATGCATAGAGATATATCACCCTCTAACTTTGGGAAATGGCTATCAGACTTTGGAGAAAAGCACTTAAGACAGACAAACAACTCAAATCACTATGCCAGAATGCCTAAACACAGTAATTCAAGTTATTGGGCACTTTGAAAACAAGATTGCATAGTCTTAGGCAAAGGGCAAGATCGGAACAAGACCTCCTTGGTTCAACAAATGACAATCTAATCAGTCAAAGAGAAATTTCATGGATGGAGCTATGGCTAGCCATGAGTAAGCAGGGCGTACCGTAAATCATACTTAGCATTCATAAAAACATGAATGAAATAAGCAACAATATCCTTAAGTTATTAAAGAGCAATCAAGAATTCTTTAATGTGACTAAGGATGAAGAAAACATGGAAGCTATGAAGAAAAAATAAATGTAAGGTGCCTCCAAGGGCATGTCTCAAATTTTTTCTCTACTGATATATAGCAAGAAATAAACATGGATTCATGAATGAAAACTAGAAAAAAAATAAAGAGAGAGACACTATACCATTCTACCAAGTCATGGAATCCAACAACACTCCTCTTTCATCATCCAAGAACATCCAAGAGACTATCCAAAAGCATGAGACAAGTATTTCTTCCAAAGCTTATATGACCACATATTGCTTCTATCATCAAGTTCAACATTCTATTACAATGAATCCTCTTGGAATATATAGGCCAAAGAGGAGGAAAACCAACCAATGGAACTAGCTAGCCATTGGTTGAAAATAAATATCTAAACTTTTCCTTGATGCTTTGCAAAGCCCAAGGCACAAAATATCTCATAAATATCTATAAAATGCTAAAAGAGGGAAATAAATTGACTTTTCATAACTTCTCATGTGAAAAAATAGCTAAGCCCACATGAGGAAAAAACAGTTTTTAAAGGTTCAATTTTTACAAAAATACTCAAAAATTATATTAGAAAAAGGTCCCCTGACTTTCCGGCAACCTTTGGCAGCCTTCCCGATGTCAAAACGAGGCTTGTGATAGCTCGTTGGAAAGCTATGAGTGTCTAATTTCTGGAGAAATGGGAATTTTCCCAATCTGATGCCTAGAAGTCCTCCAAAAATGGGCCTGTGTGTAAAAAACCAAAAAATAAGGTTTGCTGATAGACCGGGCAGAGTGTAGAAAAAGAGGGCATTTTTCGCCATTTCAGGGGAGAAAATGATCTTCAAATGTCCTAAAAATAGTTGAGTGTGTACTCCTGAAATTATGGCATCCAATGATACCATTATCCTCCTTTGTTGATCCCCCAAACTGAAATGGCAAAGCTTATGAGTTTTTACCAAAAACCCAAAAATGCCAAAAAACCAAAATATGTCGAAAAATGCCCAAAATTGGTGAGCATGACCCTCAAGGGTTCTCAGCAACATGTTGTGAAGCAGAGGCCAAAATATGAAGTCCTGATATCTCTTTCCTCACTTTCCGTGCCGGGCGCTTCCCTTTAGCCTCCTTGAGCTTTTCTTGAGCAACCTTCAACTTGCGCCGGGCAAACTGATTTAAATTTTTGTAATGCCCCGTCATTCTCCTTTGAAGGTATAAATCCCTGTTTTCCTTCTCCAATTTCTTCTCCAAGTGGTCATTGACTCTCTCAAGCCACGCCTCCTTATTGTTCTCTATCTCCTGTTCAAGCAATGCAGTGAGAGGGGTAGATTGGAGAAGGGCATTTTCCTCTTCTTTTTGCTTCTCAAGGGCCTTTTTAAGCCCCATGGTTCTAGGCCTCTTTCGCCTAGGCTGATATTCTCATTAGCCTATTTTGGATTTGCAAAAATTGATTGAAATTCCTAGCTCTGTGAAGATCATCCTTCAAGGCATAAATTTGGCCTTTCCTATGGATTAAGAGGTTTTCTAGAATCCGGGCCTGATTATTACTATCATCACTTTGGAATTGGATGATGTCAAATGCACTCTCCTGTTCATGACTTTCTTCCACCTTTCCCCTCCCTTTGCTTTGGGTGGCTATTCTAGTGCTCTTCCTCCTAGGAAAATCAATGATGGGCTTCTTTGGAAACTTTCCTTTACTTCGGAGAGCCCTTGTCATATTTGGAGTGACCACTCTAGGCACTCTCTTCTTTGCTGTCCGGGGTTTGGCCTTTTTAGGAGAAGAGGGCGTGGCCCCTTTACCTTTGTCACCTTGCTTTTCTTCCTTTTGAGTTTGTTGTTCTTCTTGAGGAGGCTGCTGTGTATCATCTTTTGGCTACCCTTGCTCATCACTGTCATGCTTCCCTTGCTTCTCTGTCTCACAAGGCTGCCCCTGTTCATCCCTTTCCTATCCTTGTTCATTATCTTCATGTTGCTTCCCTGTCTCACCCTCACTGTCATGCTACTGTCCAGCACTTTCTTCCTCTTTCCCTTAATGTTGTTCATCACCACTATGATGTTGCTGTGTGTCATCATGAGGCTATTTTTCAGCCTCATCATGAGTCTGCTATTCACCCTCATCACTGTCATGTTGCTACCCTTCATCATTGTCATGTTGCTGCCCTTCATCATCAGTTTGTTGTTCTTCATCAATATTTTAGACAGAAAAACCTCCAAACCGAAAAATATAACTCCACTCACTAATTCTGCTTCATGGAATGAAAGAGAAACATTGTTTTTTCCCTTTTTAACACACAGAGGAGACTTTTGAAAGGAAAAAAACACTCATACAATGATTACTATTCATGAAAATAGGACCACTGTTTTACTTTTCAACTATTGTGTTTCTCCCTTTAAACACTGTCCCTACCTTTCAATACTGTCTTGAGGGCAGTTTATAAAGTCCTTTGACATCAATAAAATCCACCATTTTTCCTATGTCAATGATGGGCAATCATAGCTTATTGCATGCTCGGATCTTTAAACAAAAACATCAACCCTCCTTAAACTGTCTTCACCAATGCATACAGTTGACAGAGTTTATGTTTTGTGCTACAGTAGTTATGATGTCCTTAATGCTTGACAACCCCACTAGAACAGGAATGTGATGCTTTAGCATTTTTAAGGGTATTTTTAGGCTCTTTGAGGCTAGAATTAACCCTTCACTCTCAACCAACTGTAACTTTCTTTCAAAACATTCACTTAAATTACCTTGATTTACACCAAGACTTTCACTGCCTCAAACACCATCTAGCAGTTTGAATTTATCAAGGGGGAAAACAAAATACCTTAAAACACGATGGCAGCCTTGTTCGAGGAGTTTGATCAGCTTTAAGATTGGTTGGGAGGTGTTTTGATCGCTTGAACATGCACATCACATTTGATAGGAAAGGCGCCATGCAAATGGAAAGGTGTCGGGTCACTTGTCGGGCCGACGGGACCAACGCCTACAGGCGCGCCGCGCGGTAGTGTATTCCCTTTGCAAAAATGTGCCTGAATGTGCCGCACAACCCTACAGGTGCGCCGTGCAGTCAATAAGCCCAAAAACTCTGTGAATTTGTGCTCCAAAACTCTTTCCTTGACCTAGTGAATAGCAAAGGGGAGTTTGTCTTGTGTTTTGAGAGATTTAAAGAGGTTTGCAACGGTCCCTTTACTCCTTCGAACGTCAACAAGTTAATACCCCTTCATGATTACCTTTGTGAGGGTTTATTTGGTAAGTCCTCTTTTAAAAAGAACGTGTTGGTTTGTGAACTGAAAAGGAACCCCAATCTTATTATTCGTGTTTTTTCAACAAAAGACAAACCCAAACTCGACCGGGCCTTTTTCAAAAAACTGTGGGTGACTGTTTTTGGAGGTCTTTGTTTGTGATCTTTTCTTCTACCGTGAGCGGACTACTTTGAAGGTTAATCGTCACTTGGTAAGGACCAATGATTTGTGAAGCATCTTTTCCATTTTTGCAAGGAGGTAGATTCACCCTTTTGAACCTTAAACTGATAGTGTCTGCTCTTAATGCTTTAAAGGTCATAATGCTCACTGTGAAACTGATTTAACTGTTAGGTGTTTTTTAAGCTCCTCTTCATTATCGTCATTGGTCTGTGTCATGACCTATCTCTCAACCATCAGCAAAGTTGTTTTATTTGGGCTCTAGACTGTATTTGAAAGAAAACTCTGATAGGAGATAAGTCAGCTTTCTTTGACATTTTATAGCGCTCATGCTTTTCCTTCGTTTTTGACAAGATTTTCCTGCTTAGAAGCTTTCAACTGTCTTCTACTGCTCTTACCATTTGTCTCTTAATCAGTCCAAACCCTTGAATCAGTCACTACTCTAGCCCTCTGCTTATAAATGAAGGAGGCCTATTTTGACAAATGCTTGATGTCCTTTCAACCTCTGTTTTAAAAGAAGGATGTTTGATGAACCTGCTGATAGTGGTTTCCCTTACATCTGTTGGCAGAAGTTAGTTAGAAGCTAAGACTGATGGATTCATTTGGCCATCTGTTCAATAATATTCTTACATTGAAGATCAACTCATTAGCTTCATATTGTAATTCAATAGCAATGGAGCTCCACTGCCTCTGCCTTAAACATCATTTTACTTCAGAAAACCTTAGCTGTTGTCTTATTGTTCATCAAAAAATTTGTCTTACAGTAAATGCAACTTCTTACAATCAAACTTTGTTCATTTTCCCTCTGCTTATAGATGAAGGAGGTGCTCCTAACCCTGTGCTTGTGAAATGAATGAGGTTCTTGAGTATTCAAACCCTCTGCTTATAGATGAAGGAGGTTTTTCAGTCATGTCATATCATCAGCCCTTTGACAGTGTTATTTTCCCTTTCACTGTCCTTTCAGGCTTTGACTGTGATCGCAAGAGCTCAATGAAAAAATCTTTGCTCTGTGGCTGCATCCCAGGCTCAAGATCACATTTAGAAGCAATTGTCTTCTCATGTGGAGCCAAATATTTTCTTTTGAGATGCTGGTATGCATCTGTCCTTGAAAGATCCATTAAAACACTGTAAAAACACCTAGAATTAGTTTGACTTATGGTCCATGTATTGCTAAGACTTGAGGGTGTATTAGTGGCGCGACCTATGGCTGTAACCAAATTTATTTGCAGAATGGGAAGGTCTGTTATGACTGGTCTATAGCAGATGGAGGTTCTTTGGCTTTGGGATAGTTTTCCAAGGGAGAAATTCCTAAAGCGCCACTACCTAACTTAGGGGAGACTTTTTGGATAGATTTGGATTGTTTCTTTAGAGTTGATGGACAAGCTAGTATGACTGAGGCTAGATAGGGATTGACAATGAGGTTTTATCTCGTCATGGGCTGATTGAAGAAGGTAGGATGGAAAAATTTGTTTGGGGGTTTTCTATATGACAAATTGACATATGGAGATCACCTTCTAGAAAACTCAGCTAGGAATTTAGTCATCAACAACAGGTAAAAAATACTGATGACTAACAGTGGCTCCATTTGGGGAGGGCAACTCCTTTTCAGGAGGTGTCCAGAATTTCAGATCTTTGGCTTATGAAGACTAGTGCCTTATCCATTGGCGCAAATTTCATTCTTCCTTGATGCTACTTCTGAAAAATGACAACATGATTAGCATCAATGATATTTCTACCTACCCCACTATCTTTCCTAACATTTTTTCTTCCTTTGGGTGCATTTGGACTAGAAACCCTTTTGACAATATATAATTTTTTCTTTTTGAAAAATGAACCTATCTAGTTCTACACTTATATCTGCCAGGATTTCAGATTAAACTGATGAACTCCTTCATTACTCTACCTATGCTAGATCAACTGTCAAGGTTAAGTTGTTTGACAGGATTTTGTTCTCTAATCTAAAGCACAAAATTGAAAAGATGATCAAATCAGGGTTAGACAATCTAATTTGTCATGTATTTGCATCATGAAAGACAATCTGCACACAAATATGATTTTTCATAAAATGGAAACTAGGAAAAATGAGGCTAAGATTGCACAATTTGTTTTCATCCTCGCTTCCCTCTTTGGTTTTTTTTTGAGCATGTGGAACCAGTATCTTTTCCTAATCTATTCTCTTTGATAAGTCAAGCTTACACAATGTTGACCATATTTTCCACTCACTAACTTATCAGCGAATAAATTTAAAACATGTTTAGTTATGATTAGGCTAGATAACTGAACAAGACATTTGAGCACTAGTAGCGGCATTTAGACTTGCTCGCTTTCAACCTGACTATTTTTGGGTATGGGGATGTACCATTGCTTTTTAGAAATTTCCCTACTTTTCTACTTTTTACTATTTTTGTATTTTTTTCTTTTTAAATTTTTCTTCAAACAATCTAAAACTGAAAAGATGCTTACTGGGCTGAGCTTATTTTCCGCAGCTATCTATCTATCCTAGTCTAAACTATACACAACATACATTCATTTGGTGAACTCTTCTTTCCAATATAGCCAGTCAATTAGATGATTTCATGGTTGATCTTGGTTTAGTTCTTTCATGATACTGAAGTAATGAAAAGGCCACTCCCATTTGGCTTGTTTTCGGACAGTAGTGCTTAAGTTTTTTCTCATTCTTGGTAGCAACTTGTTCATGATAGAACCCACTACTCCTTCAGGATTCTCAAGGAAATCAATAAATGGATCCTGGAATAGTACCTGATCTAGAATATTTGATATATAGGCTTCATTCAGGACTACTTTTTCTTCCACTTGGCTATATTTGGGACTCCCCTGGTAAAGCAACTCTTCCCCTTGCTCATGATTACTTGAACTGTCAGACTCATCATACATTGCAGTGTAGTTTTCTTTCCAAGCTGATGTGTTCTGATTAAGTGGACTGAAAAATGTCTGAAGGTCATCCGGTTGATGAGCAGGGATACACTTTGACAGTAAATTATCTTGAAAGGATAGTGTGACAACTCTCATGTGTTTATCAACCTCTATTTCTTCATCTACAATTTGTAACTCAATGGAACTTGGTGGCTGCAAGTATGGAGTTAAGGAAGATTCCATGTCCAAAATGATTTCCTCAACCATTTTAGGAAAAGGCTTCTCATTTACAACATGCTCAAGAATTTCATCATCCTCCTCAACCTCATCATCAAAGCTGAAAAACTGTTGATTTCCAATTATGTGAATGTTATCTCTGATGGACTGAAGTGAAGTAGAGCAAAGAGTCCGAGACTCTTAGCTCACTTCTAAAATCTCAAGGCTCTCCTCATCAGTGTCATAGCTGACCTATAATGGCTACTCACTTTTCTCAAGTTTATGAAACTGAGCTTCCTCCCAAAAATCAAGAACTAGTTATTCTGCAAAGTTAGCTTCTGTTTGGAAATCATAATAATCAACATATTGATCAAACCTTGGAGAATCATTAACATAAGTAATGTCACCAGCCATGCATATTGGACTATTAGATTTTTTTTCTTCAAATTGATTTACAAATCTATTTTTTGACTTATGATATGCAATATTAACGGGAGAAAGATTAGAAAATTTTTGGTTATATGAAGTTTCAGAGGTTGTGTGCATGTTTATAAGTTGATCTATTTCCTCTTCAGTTAAAGGAGGAGGTATTTTCTGTTTTTTTTGGAATGGGCAACAATTTATTTCCATTTTTTGTGGAAGTTGATCTTGTGGCTGAATTTCCTCTTCTAATTTACAAGGAAGGGCAGATGGATTGTTATTTGTTTCAACCTTTTCAAAGAGCTCTTGTGGATCCTCTCTTATTTTTTGATGGATTTCATAAGGGATAAAATCTTCTTGGTCATGTTGATGGTTAGTTTGGGTAAGAAATTTATGGATATCCTCTAAATAATCCTCAGGATGCCAATTTCCTAAGTTTTCATCAATGCTTACAAGGTGTTGTATGAGGTCTTTAGATTGATCACAACAATTTTCAGCCAATGATAGAGATGGACAATGCCCTATATAGTGTTTACAAAATACTTTGTGGAAATCCTTCAAAGAAAACAAGATGCGAGGTTCTAGGCCTTCATACCATTCTCTTGCCTTTCCTTCTAATGTACCCATGAACATTTTCATGAGGCAGTCCTCATGCCATTCAACCTTTAACCTCCATACATGTATATGAAAATTGATGAGGTGTAACAATGGGTCGTCAACATTTTCATCTCGAAATATAGGTATGTTTCTTATCCAATTTATGTCTTTAGGCATTTTTTGTGGGAATCTAGGGATATTTTCTCTGCTCATCGGAGCATATCTCCTTTGTGTCCTTGGATCCATCTTTGTTAATCATATAGGGTCACTTGGAATATATAGGCCTTTCTATTACAATGAATCCTCTTGGAATATATAGGCCAAAGAGGAGGAAAACCAACCAAGGCAACTAGCTAGCCATTGGTTCAAAATAAATATCTAAACTTGTCCTTGATGCTTTGCAAAGCCCAAGGCACAAAATATCTCATAAAATATCTAAAAAATGCTAAAAGAGGGAAATAAATTGACTCTTCATAACTTCTCATGTGCAAAAATAGCTAAACGCACATGAGGAAAATGCAGTTTTTAAAGGTTCAATTTTTACAAAAATACTCAAAAATTATATCAGCAAAAGATCCCCTGACTGCTGGCAACCTTTGGCAGCCTTCTAGATGTCGAAACGAGCCTCGTGATAGCTTTTTGGAAAGCTATGAGTGTCTAATTTTTGGAGCAACTAGAATTTTCCCAATCTGATGCCTATAAGTCCTCCAAAAATAGGCCTGTGTGTAAAAAACCAAAAAATAAGGCTTGCTGATAGACCGGCCAGAGTGTAGAAAAAGCGGGCATTTTTCGCCATTTCGGGGGAGAAAATGATCTTAAAATGTCCTGAAAATCACTGAGTGTGTACTCCTAAAATTATGGCATCCAATTATACCATTCTCCTCCTTTTTTGATCCCCCAAGCTGAAATGGCGAAGCTTATGAGTTTTGACCAAAAACCCAAAAATGCCAAAAAACCAAAATATGTCGAAAAACGCCCAAAATTGTTGAGCATGACCCTCAAGGGTTCTCAGCAACATGTTGTGAAGCAGAGGCCAAAATTTGAAGTCCTGATATGTCTTTCCTCACTTTTTGCGCCGGGCGCTTCCCTTTAGCCTCCTTGAGCTTTTCTTGAGCAGCCTTCAACTTGCACCGGGAAAACTGATTTAACTTTTTGTAATGCCTTGTCATTCTCCTTTGAAGGTCTAAATCCTTGTTTTCCTTCTCTAATTTCTTCTCCAAGTGGTCATTGACTCTCTCAAGCCACGCCTCCTTATTGTTCTCTATCTCCTGTTCAAGCAATGCAGTGAGAGGGGTAGATTGGAGAAGGGCATTTTCCTCTTCTTTTTGCTTCTCAAGGACCTTTTTAAGCCCCATGGTTCTAGGCCTCTTTCGCCTAGGCTGATCTTCTCATTAGCCTATTTTGGATTTGCAAAAATTGATTGAAATTCCTAGCTCTGTGAAGATCATCCTTCAAGGCATCAATTTGGCCTTCCCTATGGATCAAGAGGTTTTCTAGAATCCAGGCCTCATTATCACTATCATCGCTTTGGACTTGGATGATGTCGAATTCACTCTCCTGTTCATGACTTCCTTCTACCTTGCCCTTCCCTTTGCCTTGGGTGGCTATTCTAGTGCTCTTCCTCCTAGGAAAATCAATGATGGGCTTCTTTGGCAACTTTCCTTTACTTCGGAGAGCCCTTATCATATTTGGAGTGACCACTCTAGGCACTCTCTTCTTTGCTGTTCAGGGCTTGGAATTTTTAGGAGAAGAGGGCATGGCCCCTTTACCTTTGTCACCTTGCTTTTCTTCCTTTTGAGTTTTCTGTTCTTCTTCAGGAGGCTGTTGTTCTTCTTCAGAAGGCTGTTGTGTATCATATTTTGGCTGCCCTTGCTGCTCTGTCTCACAAGGCTGCCCATGTTCATCCCTTTCCTGTCCTTGTTCATTATCTTCATGCTGCTGCCCTGTCTCACCCTCACTGTCATGCTGCTGTCGAACACTTTCTTCCTCTTTCACTTGCTGCTGTTCATCACCACTGTGATGTTGTTGTGTGTCATCATGAGGCTGTTGTTCAGCCTCATCATGATTTTTCTATTCGCCCTCATCACTGTCATGTTGTTGCCCTTCATCATTGTCATGTTGCTACCCTTCATCATCAATTTTCTCTTCTTCATCCATAGTTTAGACAGAAAAACCTCCAAACCGAAAAAGATAACTTCACTCACTAATTCTGCTTCATGGAACGAAAGAGAAACACTGTTTTTGCCTTTTTTAACACACAGAGGATAATTTTGAAAGGACAAAAACACTTGTACAATGATTACTATTCATGAAATTAGGACCACTGTTTTACTTTTAAACTACTGTGTTTCTCCCTTTAAACACTGTCCCTACCTTTCAATACTGTCTTGAGGACAGTTTATAAAGTCCTTTGACATCAGTAAAATCCACCATTTTTCCTATGTCAGTGTTGGGAAATCATAGCTTATTGCATGCCCGGATATTTAAACAAAAACATCAACCCTCCTTAAATTGTCTTCACCAATGCATACAACTAACAGAGTTTATGTTTTGTGCTACAGCAGTTAGGATGTCCTTAATTTTTGACAACCCCACTAGAACAGGAGTGTGATGCTTTAGAATTTTTAAGGGAAATTTTAGGCTCTTTGAGGCTAGAATTAACCCTTCACTCTCAACCAACTGTAACTTTCTTTCAAAACATTCACTTAAATTACCTTGATTTACACCAAGACTTTCACTGCCTCAAACACCATCTAGCAGTTTGAGTTTAGCAAGGGGGGAAAACAAAATACCTTAGAACATGATGGCAACCTTGTTCGAGGAGTTTGATCAGCTCTAAGATTGGTTGGGAGGCATTTTTATCGCTTTAACATGCATGGCACGTTTGATAGGAAAGGCGTCGTGCAAATGGAAAGGTGTCGGGTCACTTGTCTGGCCGACGGGACCAACGCCTACAGGCGCGCCATGCGGTAGTGTATTCCCTTTGCAAAAATGCGCTTCAACGCGCCGCGTAACCCTACAGGTGCGTCGCACAGTCAATAAGCCTGAAAACTCTATGAATTTTCGCTCCAAAACTCTTTCCTCGATACAATGAATAGCAAAGGGGAGTTTGTCTTGTGTTTTGAGAGATTTAAAGAGGCTTGCAACGGTCCCTTTACTCCTTCGAACGTGAACAAGTTAATACCCCTTCATGATTACCTTTGTGAGGGTTTATTTGGTAAGTCCTCTTTTAAGAAGAAGGTGTTGGTTTGCGAACTGAAAAGAACCCCAATCTTATTATTCGAGTTTTTTCAACAAAAGACAAACCCAAACTCGACAGGGCCTTTTTCGAAAAACTGTCTGTGACTGTTTTTGGAGGTCTTTGTTTGAGATCTTTTCTTCTACCGTGAGCAAACTACTTTGAAGGTTAATCATCACTTGGTAAGGACCAATGATTTTTTAATCATCTTTGCCATTTTTTGCAAGGAGGTAGATTCACCCTTTTGAACCTTAAACTGATAGTGTCTGCTCTTGATGCTTTAAAGGTGATAATTCTCACTGTGAAACTGATTTAACTGTTAGGTGTTTTTTAAGCTCCTCTTCATTATCATCATTGGTCTGTGTCATGACCTAGCTCTCAACCATTAGCAAAGTTGTTTTATTTGGGCTCCAGACTGTCTTTGAAAGAAAACTCTGATAGGAGATAAGTCAGCTTTATTTGAAATTTTATAGCGCTCATGCTTTTCCTTCGTTTTTGACAAGATTGTCCTGCTCAGAAGCTTTCAACTGTCTTCTGCTGCTCTTACCATTTGTCTCTTAATCAATCCAAACCCTTGAATCAATCACTGCTCTGGCCCTCTGCTTATAAATGAAGGAGGCCTATTTTGAAAAATTCTTGATGTCCTTTCAACCTCTGTTTTAAAAGAAGGATGTTTGATGAACCTGCTGATAGTGGTTTCCCTTACATCTGTTGGCAGAAGTTAGTTAGAAGCTAAGACTGATGGATTCGTTTGGCCATCTGTTCAATAATATTCTTACATTGACGATCAAATCATTAGCTTCATATTGTAATTCAATAGCAATGGAGCTCCACTGCTTTGCATCTACCTTAAACATCATTTTACTTCAGAAAACCTTAGCTGCTGTCTTACTGTTCATCAAAAAATTTATCTTACAGTCAATGCAACTTCTTACAATCAAACTTTTTCCATTTTACCTCTACTTATAGATGAAGGAGGCGCTCCTAACCCTCTTCTTGTGAAATGAAGGAGGTTCTTTAGTTTTCGAACCCTCTGCTTATAGATGAAGAAGGTTTTTCAGTCATGTCATATCATCAGCCCTTTGACAGTGTTATTTTTCCTTTCACTGTCCTTTCAGGCTTTGACTGTGATCGCAAGAGCTCAATGAAAAACTCTTTGCTCCATGGATGCATCCCAGGCTCAAGATCACATTTATAAGTAGTTGTCTTCTCATGTGGAGCCAAATATTGTCTTCTGAGATGCTGGTATGCCTCTGTCCTTGAAAGATCCATCAAAAAACTATAAAAACACCTAGAATTAGTTTGACTTATGGTCCATGTATTTTTGAGACTTGAGGGTGTATTAGTGGCGTGACCTATGGCTGTAACCAAATTTATTTGCAGAATGGGAAGGTTTGTTATTTCTGGTCTATAGCAGATGGAGGTTCTTTGGCATTGGGATAGTTTTCCAAGGGAGAAATTCCTAAAGCGCCACTACCTAACTTAGGGGAGACTTTTTGGACAAATTTGGATTGTTTCTTTAGAGTTGATGGATAAGCTAGTATGACTGAGGCTAGATAGGGCTTGACAATGAGGTTTTATCTTGTCATGGGCTGATTGAAAAAGGTAGGAGTGAATTTTTTTTTTTGGGGTTTTCTAGATGACAAATTGGCATATGGAGATCAACTTCTAGAAAACTCAGCTAGGAATTTAGTCATGAACAACAGGTGAAAAATATTGATGACTAACAGGTAGGTAGAAATTTTTTTGATAAAGATCCATTGTTTTTTCAAAGGCTGCTAACATGTTTTCAGAGTAAAAGCAAATCATCCAAGCAAAGAATGCAGCCCAATGGATAAATCATTGATCGGCCTCCCAGAGGATGCAAGTCTGAAATTCTTGATGCCTTCAGGAAGGCACCATCCCCAAGTGGAGCCATTGTTGGCCACCTATAAAATTTTCTCTATCAAAAGGTGGCCAAAACATTGTTGGAGCCTTCAAGAAACAATTTTTATGCACAATGTTATCTCTTGAAACCACTTGAAGACATCATCTCCTCTATTTCAAATTGTTCATTATTGTTCCCATTTCAAAGCTCAGAAAATTCTGCTGATTTCAAAGAGAAAGACTGCTGAAAAAAATCCATTTTCCTTTTCCCTCCATCTCAGAACTAACCTTCATTTTTTTCCTCTTTCTTCATAAAATTCCTCTATCTTGCCTTTGTTCCATTTCCTCCTTTATAAAAATCCACCTTGCATAGTTTAAAACTCCTTTTTTTAAACTATATCGAAACTCTCAAAACCCTTGAAAAGCATTGAAAACTTCATAAAAATCACATTTTTTATATTATGGATTCAAGCCCCCTTGGGCTAGGTCCTTAACCGTTTCCACTACATACGCCTTGGTGCTGGAACCAAGTGCTTATCGCATTGCTCGATGCCGATTAGCCCTGTGCATAAGCCCCTGGCCATATTATCTTCCATAAACCCACGGCCCCGCAGACGGGCACCGAAACGTATTGCAAATATTTTTCCGCCCCAAAGTTTAAACCTTTGTTATAAATGATTTTTTAGGTTTTTAATGTGTTTTGTCATTTTATTAAAAAGAAAAACCAGGTGGGATTCGTCGCACCGCTTTTGTGAGGGCGGTGGTTTTTTTTGTTTGGCAGCGATTCCATTCAGCGACCGACATGTGGCCTCGAGCACTATTGGAAAACCGCCGCTCATCGCACGTTAAAGTTTGACTGTGGACCCGGCACGATATTGATGTGCGCCATCCAATCTGAGGCTGCTCATCGGACGGTGATCGCATTTGCAAGAAGCCCGACAGTTTACCACAGGTATAGTGCAGTCATAAAAGAATCTCCGCCGTCGATCTGATCCGCAGATCGACGACCCATACTCAATCGCCCCGGTCTGCAACGCCACATCAGCATCCACACGGCATCATCGGATTGGAACAGGTTTTTGTTGGTTCCTCGCACAGTCAGCAAATGCGGACCTGGGAAAATTATTCAACATGGTTTTATTTAAAAGGTTTGAATTCCGGGTGTGTTTTATAAGGTTTTTAACATATGATCTCTGTCGTTGATCTTGTGAGCCGGTCTCATCCGACGGCCCACGATCATCCCAAACCCCATACACCATTTTTAGCCATTTTCACCGAAACAAAGGTTTTTTTTAATCCATTTTCTCCATTTTTCCAAAAATGACTTATCCGCTTTGACTTTTTGCCTCCACTCCTGACCTTCGATCTCTGCATGATCGACGGTTCTGATTTAATTCCTCCTCCATTTCCCTTTGACCCCTTCCAATAAATCTCGACCATTGGATGAATCCATCCAACGACCACTCTCACTCCACGTGCCTTCTAAAGCAGTAAACCTATACATGCAGGATTTTATAAATGTTTTTCGTATTTTGCAGGGTTTAAAGGTTTTTTCCACTATATTCGAAGAAAATTCAAAGGCAGAGGGTGACGATCCTCCTGCCTTTGATTCACCAAAGAAAATCATTCACAGGGTTTAAAATTCACGTTTCATCGGTGTTTCATAAGGCATTGATGCCATATCACCCCTGCACAGACCGCATACTAGAAAAACATAGTAAATCAAGCACCAATCAAAGAGTATTAGTGTCGAAGACAGAACACACTAAAACAGGAGATTGAAGACCTAAAACACAGATCTCAAGTAAATTAAAGGTGTTTTAGGGAAAGACAAAGACATCTGTCGAGCTGAGAAAGCCTCCACTGCCATAAGCAGAGGCCAATTGAACCCTCTCCAAATCCTAAAGACACCTGCAGCCTCACAGGAATCAAAGCATTTTTAGTCACTACCAGAACAAGAGGTGTTTTCCTAATGATAGCTGAACAATTAATGTAAATCAAATATTTTATCTCTAATTGTCAGCAAAACTATTTTAAACGATTAATAACACCCCATAAATAGATCTTTTTCAATCATTAGGCCTTGAAAGGCAGTAACAGAGTTATGAAGCAGAATTAGAAATGATTACATTTCCGCATCATGCCTTGCCTGGTTCCCAAAGGCCAGGAATTGCATTGATTACATAATTAATGATACTTGACCCCTGGGAAATCCTCCCACCTCCTCATTCTTCTATATAAGATGAGCCAATGTTTGCCTCTAGACATCTGATTGTATGTAATAGTTCTCTGAAGTTACTGATGCCCTGTGTGCAATTTGAAGATACATAAGCTGATATGAGAAGTTTGAAGTTGTAGAGACCCACCGGGCTTGCTAATTGTAACTGGTTTGAACATCAAATGCAAGTTTCTGATTCATGGGATCTTGATTTGTGTTAACGGTGATGTGTTCCTCACTGTCAATTGTTATTTTCTTTAATGTTTTCACTCTATTCACTTTCTCTGATAAGGAGCAGCAAACATAGAGCTAGGAATTACTCTCAATAGTACCCTACTCTTACTGAAAGCTTTATTTTCTATGTTTTCTTCATTTGAAAGTTCTCTTGAAAGAGTATATTAAAGACAAGTGTTGGAGCATGTTTATTTTCTCTTGGAGCATGCAGGAGGAACCCCAACATGCTCCAAGCAATCTCATGGCTCACCTCATAAAGAGACACGTGTTTTGTTGTGGTGGCCATATCACCTCCCATGCTCCCATTAGAACATGTAATGAAAAAGTGTGGGAATCCTCTTTCCCAAAGGACACATCCAACCAATGTGTCTCTCCCCCAAACATGCTCCCAAATGAGAACAACAACAACATAGGGAACCATAATGAGAATCATAATTGCTTCCATATGTAGCAAGGGAGAAGGACAATGGTCCCTCAAATGCAACCAATGCAGTTTGACTCTCAACTGCAACAGTAAATGAAATGATGGGTGGCCTCCCCACCACTTGCTTGTTGCCCCAATCTCCTCACAAGTTTGGAGAAAGTGTATGGTGTATGGTGCAAAGTAAAAAGACAAGGATGGGAGTACATCACTAACACTTAAGGGGCCTGCAGTAGACTCCATGAAGTCTAGAAGGAATAATGTTACTTCCTTGAGAAATATCCTGCACATATATGGTTAAGGGTTGCACATATACACTATAAAAATCATTATGCCGACAAACAATGCCCTTACCACATGTTTTGCCCATGCAAATGGTGTGGCTCATAGATGAGTCTCCTCTCAACCTCAAAGAGAAAAGAGGTGGTTGTTATAACTCTTCCAAAGAGTTATGTATCTCCTCCATTTCCACATGATCCATGCATCTCCTCATATGCTGATATATCTCCTCTTCAAAGCCTTCCCAAATGTACCCCTCCAGGATGGTGTGGTATGCTCTCATAGAATAAGTGTGGCTGAAGAGAAAATCCTCATGAGCTAATAGTAGCAACTTCTCCTTGAGATTGGAAGCTCCAGATAAGAATGTCCTACCATGATAGTAGATGACCCCATCTCTGACTGAATATCCCTCCTCATGCAACTGGTCATCAAATATCATGCAAGCAAAAAGATCCTTGGAATACTCCACCAATAGCTGGGAATTCCAATATGGATCTATCCTCCATAGTGACAGCGCTGATGAACTATCATGAAGATCATCTATCATATGGTTTTCCTCTTCTTTGACATCTCCGATGATAAAGATGCAATTTGGAAGGCTGCTATCCTTCCCTTGCTACTTCTGCCACATCGCAAAATCTGAAGTGAGAGTGGGTAATGATGATGTTTGGAAAATATCTCCCTCCTCCTTGAGTCTACCAAAGACTCTCAGCGCTATACCAAGTTCTCCCAAGGTGCTCACCCCTCTGGAATCAATGAGTGGTGCCTCTAAATGTAAAGCATCCCTTATCATCTGCTGGTCTGGTGGTCTCCCTGGTGAAATGCCTCCCTGCAATGAGACATCAACATCGAGAGTAGAATGCATATATGAATGGAAATACTTGTCCTTGCCTTCACTACGCAATCCAGTCTCTCTCTTCTATGCATCAACCCTCTGAAATAGATAGGGGTGTGTGCTCCCCATAAAATGATGTTGGTCATCCTCCCCATATCCTCCTTTTATCTCCATAGTTGCACACTCTTTCATCAATGGCACATGTAGATCATGAGTTGTGCCCTGATCTCCACATATGAGATCCTGGAAAATTCCTTGCAATGCTGCAATAATCCCTATTGTTGGAGCAAGAGCTCCCTCTTCCTCTGCATGAGGTGCTAGATAAAATCTAGACATGAAAACGTTGTTTCCCTCATCCTCATCAATATTCATGGGCAACCTTCCAATGATTGGATACTTTTTTGAAAATTGGATCTCCATACCCTCTTGCTCAAGAATATGAGATAGAGGTCTTGCCTCTAGCAAGGTATGTTGCAAGATATCAGCCTCCTTAATGGTTTTCTGAAGTGGAGTTGAGTTTATGCTTTCCTCCATCACATGCAAGGTTTTTGTTTGCTTAGGTTTGTTTAACTTCACCACATGTGTTGCAGAATGTTTTCCATCAAATATTTCCACCAATGTCTTAGTGAACCTTGCATAAGAATAATTATTTTCATTTTTCAAAGAAAAATCCTCAAATATCCACCATGCATAGGCCTTACCTCCAAAATGCAGTGCTGCAACTTTGATGGCCTCATCTTCAGAAATGTGATGTTGCTACAAATAGGAGTCTAGCTCCTGCACCCAAGCTTTAGCTGAACATGTAGGTGAACCATCAAAAGTAGATAGAAGGAATCTACCCCAGCTGCCTACTTCTATTTTCTTGAGCAACATGATCTTACTTAAGTTTACTCTTGCAGAAAATCACTAAGAGTTTCCCTCCTAGTCATTCCTTCTTCTTCCCTCTCTGTCATAGAAAATCTGGGCATATGATTGTGTTGTGCATCATAGTGTGTGGTCGCATGCTCACACTCATCATATGAAAATCTAGAGTTTGATTCAGATTCAAACCCTCTTGGAGATTCTCTACACATCTCCCTTCTCATCTTCTTGATATCTTCATGAATGCTCTGCAAAGTTTGAGACAAAAACTTTGGAAGTCTCTCCTCTTTTCTTCCTCCAAAGGATGGATTTTTTTTTTGTCTTTTCTACTCATATTTTATTCTTCTTGTCTTCTTGATAGCATATTGGCTGAGATCCACAAGATGAGCCAAGATTATGCTCTGATACCACTATAATATCCCAAAATATGGAAAATCAGCAATAATGGGAATATCTTATAATATCCCAAAATTGGAGATACAACAATACATGAACACCAAACTGGAAATAGTAGTGAAAAAAATCATACCAAAATGTATGGAAACCATGGAGCCATTTTATTATGTATAACAATAGCAAAAATATACAATACAACTCAAATAGTCAAGGCAAACAAGCCTCCCATGAATACATATGCCAAAAGTGGAATGCCGCTATATTGCAGAGTGCTCATGAACATGTAAATCACAGTCCTAGATGGTACACTACTACATGGGAATGTAAAATAACATAAATATGAAAATATATGGCTCATACAATGTTTGGAGTGAATATCTAAGCTCCCAAACACAATTTCAAGGCAATCCTAGAAGGATTTCCTGAAATAAGCAAAATGGAAAAAATTATGGAGTTGCAGTCCAAAGACTGAGTAGCAGCTGCAACTCTAGAACTGGATGGAGATGGATGTAGATGATGCACAAGATGAAAAAAACTCCTCCAATGGATATTCCAAGTGAAAGGCTGATCCTAACACTGAAGATCTCAGCCTCCAGACAATCACTGCAACCATTATTATAGATACTCACTGAAAAATAACGTAGTTAAGGAGAGGGACTATGTTGTAGATGATAAAAATTGTTGGCATAATGCCAAAGATGGTGAAATCAGCTCAAATTATTCCTTACTAATCCTCCAAAGGAAAGAAGGCTTCCTCCTCTAAAAAATAAGCTACGGAAGTGGTGTTGAGTAACCTCCACTGCAACACCCTGCAACACAACCCAACTCTAAACAGAAACTGCGCTGTAGATGAAGGAGGATGCTTGGCTTGAAGCCTGAATGTGGAAAAATGAAGAGAAAGCTCCCACAAGAGGCCTCTCTTGAATGGATAAGGAATTCCTAAATAGGAATGCCTGGTGCTAAGTAGCACAACAACTCTGCTAAACAACAAGAGAATGCACAAGAGTCTAATCAGACCATAAAATCAATAATCCATAACATGTCCTCATATGGCTGCCTTGCCCTTCTTTTATATAAATGTAAGCCCTCTCATATTTGGTCCCACTCATTAGGGTTTCCTCCAATAAGGAATATTCCTCCCAGTATCTCTGTGTTGTCTCTAAAGATGATCTCCACCTCTTATCCTAGCGTTGTTGACTTGGTCAAACTTGACCTTGTCCACATGAAAAAGTCCCCTTTCACACACGAGGGTGTGAAATCCAGCTGCTATGATGATCCCTTTTCACATTATGAGGGATTTTATTCATATTTTTATTATTCATGGGCCTCCTTACCCATTCATTCATCTCCTAAGTGATAAAAACAGAATTCAATATTCCAATTAGCTGCATGCTAAATTTGGAATATTACAGTGTGACATGGTAGGAGCATATGATTGATGAGAGTCCTCTAATTTTCTAGCATTATGATGGGTCCTTCTTGTTGAGAATTGTACAACTGTATGAGGATAATTTTCTTTCAGCATACTTGGATCCCTATGGATTCAAGATGGTCATTGGTTTGGTATCTTCTCTAGGAGATGTCCAAGGAGTTACATTTCAACATCCCATGAAATGCAAGAGGAGAAATCTGATTTGGGAGGATGGTAGTCTTAATTGGAAGATTACCAAGGTAGAGCATTATGGGAGGCACCCACATTTGGATGAATGGGTGTGGATGGTGAGGAAGAGGCTGGAAAGCTACTTGCAAATCTATGACACTGGGTAGCAAGAGGCTTGGTTGCATTGGCTACTCTTGAAGGATTTTGGCCATCATCTAACATATCCTCCTTCAATGGATATGTGGATGGAGGAAATTTGGCAGTGCACATGCATCATATGGTAGCAAGGATTATGGATGCATTGTGTTGATATGACATTCTTCATATCAATCGTTATGTTTTCACCTTATGATTTGTATGATGGAGGTGTGAGGAGGCAACAGGAACTATTGTTGCTTTGGTTGCTCTTGTGAGAGCATGGGCAGATCTGCTCCCATACTTTGCATGATGTTGCGGGAGTAGGTGATGGCACTATCATGGAGCAAAGGAGCTACTCCTTAGCCTTCGATTATCAGGAGGTACTTCCACTTTGGAAGTAATTTCCTATATATAGCAGCATTGTGGGAGATGACTTTGACAATGAACATGTCAAAGAATGGAGCTATGAGTTGGCAAGAGCCTATTTACAAAGGGAAATAGTGGTGGCACTTGGGAGCTTGGGTTTATTGATGGAGTATCCCCATGATCACTTCACAGATGATGCACTTGGTGGACAAGGAGGAGGTGAGAGTGATGGAGTAGTGGATGGAAACATCTATTACAATGATATGATATTCTTAACTTTGATTTCCAAGCATAAGAAGGAAGATCTTCATGCAGCATATGGTTAATTCCTCTTCATGGGAGTATGTCATACCACTATGGAGGAATTATTCATGGATCCGTATATCATATTACTTCCAGTAAATGGTAAGATTTATTTATTTTTTATTTATTGATTATCTAACATAGTATTTTCATATTCTTACCATTTCTATTCAGTGCATTGCTCCACAAGAGGGCAAGCTTATCATTGGGCTCCATGGTCAATTTTGGGCCAAATTATATGATGGAGACAACCATCTTTTGTGTGGCCTTGGGCAAGTGTTTTATTATTTTATGTATGCTTAGTTGATATACCAAGCCATTTACTATTCACTAGTAGATGTGATGACATACACAACTGACAGATTGTCAAGAAATATCTTGCCATGTTATTTTCTAAAACAACAGTTAAAAAAACTACGCTGTGATGTAATATTCCTAAATTAGCATGCACCTAATAGGGACATTATTTTTTCTTTAAAAATATAGCTATATGAATAAATGTGAAAAGGAGGTTAATCAAACTCCTAATGAAGAATAAATCAATGCCAAATATGAAAAAGGATAAATCTTTGTTGTGTAAATAAGCACCCTTAGGTGTGAAAGGGGCTAATCATCTTGACTGGGTCAACCTTGACCAAATATATAGTGCTATATTGGAGGAGTGCTCATCAATAAGGCACAACGTAATTCTAGTTGAAGATATCTTGTGTAAAAGGGATGAGTCTATTGAAGGTGGTTTAGGGTTTTTCACACTCTCATCTTATAAAAGGAAGGGGAAGGCAACATGAGGAGGTTGTTCATGAGATTATCATTTGATATATTGTCTGTTTGGACCATATAGCTTTCTTTGGTTGTTTAGCCTAGATTGAAAATGTTCTCTAGCATTGGAATTTCATGTTTAGGAGTTCCTCCTCTTCCCATTGAGTAGCTCTTGGGAGAGTTTGTATTGCATAGTCCACTATCAG
Source organism: Pinus albicaulis (assembly GCA_034641835.2). Classification (NCBI taxonomy): domain Eukaryota; kingdom Viridiplantae; phylum Streptophyta; class Pinopsida; order Pinales; family Pinaceae; genus Pinus; species Pinus albicaulis. The sequence goes on from CM076580.1 coordinate 602,361,541, forward strand.
GATTGAAGGCAAGCTATTCCTTTCAATTACAATGTAATATTCCTAAAATTAGCATGCAGCTAATTGGAATATTAGATTTTGATTTTTTCACCTAGTAGATGAATAAATGGGAAAATGACCCATATTTAACTTGTATTGACATAAAATCCCTCTTGGTGTGAAAAGGGGATAACTTGGTGGCTGGATTTTTCACTTCCTATGTTTGAATAGGAAAAGGATCATGTTGATTCAGTCAAGTTGACCAAGTCAACAATGCTGCCTAAGAGGGTGTGGCTTGCTTGAGAAGACAACACAGTTTTGGAGGGAAAGGATTCACATGGTGTTGGAAGCCCTAATAGGAGGGACCCAAGGTGAGGAGGCTCACAAACATTATAAGGAGTAAGATGGTAGATTTTTGGGGTTAGCTTATGGATTATTGATCTTGGTATGCTTAGACTATTTGCAGACTCTTGCTGGTTAGCAGAGTTGCAGTGTTGTTCAACACAAGGTATTCCTGCTTAGGAATTCCTTCTTCTTCATTGGGTGATATCTTGGAGGGGTTCTGCTCTTCATTCTCCACATCTGGGCTTGTGGCCTAGCATCATCCTTTAGACACAATGTTATTCCTGTAGCAGGAGACATTGTGTTGTAGGGTGTTGCAATGGGAGACTCATAACACTAGCTCCTGAGCTTATCTTTCAAAGGAGGGAGCTCCCCCTTGCTTTGTAAGATCTGTACAGGAGGTTCCGGAGCTTATTTGACATATTGAAAAGTTTCAAACTCATTTCCCATCCACTACAGCACATTTTACTGGGGAAACTACATCATTTTTTCCAGAGCAGCAGTTGCAGGGTTTGAACCCTTGCTTGTGAGCTCATTCCTTGGAGGAAGGGCCAACCCTTCTCCCAGAAACCTCTGTATTTCATTATTCTTCTATCACTTGTATATTTCAGTCATATTTATTCATTGCTTTATTAAAACCAAATTTTTCATATCCCTATCTACAGATCTACATTTTTGTACATTGTGCTCTCAAGAAACCCTTGTCGAGTTACTCTTATTTTGTATGAAAATGGAGGAATCTCCATTTTCTCAACCATTGATGCATTTTATACTCCAGATCTATTTTGTCTCATCATTTTATGCATAAACCCTCATAAAAATAACGTTTTTCCTGCTTCAGTACTTTCTACATGAGCTAGGCTAAGGGGTTTGGGCTTATTTGAGGCATGTTGACTTGGGGAGATCTATTTATGTTGGCTAGACTGATTTGTTTCACCTCTAATTATGCATGTGAGTTTTTTATCATGTATTCTAAGGGATCCAAGTCCCATCTCTCACTTTTATAGCATTATTTTCTAAAGACAACTGTTTTATGCCCTATATTGTTGCATTTCCCCACTTGGGAAGGAGAATATAGGCCATCTACTTGATGAGGTTCTTTAATCTGTTGGTGAGATGTTATTTTACATGTAATGAGATGATCTACATTACCATGTTCATTATTTTCTGAAACTCCAACTCTAGAATATCTCAAAATATTCTATTTGTTGTAGCCGTTCCAGATTTGGGATATTACAGTGGTATCAGAGCTGCCACCTTGGCTCAACATGTGGATTTCAGATCCATTCAGAAGATAATAATAATAGGAGAAAAAAATGATGGAGAGGATGGTATTACTCTCTTCCATTTTCAGATCTAAGAAGAGCCTCTCCAAGGAGGTTCAACCGATGGAGGAAGAAAGATGCAATGAAACTCTAAGAGGGTTTCAAGAAGAAGAAAGTTGCAATGAGACCTCTAGAATGTTTCAAGAGGAAGAAGAAGACCCATGCACTTCTTGCTCTCATAGAGGAAGTGGAGAGAAAGAAGACCACTTAGAACATGAGACCCTGAGTGGGTATTTGGCAGAATACAAGTGCCAACCTAGGGCTTTCAAAGAGACCCTAGATTTTCCTTAGTTTATTCAAATGAGAGAAGAAATAAGACCATGCAGAAAGAGAATGATGAGAGGCAATAGATTCCTGTTGTCTACATTTGATGGATCACTCAAGAGTGCAGCAAACACTTGAGTGATGAAGCTAGAAGCATTTTTCCTACTACATCTAGTGGTGGAGAAAGAGGCTGTGGAGATTGTTAGCCACCTATAAAATTTGTTATATCAAATGGTGGCTAAATATTTTTTAGCCTTCAAGAAAAAATTCATTTCCAAATTGTGAGTTCTTGAAGTCTTATGATGTCCTTTATCCTTGGTATTAATCTTCACTGTTGTTTCACTATTAGCCCTCAAGGACCTTGCTGTTTACCAAAAGAAAAATTGTTCATGAGGCTCCATTTCCCATCATTTCACTTCTCCATTTTCACCCATTTTTCCCTTTCACAAATCCTTCTAAAAAAAACTTTCATTTTAACCTCCAAAAGCATCAAAACCCTCTTAAAACCTTATATTTCCCCCTTATTTGGTTTTAAAATCCCTTCTTTCATATATCATAACTCTCATTAGGCCTTAATAGTCCTTGTTTTAAGCCTAAAAATAGTCTTTTGCACTATTAAGGCATTAAGCCCCTAAGAGCCTATAACCTTAAGCCCTTCCCTCATATGGCCTAAAGCCCCGCAATCGGGTGCTAAAAGGCATAAAAACCCCATGTTAAAACCTTGCCTTTCCTCTATTTTCCATTCCCCGATGCTATGGTCATGAGAAAATATGGATCGTTGATCCATAGAGATCAACGGCCATTGGGCCTCCCTTCCTCCCCATATATCATTTAACATCCCTTTCCCCTTGCAAAACCTCTTCTTTCTCTTTTTAATCCCGACTGTCCATCCAAAAAATTTGACAATCAGGACTTAACCCGATAATCCGACTTTTCATTTAACCGATTCACCCTGTGAAAAAAATGTTGATGCAACTGTGGTCCCACTACATTCCTCATCCGTGCATATTATCTCCTATCACATGCGATCCGCACCGTCGGATCTACCCTCGATGATCCGACGGACCAAAATCCATATCGCATAATTTTTGGCCCTTCTCCGCAGTGCGTTACTTTCACGCGATAAAAGTGGTTTTAGAAATCCACGTGTCAATTGCTGAAGCATATCGCATTCCAAACGCAAAATACTGCCTACCCCCCAAATGCCACGTGAAAACCTCTGCTGGTTTTCCGAAACCACCCTTCTCCAATTTCGTGCCAAATTCAAATATTTACCTGGTTAGTTGTTTCTGCTAGGGTTTCTTCCTCCACCGCTGCATTTCCCCATCCTCAAGCATTCCTACCGCCTCTGTTAAACCTCTAAAACGTAGTTTACCATATCTGCAGGGTTTGTTAATGATTTTTTTTGTTTTTTGCAGGGTTTAATGGTGGTTATTCTGAGAATTTCCAGAGTCACAGTCAGGTGTCATTTTCAGCCCAGAGTGACAATTTTGTGGCTTTTATCAAAGAAGAAAGGGAACTGTGAGTTTGGAATCCACGTTTAAATCAATTGGATCATGATCCAGGGTTTAACAGAAACCCTCCAATAGCAGAAAGCCACCTGTATAATCAAAGAACAACAAAGTGTACCAGAGTGAAGACCCGAAGATGAAGATCAAGGCTTAATTAAACTTAAACACAGCTCAAGAACAAATTAAAGTGTTTTAAACTAAAACAGAGAAAAATATTAGTAAAGAGGCCTCCACTGCCACATTAGAGGCCATTTTTCCTCTTCAGCTACCAAAATGCCACATGTAGCCTCAATAACTCAAAAGAAGGCATAGTTATTGCCTTAGTGAGTGATATTTTTGTTAAAGACAGCCAAAGTTAGTACTAGCCTGTCTGAAAGAGTTTAAAGTCAACAAAATCTGCCTAGTAGCTAAAAATTAAATAAAAACCAATTAATACATGGAAAATATCAGAGATCTCTCTTGAGCCCCTCAAAGGCAGAGAAGCATTAACTTGTATTAATTGAACCTAGAAACCCTTCCCTTCATTCCACCTCCTCTTTCTTCTATAAATACTTCTGAAGAATATGAGTTGTTGTTGGTTGTTGATGTAATACATGTTTCTCGAGACTTTCTATATGTAAATAGTTTTCAGATGTTGTTGAAGCTCTGTTTGTAATCAAAGAAGTTAGGCTGAGAAGAGAATTTGTTGTTGTACTGAAACATTAGACTTGAAGTATGTAACTAGATTGACATCAATATACAAGTTGATTCGTGGGATCCTGGTCTATACCATTGGTGATGTACCCTTCTTAGTACTTTTTTTCCCCCTTGTGTTTTTCATAAAATTTTCCATTTTTCTCTGATAAATAACAACAAATATAGAGCTAGGATTTACTCTTAGAAGTACCCTACTCTCACTGATAGGATTTATCTTTATGTTTTCCTCCAATTTTGTATTTAAGAATGATTTAGTACTGTCTAAACCAATTAAGGAATGTTGGTGAGTCCATGTCTTACTGTCTAAAACTCTAAAAGTTGTTCTTGAATGATATTTTCATTACATGCTAAGTAGAGTTAAACTAGGAAAGTCTATGGTTTGCCCTGTCTTCTAGTTCTTTCTCCAAAGGTTATTTGAAAGTTTCCCTTAAGAGTATGTTGAAAGTAGGATAGGTTCAAAGTCCTTACTTGATATTAAGCTACACTTTTTTTTCTTATATGTTTTCATCCTTTCTGAAAGTAGTCAAGGGGATTACTTGATTGTTTTTCTAATAAGTTGGCTTTAATACAAGTTTGTCCAAAGAAGTCTATAGTTAGCCCTGTCCTTTGGTTTACTTCCAAACAATTACTTAAAGGATTTTTCTTGTTCAGCAAAGTTAATTAATTCTTGATTGAGTTGTTAGCTTTACTTTGTTCTCAACACTTTAATGTTCCATCCCATCATTTAATCTAAAGAGATCCTTTATTATAGATGACTTGCCCCATGGACCACTCTTGAAAATTGTTGTGCAATTAAAACCTTTTGTGACTCCATAGCCCAATGGATTAAGTGTTTTTTCATATCTATCATATCAACTGAACCTTGTTTTGATTATTCGCAGCTTCACCCCTCTGAAACTCTTTCATTTTCAAGACTTTCCACTCAATTAAAGATCACACCCAACCAAACAAAAAAAAACTATGTTCTTCATAACTAGCCTAAAATCATACTACAAACCTTAAAGATCACATCTTTAAACACATAAATAGAGAGAACCCTCTCTGAATCTAGGATGCCTAGGTCCTCAGATTCCAAAGTGGTTTTGATGTAGGCTCCACAGTGTTTATACTTGCCAATCTTGCAAACTATGAAGGCCTAACATACTGGAGACCATACTGGGGAGTATCTGAGTAAAATCCTTAAAACTAAAAACTCAGTTTTCAGTACAGAAGGAATAGCTTTCTTCAAGCACTACCAAGAATGTTGGTAATCATGATAGGACTTCTCTGAATCAGTGGCAATATAAGTCTTTCTTAGGATTCTTACAGACCCTTATCAAACCTTGAAGAAATCAGCCAGTAAGCCACAGAGTGAACTTTTCTTTGTCTCATCACCATAGCTAAGTATTGAAACAGATTTAGGACACTCTTATAATCCACAGGACTGTAAAAACTCAGAAAACCCAAAAATATTTTAGATTGGTATTCAAACCCATTAATGGTGGTGGACCATAAAACATTTTACCTTATAAACCTAAAAATTTCGACCTGGTGACTCCACAATCCTAAATAGACCTAAATATTCCACTAGGAAACCCTTTACTATCATAACATCATACAAACTCAGTTAAGGAAACTTTAATAATTGAGTTGTCATGTTAAAAGATCAGTTAGCCTAAAAAAGATCTTCATATTTGGGTAAAATTTTCTTATCATTTGGTCTGTAAACATAGCATAGTGGCTTCTAGAAGAGTTCATACTAGAGCCTATCCTGATCCAAACCCTCCTAAGATAGTTGATAATCCAGAAAGTATACTTAGGAAATCTCCTAAGGCTAAAACTTCAGCTATTGTCAGACCAGTCCATAGAGCTAATTATGTTCCTGAAAACCTTACATCTCTACAAGATTCACGAGTTGACTTAAGAAATCCATTCAGAACTAGGTCACTTGATGATATAGATCAGATAGATTTTGAGCCTCCACCTTCATCCCAACACAAAGGTGAATATCCTGGTAGCAAAGAAACTACCCATCCTGATTTCCATTTCATCCATAATTTTGGTTTCTCTCATCCTAGATCTGCTGAACAATCTCTTGCTAATCCATCCACTTCTGTTATCCATACACCCACTGTTCAAACCACTCCATTCCATCAACCCCCTCCCATTTTACATCCTCCACCTGTAAACCCCCCATTTTCCCACAACCTCCTATCATGGCAACATGGTATGCCCCTCTAGTCCTTCCTTTACCTTTAGTCAATCTTCCACATGACTATCAGTCCAAGATACCATTGTATGATGCCAGTAGTGCAAATACTACTTCACAACATGTGGATAAGATGAATGAATATTTTGACAGAAATGAGATTGATGATGAAACTGTCAAACTCAGATTGTTTTCTCAAAGCTTAGGGGGAGAAGCAAGAAAATGGTTTAAAGGCTTAACCCCTCACAGTATTAATGATCTTCAATCTCTCCATCATTCATTCCTAAACAAATGGGAAGTTATAAAAAACCCTCTTCAAATACTTTCAGATCACAACAATCTCAAAATAAACACTAGAGAAAGTGTTCAAATTTATTGCACTAGGTTCAACAGTGTTTATAATGCACTACCCCAGAATTGAAACCTCCTCAAGGCTCAACCTTGGCCAAATTTCCTGAAGGATTTGATCCTGAAATGGCCTATCAGCTAAGAGAAAGAGACCCTTTGACTCTAGAAGACATGCAGAAGGGAGCTCTTGCTGTGGAAGTAAATCTGATTGAGAAAAGAGGTAGGATGAGGAATGAGAAGAAAGTGTCATTTAGGGAGGAAGGTGCACCTTCCACATCTAGTTCAAAAATGGAAAGAATGATGGAGGAAATGATGAAGAAAATGAGCATACTTGAGAGATCACAATCTAGAGAAAACCAATCAACTGCTCAAAACATAAATCAAAGTCATAATTTCAGGAGAAACCAACCTCAAAACAAACCAAGAGACTATGATCAGGAGATTATACCTCCTTTTCATCAAAACTATGTAAGTGAGGTTGAAGAAACAATTGAATAAACAGAGGAAGATAAGATAAACATGTTGGGAGTAGACAATGATAATTTTGATGTTCCTCACAATAGGAAACAAGGTTTATATACACCCTATGATGATGGAAGAATGGAAGATGAAAATTACTATCAAGAGTTGGAAAATGTCATCATGGAGACTCCAAAAGAATATGACCTTAGGAGTAAAAATAATCAGGAAACTCCCAAAACTAAGACCTCTAAAAATTCTGAAAAAAATAGCCATGTGAACAAACCCAAAGTTAAAAAACAAAAAGATAAAACAGTGGCTGTAAATTCTGATCAAAACAAAGAGAAAGGCACTTAAATTAATGAAAAATAGAGTGTAGACCTTAGCAACATTAGTACTTCAGCTAGTGCTCCTACTAAAACAATTTTGACCAATGGAAATAGAGGAAATCAGCAAACTGATTTTGCTGATAAAGTGGTTATTAACAAGGCTGAAACAAACATTGTAAAAAATCAGTTTCCTTTTAGTTTGGAACAGGAAATTGCCAAAATTAAAGTCTCTGTTCCCCTCACTAAATTAGTCACCCAAGATGTCTATAGATCACAAATTTTGAAAGCCTTAAACATAGGAGAAAATAATTACACTCTCAACCTCAATGATGACCAACCAGAGCTCTTATTTGGTCCTAATATTGAAGGAAGATACCAAGAAGTGCCAGTTCCTCCATTTTATGTTAGTTTGAAAATTCATGACAAAATTCTAAACAATGCTATGCATGATTTAGGGGCCTCTCACAACTTAATTCCCAAAGCAGTAATGGAGAGTCTAGGCCTTGAAATCACCAGACCATACAAAGATCTATATTCCTTTGACTCCAGTAGAGTGAAATGTTTAGGTTTGATCAAAGATCTGTGTGTAAACTTAGCTCAAATTATAGCCAAGTGTTTAGTGATGGATATTGTAGTGGCTGATGTACCCCCCAAATATGGTATGCTATTATCAAAATCATGGGGAGCTAAGTTATAAGGAACAATTCAAATGGATATGAAATATGCTACCATCCTTGTTTTTAATCAAAATAGAAGACTTTATAGGGAATCTCACATGCAATACATGGTCAGTAGCCAAGAGATACCAGAAAACTCTCCTCTTTATTCTATGCATACAGGGCTTGACTCATTTATTGTCTTCAATAATGAAACATTTAATGAGAAAGAAACCTTAACTTACTTAGTGGCCACCCCTCACTGTAACATAGTGGTAGACACAGAAAAGGAGGGAGACAAGACAAAAGTATCAAGACAGTTTACCAAATTAGAAGATTACAGCAAACTAATCACAGGTCTAGGGCTACAAAACAGTCATCCATTGGTTGTCAACCTTGAGATTCAAGAGAAGAGTCCTCAACATAATGAAGAACATGAGGAACTAAACCAAATTCAACATAGTACTGGCTTACAAGAACAATCTAAAAGCACACAAGATAAAGAGGAGGGTAGTCAAACTAGTAAATCTGAAACTAGTCCTCTTTGGAGTATGAGTTTTGATGGTTCTCATAGTAAGAATAGTGCAAGTGCAGGAGTGTGGCTTCACAACACAAAGAAAAATCATGCTAAAGGAAACTCATACAAATTGAAATTTCCATGCACAAATAACATAGCTGAATATGAGGCACTCCTTCTAGGCTTGCATTTATTGAAAAAATTAGGAGCCAGAAGGATAATTGTTCATGGAGATTCTAAACTAATAATTAGGAAAATTAATGGGGAATACACTGCAAAACATCCCAGATTGAGAGCCTATAGGAATGATACCCTGGATTTACTCAAAACTTTTGATGAGTATGAACTAACATTTGTCCCCAGAAACCAAAATATGCTTGCCAATGCACTGGCCATTTCTGCTAGTACTTGAAAAAGGCCTTGTGAAAGCAAACAACACACAATTCAAGAGAAATATAGACCAGCTGTCCTAGACAATGAAAAATACTGGCAGGTATTTGAGGGAGATAAACAAATAGAAGAATTTTTACAGTCCATAAATGAATTTGAGCTACCAAGTTCAGATTCAGATTATGAACCAAACTGTCCTATGGAATAAAATTTAATTGATAAAGAAGAAAAGTCTCCAGAGATTGTTGAGATAAATATGTTATCTAATAAACTTAAACATACAATAGAAGTTAGTGCAGATTTAGAAAAATAAGATTTAGAAATGCTTCAATCTATCACACAAACCTTGCCAAAAGGACTGGTCCCATTAGAAGAGTTGTTTGATTTCAATGATGTTGCCAAAAAACCAAAACTGGAACCTGTTGAAACTAAAGTAGAAGAATGTAACATAGGCAGTGAAATAAAGCCAAAAATGATTAAATTGTCTAAAACATTGCCAGCTCACATTGCCGAAAGAGCTCAGATGCATTTTTATGGAGTTATGAGGATATGTTTACGTAGATAATTTAGCATAACATACCCCTCAAAGAAAACCAGAAGCCCTATAGACAAAAATTGCACACAATAAACCCTGCTCAATTACCCTTGGTTGAGAAAGAAATTAAGAAAATGTATGATGCTGGAATTATAGTCCCTGTTAGATATTCAGATTGGGTATCTAATCTTGTGTCAGTTAGGAAGAAAACATGAGAAATAAGGCTTTGTATTAATTTCAGGAACTTAAATAGAGCCTCATTAAAGGAAAACTACCCTTTACCCAAGATGGATCACATTTTACAAAAGGTAGTTGGTTCTACAAGAATTTATTTGCTAGATGGCTTTTCAGGTTACAATCAAATTCTGGTACAGCCTGATGATCAACTCAAAATATCCTTTACCATACCCTAGGGCACTTTCATGTATTTAAAAATGCCCTTTGGTTTAATGAATGCTGGTGCTACATTTCAAAGAGCCATGGATATTGCATTCTCAGAAGAATTAGGCTTCTTCATCATTATTTACCTTGATGAAATCACTGTTTTTTCCAAAACAGATGAAGAACATCTAGAACACTTGAGAAAAGTCTTTGAGAAATGCAGAAAATATGGGTTATCTTTAAATCCAAAGAAAGCAATGTTTGGTCTCCAAGAAGGAAAACTACTTGGACACATCATATCAGAAGAAGGGATAAAGATAGACCCAAAGAGGATTGATGGTATATTGCAAATCAACCATCCTATAAACATCAATTCATTCATTCATTCATTATTAATAGTGTAGCCCCCTATTATGTTAGTGTAGCCCCCCTTATTGTTATTATTGTACCCCTGTAACCCCCATATTGTTATTATTGTGCCCTTACATTATTATTGTTAGGTCGGCTAGGATTACATTGTGGCCCCACTAGGATTATATTGTAGCCCCATGGACTCCTATATATAGAAGGAGGTTTTGTTCATTTGTATCATCCAAGAATTGTTCATTTATGTAATGTATTGGAGGTTGCCCCCTCGAAGTGGCTCATTTCTAAGGCGTTTATATCTCTTTTCTTCTCTTTTGAGTTGGTTACACAACATTTGGTATCAGAGCTTTGGGATTCTAGGGTTTCGCTGCTCCAAACAGGTCATCGTGGCATTTTCGCTATAACTTTTTTTCTACGAAGCTTTAGAAGCTGAAATTTCTAGGGTGCGAAGCTGAAATCTTGAGGAAGGTTGTCTAAAAATTTCAGATCTTGGTTCGCAATATTTGAGGAGATATCATCTGTGGAAGGTAGGTATGTTTCCAGACTCATAAACAGGTCATCGTGGAATTTGCGCTATAAATTTTTTTTTACGAAGGGTCAGAGTCTATTAGAACTCCTTAGAAACATGACCAATATGCTTAAAATAGAAGAAGGAGTTAAATTGACTTTAGAAGCAAAGAAATCATTTGAACTATTAAAAAAAGAATTAACCAAAACACCAGTTCTCATTAGTCCTAATTTTACAAAGGATTTCTTCATTTTTTCATTTGCATCAGAACACACAGTGGCTATTGTCCTATTACAGAAAAACTTGAAGGGAAAAGATCAACCAATTGCATTATTTAGTAAGGCATTAAGAGATGCACCTCTAAAATATAATATCATGGAAAAACAAGCCTTTGCCTTAGTCAAAGTCTTAAAATACTTCATAGTTTACATTTTGCATTCCCACATAATTGCATTTGTGCCAAATTCAGTTGTAAAAGACATTTTAACCCAGGATCCAGATGGAAAAAGAGGAAAGTGGATTGTTGTGATACTTGAATATGATTTAGAAATCAAGCCCAATAAGCTCATAAAACACCAAGGACTAGCAAGATTAATGGCCGAGTCTAATTTTGAAGCTCTCGATATAAACATGTTAGATGCATTAGATGAACAGTAGGAGTTGTCAACTCCCATTATTGAAGATCATTTTCTGTTTTCATCTTGGTATGATGATATTTTATATGTTTTTCTCAATTTAAATACACCTTCTGGTTTGTCTAAAATGAAGGCAATATTTTTAAAGTTGAAAGTTGTTAATTACTACATTTTGGATAAATGTCTATATTCGAAAAATGCTAGTGGATTATTGCTTAAATGTTTGCCTGAGAATGATGCAGATAAGATCAAGCATGAATTACATGAAGGATAATGTGGGGGCCACCTCTATTGGAAGACAACTGCCAATAAAATCCTTAGAGCTAGTTACTATTGGCCCACCCTCTTTCAAGATGTCCACAAAATGATTATTTCCTGTCACAAGTGCCAACTCTTTGAAGGCAAAAGAAAATTGCTTCCTTTACCCTTGCATCCAATCATTGTTGAAGCTCCCTTTCAGTAGTGGGGTCTAGACTTTATTGGGGCAATCCATCTAGCCTCATCTGCCCAACATAGATGGATCCTCACTGCAATAGACTATTTTACCAAATGGATAGAATCCATCCCTTCTAGGCAAGCCACTAACTCTGTCATCATAAAATTCCTTGATAGTCATATCCTCTCTAGATTTGGCTGTCCTAGGAAGATTATAACTGACAATGCTGCTGCATTTGGATCCAAAAGGATGGTTGAATTCTGTCATAAGTATCAGATTTCATTGGGCCATTCTACTGCTTATTACCCACAAGGTAATGGTTTAGCAGAATCCTCAAATAAGAGTTTGGTGAATATAAACAAGAAGTTGTTGGAAGACAATAAGAAATCATGGCACATAAAGCTTGTACATGCACTATGGGCTGACAGATTAACACTTAAGAAATCAATTGGAATGTCTCTCTACCAGCTAGTTTATGGAGCAGATGTAATTTTTCCAACCAGTCTAGGAGTGCCAATCATGAAGCTGATCCAAGAAGTACAGTCTGAGGATGATGATATGACAAGAAGAATAAATCAGACTATACATCTTCAACAAACCAGGGAGGAAGTCTACAATAGAGCACTACACAAGCAAGAAAACATCAATAAGTTGTTTGATAAAAGGACAAAGGCCAGTGATTTCAGCATTGGTGATAAAGTTTTGAAGTGGGATTCCGGGAGAGAAGATAAGGGAAAACATGGAAAATTTGATAACTTATGGCTAGGCCATTATCTCATTCATTCTACTGCTGGTAACAATGCTTATTTATTACAGGAAGTGAATGGAACTGAACTTTTTGGGGGTCCCATCAATGGCAGGATGCTCAAACATTGTTTTTCTTAACTATATTAGTTTGAATCTTTTTCATTTTCCCTCATTGTAAATATAATATCTATCACTGATTTCAAAGTTAGAAAAAGACAAAAACAAAAACAATAAAAATAGAAAAGAGGGAAAAATGAAAACAAGGAAGGTACAACCCCATACCAAAAAAGAGAAATAAAATCTGAAAGTGTGCAAGCTTAAATGCCACTACCACCAGAAACACTTTCTATTCAATCATACAAAAAAATCATGATTGGATAATTTTAAATTTACTGCTAATAGGATAGTGAAGAAGATCTGCCAAACTGCTAAATCTTGGCTTATTAGTAAGGTAGATTAGGATAGAAAAACAAAGGTTCAAACAAGCTGAAATCTTGAACCTATGAGATTGATGAAGAACTGGTTCTAAAAAGCTCAAAACTTGAACTAGAAAAGAAAGAGGAATCAACTCAAACAAAAATAAAACTAGAGATGAAGAAATAATGAAGGATGTTTTTAAATTTTCAGATCTTAAGCCTTCACTATTTTGTTTTAAATTTTCTGAAAATTTTAGTCTATGTGCAGCTTATTTTTATGCCAGATGCCATAGCAAGTCAGATTGCTTAATCCTGGTTTGGCTACTTTTAAATTTCTGTTTTAGAAAATAGAGAATGAAGTCTGTCAGACAGTCTAATCCTGACAGATAGTAGTTAGGTAGAGAAACTTATGAGTTCGATTGCTTAATTTGAACTCATGGAGAAATAAGAGTAGACTTAGACCATTTTTATGTTTTCAATAAAAGAATAAAATGATTGATGAAAAGGTTTGCAAGTCTAAGTGCACCTTCTGAAGAAAAAATGTTAGGAAGTAGGTTGTGTAGGTAGATGTTTGGGAAATAATTTTCTGCTGATATATCAAGTTCTAAGTCATTTTTGTTAGCAACTGATAAAAAATATTATCAAAGTGCAAGGCACCGATCAACTTCCAGAGAAAATTGTCTGAAGTTCTTGACACCTTCAAGAAGATGCCATCCCCATGTGGAGCCACTATTAGCCACGTATAAAATTTGTTATATCAAATGGTGGCTAATTATTTTTTAGCCTTCAAGAAACAATTCATTTCAAAATTATGAGTTCTTGAAGTCTTATGATATCCTTTATCCTTGTTATTAATCTTCACTGTTGTTTCACTATTAGCCCTTAAGGACCTTGTTGTTTACCAAAAGAAAAATTGTTCATGAGGCTCCATTTTCCATCATTTCACTTCTCCATTTTCACCCATTTTTCCCTTTCACAAATCCTTCTAAAAAAACTTTCATTTTAACCTCCAAAAGAATCAAAACCCTCTTAAAACCTTATATTCCCCCTTATTTGGTTTTAAATTCCCTTCTTTCATCTATTGGAACTCTAATTAGGCCTTAATAGTCCTTGTTTTAAGCCTAAAAACAGTATTTTTCACTATTAAGGCATTAAGCCCCAGAGAGCCTATAAGCTTAAGCCCTTCCCTCATATGGCCTAAAGTCCCACAATCGGGAGCTAAAAGGCATAAAAACCCCCATGTTAAAACCTTACCTTTCCTCTATTTTCCATTCCCCAACGCTATGGTCCTGAGCAAATATGGACTGTTGATCCATAGAGATCATGGCCATTGGGCCTCCCTTCCTCCGCATATATCATCTAACATCCCTTTCCCCTTGCAAAACCTCCGCTTTCTCTTTTTAATCCTGACCGTCCATCCAAAAAATCCGACAATCGACACTTGACTTGATAATCCGACTTTTCATTTAACCCATTTGCCCCGCGACAAAAATGCTGACACAACTGTGGTCCCACTACATTCCTCTTCCATGCATATTATCCCTTGTCGCATGTGATCCACACCATCGGATCTACCCTCGATGATCCGACGGACCAAAATCCATATCGCATAATTTTTGGCCCTTCTCCGCAATGCGCTACTTTCATGCAATAAAAGTGGTTTTAGAAATCCACGTGTTAATCGTTGAAACGTATCACGTTCCAAATGCAAGATATTGCCTACCCCCAAAATGCCACACGAAAACCTCTACCAATTTTCTGAAACCACCCTTCTCCAATTTCGTGCCAAATTCAAATATTTACCTGGTTACCTGTTTCTGCTAGGGTTTCTTCCTCCACTGCTACATTTCCCCATCCTCAAGCATTCCTACCACCTCTGTTAAACCTCTGAAATTTATTTTACCATATCCTCAGGGTTTCTTAATGATTTGTTGTGTTTTTTGTAGGGTTTAATGGTGGCTATTCTGAGAATTTCCACAGTCATAGTCTGGTGACATTTTTGGCCCAGAGTGACGATTATGTGGCTTTTATCAAAGAAGAAAGGGAACTGCGGGTTTGGAATCCATGTTTAAATCAATTGGATCATGGTCCAGGGTTTAACAGAAACCCTCCAATAGCAAAAAGCCACCTGTATAATCAAATAACAACAAAGTGTATCAGAGTGAAGCCCCGAAGATGAAGATCAAGGCTTAATTAAACCTAAACACAACTCAAGAACAAATTAAAGTGTTTTAAACTAAAACAGAGAAAAATATCAGTAAAGAGGCCTCCATTGACACATTAGAGGCCATTTATCCTCTTCAGCGACCAAACTGCCCCCTGTAGCCTCAATAACTCAAAAGAAGGCATAGTTATTTCCTTAGTCAGTGATATTTTTGTTAAAGACAACTAGAGTTAGTGATAGCCTGTCTGAAAGAGTTTAAAGTCAAAAAAATCTGCCAAGTAGCTAAAAATTAAATAAAAACCAATTAATACATGAAAAATATCAGATATCTACTCTGTTGAGCCCCTCAAAGGCAGAGAAGCATTAACTTGTATTAATTAAACCTAGAAACCCTTCCCTTCATTCCACCTCCTCTTTATTCTATAAATACTACTGAAGAAGATGAGTTGTTGTTGGTTGTTGATGTAATACTTGTTGCTCGAGAATTTCTGTATGTAAATAGTTTTCAAAGGCTGTTGATGCTTTGTTTGTAATCAAAGAAGTTAGGTTGAGAAGAGAAGTTGTTGCTGTACTGAAACATTGGACTTGAAGTATGTAACTGGATTGACATCAATATACAAGCTGATTCATGGGATCTTGGTCTATACCATTGGTGATGTACCCTTCTTAGTACTTGTTTTCCCTCTTATTTTTTTCATAAAATTGTCCATTTTTCTCTGATAAAGAACATCAAATATAGAGCTAGGATTTACTCTTAGAAGTACCCTACTCTCGTTGTTAAGCTTTATCTTTATGTTTTCCTCCAATTGTGTATTTAAGAATGATTTAGTACAGTCTAAACTAGTTAAGGAATGTTGGTGAGCCCATGCCTTACTGTCTAAAACTCTAAACATTGTTCGTGAATGATATTTTCATTACATGTTAAGTAGATTTAAACTAGGAAAGTCTATGGTTTTCCCTGTCTTCTAGTTCTCTCTCCAAAGGTTATTTGAAAGTTTCCCTTAAGAGTATGCTAAAAGCAGGATAGGTTCAAAGTACTTACTTTATCTTAAGCTACACTTTTTTTTATTATCTGTTTTCATCCTTTCTGAAAGTAGTCAAGGGGATTACTGGATTGTTTTTCTAATAAGTTGGCTTTAATACAAGTTTTTCCAAAGAAGTCTATGGTTAGCCCTATCCTTTTGTTTAATTCAAAATAGTTACTTAAATGATTTTTCTTGTTCAGTAGAGTTAATTAATTCTTGATTGAGCTGTTAGCTTTACTTTGTTCTCAACACTTTAATGTTCCATCCCATCATTTAATCTAAAGAGATCCTTTGTTATAGATGACTTGCCCCGTGGACCACTCTTGAAAACTGTTGTGCAATTAAAACCTTTTGTGACTCCATAGCCCAATGGATTAAGTGTTGTTTCATACCTATCCTATCAATTGAACCTTGTTTTGATTATTTGCAGCTTCACCCCTCTGAAACTCTTTCATTTTCAGGACTTTCCACTCAATTAAAGATCACACCCAACCAAACGAACAAAAACTATGTTCTTCATAACTAGCCTAAAATCATACTTCAAGCCTTAAAGATCACATCTTTAAAAACATTAATAGAGAGATCCCTCTCTGAATCTAGGATGGCTAGGTCCTCAGATTCCAAAGTGGTTTTTACGTAGGCTTTTTCAGAGTTTGTACTTGCCAATCTTGCAAACTACGAAGGCCTAACAAAGATCTCAGCACTGCACTTGGAGGGCAAGGTAAGCTCTTGGTGGATGAGCCATGAAGGCCATGCAAGAGTATGTACTTTTGTTGATTTTATTCATGAAGTAATCAGGAGATTTGATAATAGGAGACTAGAGGAGGAATATTCCTCTTCTCCACTTGAGGAGCCTTGTACCAGCGTTGTCACATTCATGGAGGGGCAGCCATCTATAGCAGTAATTGGATCAGCCAAAACATTGAAGAGGGGAACTCCTGTAGCCCTACAAGAGGTTCCCAAGACTCACCAAGGTATGCATGCATCTCCATTTTTTATTATTTCAGAAAATCTTATGGAGAACCTTGGAAGTTGGTCCTCACATGGTCAAGGATCACAACACATAGCTGTGGTGGTGCAGCAAGCCTGCACTGCGCTGTGTGACCTTATAAGGATGAGAATTCATTCCTTTTCACCTTATTTGAGTTGCATGTAGCATGAGGAGTTAGGGTGCAATATGGTGAGAGGCATGATGAATGTTGTGCCACTTTCTGTTGGTGTTTGGTCTTCAACATACTTGGATTCTTTTGGATCCAAGAGGATCATTGATGAGAGGTCTTTCCTAAAATATCTCCAAGGGGTTACATCTCAACTTCCCATGAGGTGTAAGGAGGAATATTTGCTTTGGGAGATTGGCAGTCTTCATTGGGAAGATACCAAAGGAGAAAATGATTGGAGGCATCCACATTTGGATGAAGAGTATTCTTCTCAAAAAGAAGACATGAAGATCCATCTTTCAAAGGAGGACCAAGATCTAAGGTCTCCTATTGATGGTGAGGAATTTTCCATCATTGAAGGAAAGGCTAGGGGTGATAGCGTAGTCATGATAAAGGCATCTCTAGCATTTCATGAAGAAGGAGAAGGAGCAACTGCTTGAATAAGAGAAGCTCTTTCATTCTTGCAAGGAGTTTCAAAGAGTCTCACATGTATAAATTATGGCACAATCCATGAGCATCATGTGCCATCAATATCAGATGGTTAGATCCTATATACTACAGGACATGAAGAGGAGGGCAAGCTTCATTGGGAAAGAAACATTCTCCCCTCTTTATTTCAACAGAGTGATGTACTAAGAAGGCATGAAGATATAGGCAAGGAAAGCCAGGACACATCAGTCCATACATCTTTCTATTATGATCTATGCCTTGATGTCTCCTTACTTGGAAGAATCCCCCTAGGGAAACTCCTTGATGGAAAGAGCAAAGTGTTCTCTCAACCTTGTACAGTGATACATTTGGCCAAGAGAGGAACTATCACAGCGCTGGAGACTTTGGGTAAGAAGAATGCTTATGAAAAGCACATTTTACTTTATGATTGCATGTATTCTTTTGCTTTACATGTGTAGGCCACGACTCTTAAAAAGAGTGTCTTACCATATAAGCTTCATGGCCAACTATGGGCCAGGACTATTTCCAAATATTGTAACTCCCTTGATAGGCTAAGGGAGGTTTTGCAGCATGATGGGTGCTTCCATAAAGCACCAAATATAAATTTCACCTTCAGCCATGGTGGAATGATAAGGGCAGCAAGTAAGTGGCACCTAAACCACTTACCACATCTAGATCTAAAGCAGGGATGAGATGACCTGCGCTAGTTTCTAGTGGGTGAATATGGGTATCACCGAAAGTTTTTGAATTTCTTGTCTCATGCCTTATATCTCAAGAAAGGAATGCATAATATGGAGGCATGGTTGCTTTGGTTGAAAAGAAGAGAGTATGGGCAGAAATTCTCCCATACTTTTCATGATATTTCCAGAGAGGAGGGAGGCACATTCATGGTGCAAGGAGGCTACCCTTTTGCATTGGAGGATTATGAAGAGCTTCCATGTAGGAAGGAGATCTTCTTACATAGCAGCATGATGGTAGATGGATTTGGAATATGGAATTTCAAAGGAAGAAGTCATGGAGTGACAAGAGCCTTGTTACTAAGGCCTACAATGTTGTCACTTGAGAGCATGTTTTTATTGATGAAGTGTTCCAAAGGGAGTATGCACCCTCTCCTCTTGCAGATTGTTATGAGGAGGTTCTCATGGGAGGACTCACTCATGGACCTCACCTTCAGCTCACACATGATGCATGTTAGGAAATACATTTATGTGCTTGTTGATTACTCTATTGAGTATTTGTATTTTCTCACCATATGTAAACAATGAATTTCTCCACAAGAGAGCAAGATTAATTTTGGGTTTCATGGTCACTTTAGGGCAAAATTTTGTAATGTTAATAACCCATCTCTACATGACTTTGGGCAAGTGTTGTATTGCTTTTATTGTACACAACTGGTATATATTGCTACTTACTACTCCATAGTAGATGAGCTAACATGCATAGCTGCAAATTCTTCGAAGACCAACTTGCCACTTGATGCTTTGAATCAGCAGTTGAAAGGCCTACGCTGCATCCACCAGAGATACTATGTGTATAATCCAAACTTGCACATAAGCTTTAGCCATTTTCTGATTTGGATGCCATATGTTGATGATGTGCCATTCATCTTGTATGAATTGGTTTGGGTTGGCATGGCTCAAGACTTTAGAGGAAGGGTCCTTGGAGGCTCAATATTCTTCTTGTCATTGGAGGGAAATCATGTTGCAGCCCAAGATCAGCATGCCCTCTACACTTATCATAAGAGGAGAGGAGGACAAAGTGGGATAGGCCCTCTTGCCTATCATGTTCATTTATTCATCCGACCTACACTTCAGGAGCCAAAGGTGGAGGAGATTCTGCATGAGTTTCCATGCGGGAGGGTGACTCATTTCATATGGATGATAGCTTGGGGGTGGAGGATTCACTAGGGAATGAGGATTTCCCATGTAGTTCATACTCAATTCCTTGAGAGGACCTCTAGATAGCACATATTTGTCTCCTTGAGCATGTTACTTTTCCACGAGGATAGCCATTAGGGGTGTGCACCAAATGCTGAATTGCTTTGCTTGGGAGAGGCACTATGGAGTTAATTGTTGATACACATCTTATTCTTTGGAGAGCTTATCATATGAGGGTGCTACAGGAGGAGGGAAGGAGATTTTCTAGTTCTATCCTTGCAGTTTCTTGAGGACAAGCAACATTTTGTAGGGGGGGACTGTAATATTCCTAAAATTAGCATGCAACTAATTGGAATATTAGATTTTGATTTTTGCACCTAGTAGATGAATAAATGGGAAAAGGACCCATATTCAACTTGTATTGACATAAAATCCCTCTTGGTGTGAAAAGGGGATAACTTGGTGGCTGGATTTTGCACTTCCTATGTGTGAACAGGAAAAGGATCGTGTTGATTCAGTCAAGTTGACCAAGTCAACAACACTTCCTAAGAGGGTGTGGCTTGCTTGAGAAGACAACGTAGTTTTGGAGGGAAAGGATTCACATGTTGTTGGAAACCCTTATAGGTGGGACCCAAGGTGAGGAGGCTCGCAAACATTATAAGGAGGAAGATGGAAGACTTTTGGGGTTAGCTTATGGATTATTGATCTTGGTTTGCTTAGACTATTTGCGGACTCTTGCTAGTTAACAGAGATGCAGTGCTGTTCAGCACAAGGTATTCCTGCTTAGGAATTCCTTCTCCTTCATTGGGTGATCTCTTGGAGGGGTTTTGTTCTTCATTATCCAAATCCAGGCTTGTGGCCTAGCATCCTCCTTCAGCCATAGCATTATTCCTGTAGCAGGGGACATTGTGCTGCAGGGTGTTGCAGTGGGAAACTCATAACACCAACTCCTGAGCTTATCTTTTAGAGGAGGGAGATCCCCCTTGCTTTGTAAGATATGTACAAGAGGTTATAGAGCTTATTTGGCATCTTGGAAAGTGGCCAATTCAGTTCCCATCCACTACAGCGTAGTCTACTGGGGAAACTGCGTCATTTTTTCCAGAGCAGCCATTGCAGGGTTTGAACCCTTACCTGTGAGCTCATTCCTTGGAGGAAGGGCCAACCCTTCTCCTAGAAAGGTCTGTATTTAATTCTTCTTATATCACTTGTAAATTTCAGTCATATTTATTCAGTGCTGCAGTAAAACTATGTTTTTTAGATCCCTATCTGTAGATCTGCATTTTTGAACATTGTGCTCTCAAGAAACCCTTGCCGAGTTACTCTTATTTTGTATAAAAAGGGAGGAATCTCCATTTTATCTTCCATTGATGCATTGTATACTCCAAATATATTTTTTCTCATCATTTTCTGCATAAACCCTCATAAAAATAATGTTTTTCCTGCTTCAGTACTTTCTATATGAACTAGGCTATGGGGTTTGGGCTTATTTGAGGCATGTTGACTTGGGGAGATCTGTTTATGTTGGCTAGAGTGATTTGTTTCACCTATAATTCTTCCTGTGAGTTACATATCATCTATTCTAAGGGATCCAAGTCCCATATCTCACTTGTATATCATTATTTTCTGAAGACAACTATTTTATGCCCTATATTGCTGCATTTCCCCACTTGGGAAGGAGAATATAGGCCATCTACTTGCTGAGGTTATTTCATCTACTGGTGAGATGTTATTTTAAATCTAATGAGCTTATCTACATCACCATGTTCATGATTTTTTGAAGCTCCAACTTTAGAATATCTCAAAATATTCTATTTGTTGTAGTTGTTCTAGATTTGGGATATTACATACAACTCAGAAACTCTTGAGGGTTTGGTTGTCCTTGCAAGCTGCAGCAAGTTTATATTAGATATATTCATATCTAATACATTTCAGTACCCTTTTTCAGTGGAGGAGTCTTGTGCTCTATTGGAGGAAGTGTATTGAAGTGATTGAGCTTCATTTCTTGATCTTGGCATGTGGCCAGGTGATATCTATACCCTACAACGCATTTTCTATTCTATATTTGTGTTATTCTTGTAGGAGTTGTTGCAAGTAGTTTGGGTGCACTATTTGGAGATCTGGTTTCTGAGTGTTGGGGATCTGCCCTTCACTTTGAGGTCCGTTGGAGGAGATCTACATATTGTACATTTCATATCTGCATATTCTGAATACATTAGAATTTATGAATATTTCTACAGATCTTCTTTCTTAGATCTTAGATCTATTGCTTATCCTTGGTGTAATGCTCAAAACCCCAAGGGGATCTAAAAGAGGAGCCTTTCTAGTGCATGGATCTGACTTTTTATGTATAGATCTGCTCTAGATATGACATGTAATCCAAAACAGTTTGCAGCCTAATAAAATAACATTGTCAAGGCAGTTTCAGTCTATTCATGTGGTTGTAACACCTCTTTTGAGGAAATTTCTTCTTTTTATGTCTTGTATTTCCAGCTATGTATTTCATGAGCCTCATTATACAATTATCTTGCTGCTGTAAATACTATTGAAGAACATTTTATTGGCCTCCTACCCTTGCTATAAGTGAACTGCGTTATTTCATTGTTGTATTGTTCATACAATGTTGCAGTCTTATTCTTGGGTATTTTCCAGCTATACTAGGTGTGGGAGATCTGTTTAACCCACCTAGAAATATTTGTTCCTGTTCCCTTCTTGGATTTGGGTCTTATATTATCAGATCTAAGGGATCCAAGGGCTCAATTCCTATTCTATATCAGCCATTTCTGAAAAATGTGTTTTTTAGACATGCCTAGCTAGCAGTCCCAATTTGGGGATATTATAGTGGTATCAAAGAAACTATCTTGGCACAGCCTGTGCTTTCTTATTGAAGAGACAATATGTATTTTCATGGAAATAAAATACCGATGAAGAAATTTTGTTACATTGAAGACACAAAAGAAAAGGGTAAGATCCCTTTTACTGGAAGTTTGCAAAGAGAAGAGTTATCTAAAACTCTTTCTCAAGCTTTGAATGAAATGAAAGAATAAATCTGGGGAATGAAGAATGAAATACATGCAGATCCTTTGAAAAGGTTTCCACATGAAGGAAGCCCCACATGGGTGTGAGCATTCAGCCACATCATCAGATTTACAACACTCTATCAGCCACTTTTTCATGAAGAAGAGGAAGAAGAAAGGAGATGTGCCAAAGAGGGAGACTCTTGGTGATTATTTGCAGGAGTATAAGGCTCAATCTAAGGGGTTCAAATATCACTTGAACTTCCAAGGGTTTTGCAAGATCAAGGAGGAAGGAAGAAGCAAGCAACATGGTGTGAGTATATTCTTCTTATCTAATTTTGATGGATCACCTAAATGTCCAGCTAGGGCTTGGGTGAAGGAGCTACACACCTATGTGCAGCAACATCAAGTCTCAATAAAGGAAGCCATCAAAGTAGCAGTGCTGCATCTTGAGGGTAAGGCTTATGCTTGGTTTTTGTTTGAGTCTTTTTCCTTAAATAATGCAAATACATCTACCTATGCAAGGTTCATTAAAATAGTAGTGGAAAGGTTTGATGAAGGTTCTTATGAAACACCTTCTATGGAGTCTATCAAACCAAATCAAACAAAAATTTTTCATGAATTGGAAGGGTCCTTAAATTCAGCTCCATTTCAGAAACCCATTGAAGGGGATGGAAACTTGTATGATTTTTTCCCAAGGGCAAAGTCCCCATTGCATGAAGATCTTTCTTTCGAAGAGGAAGACATGGAGATTCCTCCTTCAAAAGAAGACCAAGATCTAAGGTCTCTTATTGATGATGGGGCATTTTCAACTATGGAAGAGAAGGTTGGAGATGATAACACAATCATGACAAGAGCACATCTAGGACCTCATGAAGAGGAAGATGGAGCACTTGCTCCAAAGAAAGAAACTCTTGCACTCTTGCAAGAAGTTCCAAATAATCTCACATATGGATATTGTGGCATAATCCATGTGCATCACGTGCCATCACCATCAAATGGTGAGATATTGAAGATAGAAGAAGGAAAAGAGGAGGGCAAGCATCACATGATGAGGATAATATACCCCTCTCTTTTTCAGAAGTTTGATGTACAAAGAAGGAAAGAGGATTTATGTAATGAAGGCAAGGACAAATCTATCCACACACATACACATCCTGCTCTATGCCTTGATGTCTCTTTAAATAGAGGCATTCCACCGAGGAGACCTCCTGATGGGAGGAAAACTAAAGTGTTCTCTCAACTATGGGCAGCATATACATACTTGGCTAAGGAAGGAGCTTTGGGAGAAACTAGCACAGCGCAAAGAATCTTTCATGGATTCAAAGAAGAGATAAGCAATTTTATGAATTGGAAATTGCTATCTCCCACTCCGTTATTTGCGCTGAAAAGGGAGAATTTAGAAGTATATGATGGCATAGACATGATGTCACATGGAAACTCCACATCCTTTGGGTAGCCAATGATATTTTCATTCACAAAAGAGATTTTTGAACATGACAAGAGGATATCAACACTCTTGCATGCATGGGCCACATGTAGGAGTTTTTGGAAGACAAGGACTTTCCAAGGGGAGGTTGACTTCCATCTACTCCAATATTTTCTAGAGCAAGATCAGCTGCAAAGTGGGTAGCAAAATAAAGTTGATATTACTCCAACATGTGACTTTGACATCAAGAATGTCAAAGAGGAGAGCCATGCTATGACAGGGACTTCATTTCACATTTCTACAGTGCTGTCATTGTTGGGGAGCCAAGATCCTTATTTGGAATCCCAAATTTTGATGGAATACTCCAAGGACCATTTCACATGTAAGGTTCTTGATGGGCAAGTAATGGATGCGAGGTATAAAGTAGTTGAGGGAGTCATTTATTCTTGAGGTCAGATCCATTTTTCTAGAGACTCCAAGCTTAAGGAGAAACTACTTAATGCAGCCTATGAGATCTTGCTTTCAAAACCCACTAGTTTCATTAGAGCATATCATACTATCCTAGATGGATTCATGTGGGAGAATTTCAAAGAGGAGATGCACTCTCATATGAAGAAGTGCATAGATCATTTGTGTAATGTTCCAAATGGGGAAAAATAGGCACAGTAGGGAATATCTTGAGATATTCCACTATGGGATCACATCAGTATGGAAAAAACACCAGAAAATTCTAAACCAGAGATAGACTAGTAGGGAATTTACTGATTATATCACCTCTAAGGAGAGGGTGAAAACTAGAGGCTTCCTGGCCCATTCCAGACTCTGTCTATAGAAGACTGATGAAACACAGAAAGTGTGGGAATGACACACTCCTCTTGGATTTTTCTTCCCTTAGGAACCTTAGATATATATATCTAAATAATGGATCCAAAGAGAAGCAAAAACCAAATAAGGGATAAGCGAGAAATTCCACTCTCAGGAAAATCTGCAATAGGATCAGTGGGAATGTTGTATAAGAGAAATGGTGAAAGAATAATGTTGACCAGGGATGGGTTCTCTTATTATAGGTTGTTTGGGACTTCCATGCTGAATTTCAGGAAAAAAAATGGGTTTGATGGCCTTAAACAGATCTCCCACAAAGCTGACTAGTTAAAAATCAGCTAAGGAGAAGAGCTAATGGAATGAAGAAGAACCCACTTCAGAATTGTGCAGTTTCAGTAGAGAGTCACTAGAAATAATAAATCAGACATATATTACAGTATAGAAGTAGAAAATCATACTTTAAATGAGTTCCTTAAGAAGTACAATGAATTTCATGAGGAAATAAGCAATAAATCTTCAGAAATAGGAGCTGCAATATATGTAGAAAGTGCAGAAATGAATAGACAACGTCCTTCTTAGTGTGCTTCAGTAGTAAAATGTTAGATTAAATATCTACAGAAAATTCATGGCTGAAACATCAAATCCATATCAGATCTGGAAACTACTCAGCCTTCTAATCAAGATCCCCTTGGGGTTTTAACCAAATATTGCATAACAAGATGTAGATCTAACTTTTTGTACACAGAACTGCAGAAAGATTCAGTAATTTCTAAAGATGAATTTATTCATAATATACATCAGATATGAGCATGAGATATTAGCAAGCTACTTCATTAATATTCAAGGTGAGAGGCAAGCCTTAATCACCAGAAACAAGTACAATGAGAGATATACAACTTGCAGTAGAAGCAGTACATAAAATAAAATGTTAGACAAAGGAGACTGCGCAGTAGCTTGAGATGAATGTTACAATAGGTAAAATATACAGATCTGAAATGAAAATATAACATAGATCCTCTTCCGGGTGGTCACAAGACACCCTCCCTGAGAGAAATCCCTCAAAACTACTAGATCCTTGCAGATCTAGAATTCCCACTTACTACACTTGCAGCAGCAGCAAAACCCTCAGTGAGCCAGCGTTGTCTATGCAAGTATAGCTTGGCCTCCAACTTGATAGTGGTTCAATATAGCACACTTCCCTCCAAGAGCTACTCAAAGAAGGATAGGGGATTCCTAAACAGGAGATCCTCTCTTTCTCTTGCTAAACAACAAAGAGAAATGGAGTTGCCTCAACAATCTCAGAAAATGAAATATGATCAACAACCTCCTCATGAGCCTTCATCCTCCTTTTATAACATTTAAGTCTCTTGGAAAACCCTAAACCACTTCCATATTTTGGCTCCTTTCACACTCGGAAACCCCTTCTAGAACTGTGTAGTCCATCAAGGATGTTCATTGAACCTAGACAACGTTGTTGACTTGGTCAAATAGGATCTCCTTTGGTGGTCTTGGCTCTTTCACACCTACAAGATTTTATTCCAGTGGCCTAAATATGTCTCTTTTCACATGGCACTAATTTATTCTTGATTTTCAAGAGGATTATACATCCTTCGTTACAATTTATTCATTAAACATGAAATACAAAATAAATAAAGCAAAATTAATGTTCCAAATTAGCTGAAGCTAATTTAGGAACATTACAGTCTCCCCCTCCCAAATGCTTCTCATCCTCAAGAAACTGTAAGGGTTCTGCAAAACTTCTCCTTCTTCTCTTGTGGCCTCCTCATCAAATAGTCTCCTCCATTGCTCTGAATTTTCTGCAATATCTTTGTCTTCTCAATGGTCCTTCCTTAATATGCAAGTTTTCCCTTGATGAATAAACTCAAAGGCTCTCATCATGAATAAATGGAAGTTGTTGTGGAAACCTTCTTGCTGATCCATGGCCTCCTCAAGATAGAAGTGATCTCTATCATGGGGTTTTCATGATCCATGAAAGACTCCCATCTCCATGCTATCATCAAAATAAAGTGGATCACCTCCAAGCTTGGAAATCCATAGAAGATCTCCTTCCCAACACATATGAGAGGCATGTCACCAACCATCATATGGCTCACTTTATAAAGAGACAAGCGATTCATCATAGTGGCCATACAAAATCTCATGCTCCCATGGAAGCATGAAATGCAAAAAGAATGGGGAACTCCTTCCCCCAAGGGCACATTCAACAAGTGTGCCTTTCCTCTAACTTTTCCCCCAACAAAGATAAGGACATCTTCAGCTTGTGGGATCATGATTAGAAGCATGCTAGCTACCATGTGTGATAGATAAGAAGGAAGATGTTCCCTCATGTGCAACCAATGCAGTTTTACCCTTAACTACCATAGAATAAGATATGACAAGTGCCACCCCCAACACTTGTTTGCTGCCTCTTGTCTTTGGAATGCTTGGAGAATGTACATCATGGTTGGAGTAAAAGAAACACACCATGAGGAATATAATAGCTTTCCAAGATTCTTCAATAAATGGCCTACATCAACATAGTTCATGGCCTTAGATGGCCCATGAAACCCATCATACTTAGTGCCCCATCTTGGCACCATGCCCTGCAAATGAGTGTTAGAAAAATATAAGCATATAGGAGATACAAAATAATTGTCAAGAGGATGAGCCTCTCTATATACTTGTTTTGCATCAGTGGGGTAACTCATGGATGAGTTCCCTCTCACACTCAAAGAATAAGGAGGTGTTAATGGTGGCTCCTCCCAAGAGCTATGTTCCTCCTCCTCTACCAAGTAGTTCATGCACTTCCTCATATGAGAGTACACATATTCTTTGTATCCTTCCCATATGAATCCCCCCAGGAGAGTATGATATGCTTTGAAAAAACCAGTGGATTTGGAAAGTAGGATTTCAAGATCACACCTTCTCTTTCCCCCTCCATGAAGGAATCACTGAAAAAATGTTGAAGCTCTGATGATATGGCTGAGTGCACATATCCATGAGATGAGGATTCATAATGTTCCTCATGCACAGATCTTGTAGATCTGATTAGAAGATCTTCTTTTTGAAACTCCTTGGGAGCTTCACTGCTGCTTCTCTTTTCTTCTTTCACATCCTCCTTGGGGAGGCTCTTCTTAAATCTAAAAATAGATGAGATTAAACTCATATTCTTCATGTTTCCCTTGCTCTTTATTTCACTAATAGCTTGATCTCACAGGCGGAGCCAAAGATCA
This sequence comes from Pinus albicaulis, assembly GCA_034641835.2. Taxonomy (NCBI): domain Eukaryota; kingdom Viridiplantae; phylum Streptophyta; class Pinopsida; order Pinales; family Pinaceae; genus Pinus; species Pinus albicaulis. The sequence continues at coordinate 602,389,740 of CM076580.1, forward strand.
TGCTTTGATACCACTGTAATGTTCCAAATGGGGAAAAATAGGCACAGTAGGGAATATCTTGAGATATTCCACTATGGGATCACAACAGTATGGAAAACACACCATAAAATTCTAAACTAGAGATAGACTGGTAGGGCATTTATTGATTATATCACCTCTAAGGAGAGGGTGAAAACCAGAGGCTTCCTGGCCCGTTCCAGACTCTGTCTATAGAATACTGATGAAACACAGAAAATGTGGTAATGAAACACTAATCTTGGATTTTTATATCCTTAGGAACCTTAGATCTACAGATCTAAAGAATGGATCCAAAGAGAAGCAAAAACAAAATAAGGGAGAAGCAGGAAATTCCCCTCTTAGGAAAATCTGCAATAGGCTCAGTGAGAACTTTTTATAAGAAAAATGGTACAAGAATAACATTGACCAGCGCTGGGTTCCCTTATTATAGGTTTTTTGGGATCCCCATGCTGAATTTTAGGAAAAAAAAATGGGTTTAAGGGCCTTAAAAAGATCTCCCACGAAGCTGACTAGTTAAAAATCAGCTAAGGAGAAGAGCTGATGGAATGAAGAAGAACCCACTTCAGAATTGTGCAGTTTTAGTAGAGAGTCATTGGAAATCAGATATAAGATATATATTATAGTATAACAGTACAAAATCAGACTTTCAATGAGTTCCTTAAGAAGTATAATGAATTGCATGAGGAAATAAGCAAGAAATCTTTAGAAATAAGAGCTGCAATATATGTAGAAAGTGTAGAAATGAATAGACAGCTGTTGGGCAGTGAAAAAGGTATGAAATTACTATGTATATTCTCATTATTTTACTATATACATACTCCTTTTTACCTTGGGAAGGTAATTTATTACGATAATTATGATAAAATTGGAGAGGTTTATGTTTACTGTAAAAAGATGACTAAATGTTGCTTTTTCTTGATAAAACAGGAATTAGATGAAGTGAAAAAATGTACCAAAGATGAAGCTGAGATCAATGTAACTGCTACTACATCAGCGTTGAAACACATCCAGCCAAAGACAAGGAGATCTGAACGGATTGCTAAAAAGAGGCAGGGGACAGCTCGACCTCGGTCAAAGTAAACAAGATGATAACTAAACGAAGGGGAGTGAATCCCTTAGGATCCTTCGATCCTGATGGATCACTGTTCAAACTCATATTATTCCTTGTCTTGTTCATCAGGGTCTAATATATAATGAAACATCCTTTAGTGGTGAAAGAGTCAGTCAGTTGGTCGAAAGTTCTTATATTCAGACATTTCCTCTGTAATATTATGTTTTATTGACTCTTGGCTTTAAGAGAACAGTCTCTATAATAATTTATGTTCAATTAATATCAAACACGCGTTTAGTTTCATCTCTTAAATTTTGAAGTAGCCTAGCAGTATTTCACTGGCACTAAGGGCCTGGTTCTGGTGGAATTACCTTGTTGTTTGTATTCTTAATCTTTTCTTACCGTTGTGTGAAGTTGTGTTTAATGTTTATTTCAATTACAGAGTTGATTGACTGTTGCTAGATTGAATATAGATTCATTAACAAATTGCATTGCTATTTTATCCTTTGCAAGAAGTACATTCATTGTTCAATTATCTTGCTATTATTATAAAAGCTTTGATGTTCTATATCTGACTCTAGTTGCTATTCTATTAGTTTATGATTTTTTATAATTGATTGTTGCGTAGTATTCACTGTCGACGGGATTGGAGTATTGAGATTAGTTGTTTGATTGCGCTTAGAATTATAGTTGTTGTTCAATTCATGTTGTTGTTCCATTTCAGTTTATTGTTTACTTTTGATTTATAGCTTCAGATTAGCAGATAGATTAATTACAGTTGCTGTGAATGCATAGGAATTACGAGTTGTTGTTCCTTTCTAGCCTTTGCAGTTCCTTTCAGTTATCTTTATCAGCAAATAATTCGAGCTTGATTTCATTTCTATTGCTTTAAGAACAAGACCACCAACTGTAGAGAACACTGGTTATTGCTTCCAAGTTCCCATATTGGTTATCTTGCCTCAGTGTGATTTCAGTTGCATCGATTTCTAAGGGAAGGATTTATTGCTACTGTATCCTTGATTGATGGTTTGCAGATTAATGTAGTTAAGCTTTCAGATCATTTCCATTTATGTTGTTGTAGTTAGATTTCTTTACAAGCATCTGTTTACTTTTGGATTTAACATTATGTAATACATCTTCATAGCATTACTCTTAGTTAATTGTAGCCTCAGATAGAGTACACTCTTGAAATAAAAGTCGCTCCTGGATTGATGATTAATGTAGGCTAATTAGTTGTTCAAAAGATACCTTTTTATGACCCAAAATTTTGGCGCCATTGTCGGGGAGAGTGTATGCCATTTCAAAGGAGTGATGCACAGCTGATTTTCTTCTGCTTGCGAAGAATTGGGTATTAAAGACGGAAGGTAAGAACCTATGCACTGGGCAAGAAACACACTTTCTCACCGCTCGCTTCATAGAAAAAGTAGGTAAGCTTATTTCTTTAGGTAGGAATGAAGGTTTGTTTTCTTGAATGAATAGACCAACTAAGCAAAACAAAATTCCTCCTAAAATTGAAAAACCTAAGGGACTGGTGACCCTTGGGTAGACAACTTTTATTGATGAAATCCTTAAAAGAAATAAACCTCAGCCATCAATAGGGTTTAGAAAAGCTATCTCTAGACAGCCTACTTGTTCCCTTCAGGCTACAGAATCACCATCTGAAGCCTTTGCTGAGATACACAGGAAAACAAAGGGAATTGAGCAAGATTCCCAAGAAATTGAGAATCCCTGCATAATTTCCCCTCAAGAAGGGAACTCTAGCAATCTTCGAGAAGGAGAATGGGAAACAGGAGAAATAGGATACTCCACGTCTCCTATTGAAATAGCCCAAATGATAAGCAGTCTAGATAAGGGAAGTGTTGTTAAACTTATTCAAAACCAAGGTCCTGAATCACCTCAAACAGTAGGTCAACAAGGAATACTCATTATTCCAGACAAGGGGAGTGTTGTTAAAGCCATTCCTATCCCTGCTAGTCATCCTAGAAATTCCTTGGAGATCCCAGAAGGATATTGGCTCATTTTTGACCAAATGGCCCAGAACCAAAATCAAAACCAACAGACACCCCAGCAAACCTCTACGCTACAATATCCTATAGTAGATACTGCAGTCAATGCGCCTATGAAGGCCATTCCCCTTCAACATATTCCTACATTTCATGGCTTAACATCAGAAGATCCAGATGCATTTTTGTTTGAATTTGATGTGTTATGTAGGGGATATGATTATACCACCGATCCCCAAAAACTAAAACTATTCCCTTCAACATTAAAAGGGGTAGCCTTATGATGGTTTATGGGATTAGGTGGGGGTGTCATAACTGATTGGGATCAGATGAAAGCTTCATTTTTAAAGAAGTATCAAGATTATTGCAGGTCTCGGGAACTAAAAGATGAAATATTCCAAATGACAACAAAACCAAATTAAACCTTGGAAGAATATGTGGAACTGTTTCAATACAATCTTCAAAGATCCCCCCATGCGTCTTTACCCTTACCCGATAATGTTTTGAAAACCACACTAATTAGGGGAATGAAATATCAATGGGTTGAAACATTGATTATTATGGGAAAAGGTGAAATATATTAGGAAAGTTATCCTAACATTATTGATTTGTGTATCAGGAGTTCCAGGGGCAACACAAGGCTAAATCAGCAGAACATGATATGATTACAAGAGAAAATAAGACCTCTAATGAAGGTGTGACTCATGCAGAGATTAGAAATCTACTAGAAGATTTTAAGACAGACATACGTGGGACTCTAACAACACAATTCGATATTATGCAATCCAAACAAAAGCAAGAAGAAGCAGAACAAAATTTGGCAATATTCTACCCTAGATGCAAGAAGAAACACAACCACAAGGAGTGCCTGTTGGATCTGATCAAAGTCTGTGCCATTTGCACGAAATATCACCCTACAAAAGGATGTCCCTCGCTTCCTGGCCTAAAAGCAGTTTATAAGAAGGCAGAAGAAGAATCAGAAGTGGTATGTCTACTTAATCAGCACCGACAATGGCAGCCATGACAATCAGGTATGCCAAATGATCCATTTTCTTATTTTCAGCCTCCTCAATACAATGCTCAACAATATAGTGGAATGTGGAAAAATCAACCACCTTTCCCCGATTGGTCACAATAGCTATTTCCTTCAACATCTTGGCCAAATCAAACAAATCAAAATAATTGGCCTAGCTTTCCTTTCTGCCCACCGTTTTGGAAAAATAATAACTATCCTACACAATGGTCCCCCTCTACTTCCCAGAGTCAGGCCTGGCAGTCAAACTGGAAAAGACCTACAAATCAGCCAGTTGAAACAATCCCTCTCTCTCAACCTACACTTCCAGCTCCCTATACAAACCCCCAGACCAACTTAAGACCAAAACTCCCAACCCAAACAATAGGCCAGTTTAGTCTGTCCAAATAATGGAACCTCCATAATTAGAAACGGAACTGAGGGAGTGCAATGACCTTCAACTAAGGTCTAGGCGCATAGTAGAAATAGAGACAAACAATAATGTTCATATTGAAGATCCGTTACCTGTAGAACAAACATTACAGAAAGAGAAAGAGGTTCAACAACAAAATCAACAACAAGCAATAACCTCCTCTCCACCATTCCCAGAATGATTAATCATACCGCGGCCATTAGAACACCCTAATTTTGATCTTCTGGGAGAATTACAAAATTTATGTATAAAAATCCCTCTCCTCCAACCTATTAAAAATATCCCTACATATGCAAAAACCATTAAGGAATTATGCATAAAGAAGCCAAAGAGGAGAACAACCACCAACCCAACGGTCCAAATAGTCGGTACTTTATCTAACTTACTATCAGGAATGGAAACACCTGTAAAATATGAAGACCCAGGAAATCCTATAGTGACAGTAAAAATCCATGGCCAATTGTTTCCAAATGCCTTAGTTTATTTGGGAGCAACAATCAATATCCCAACAACCACCACCTGTCAAAAACTTGGCATTACATCATTAGAACCAACAACAACCTTATTGGAATTGGCTGACCGATCAGTAGTCAAACCAGAAGGTACATTACAAGATGTAATGGTATCTATAGATTCCTGTGAATACCCTGCTGACTTCTTGGTTATCAATCCAAAGAAATGGCTAGAAGGACATCCGTTGATCTTAGGTAGACCTTGGTTGGCAACTGCCGATGCTTATATTGGATGCCGACAAGGCAACATGACAATAACAAGGGGAAACTATGTCAAGAATTTAGCTTTATATCCCCCAGCCCAGCCAAGTCTATCAATAATCAAAACAAAAAAACAACCTGTATCATATCTAATGGAAAATATGAGATCACCTCTAACTATAGAAAATGCTCTTGATTTTAAAGATCAAACAGAGGATGATATCATTAATAGTTTTATTAATAAACCACAAACCAGATCTCATTTACAATATCACATGATCAAGGCGACGTTTGATAATAAAGAAGAAGAAGATCCTTTGAAAGACATTCCTGATCAAGTAATACCTACTGCTTCTGTGTACAATAGCAAGATTGTAGAAATTGAGCTGGGAAAAACTCTAAACATTAACAAAAATCTGACTGTTGAACAAGAAGACAAGTTGGTCAAATTATTACGAAAATACAAAGCAGCCTTTGTATGGGATTACCCCGATATGAAAGGAATTGACCCTCAATTGTGTACACACCACATCTATATTGAAAAAGATGCAAGACCCATTCGCCAACCCCAAAGAAGACTAAACCCTCACCTCAAAGATATTGTGAAAGCTGAATTACAAAAAATATTGGATGTTAATTTCATCTACCCAATATCTGATAGCAAGTGGCTCTCTCCATTAGTAGTGGTCCAAAAAAGAACAGAAAGTGGAGAATATGTGTAGATTATCGTGAACTTAAAAAGGAAACACAAAAAGACCACTTTCCCCTTCCTTTCATTGACCAGGTATTAGACACATTGGCAGGAAATAAATTATTTTCTTTCCTCAATGGCTTCAATGGTTACAATCAAATCCAAATTTCCCCTGAAGACCAGGACAAAACTACTTTTACCTGTCCATGGGGGACATTTTCCTACCAAGTCTTACCTTTTGGCCTATGCAATGTCCCTGCTATATTCCAAAGGGCCATTCTCAGCATCTTTTTAGACTTAATAAATGAAGGCCTCGAAGTATATATGGATGATTTCACACCTTATGGGGATGATTTTGAGCCTGCATTAGAAAATCTAGAAAAGGTATTGCAAAGATGTATTGACAGTAGGCTTTGTTTAAGCCATGAAAAGTGTCTTATGATGATGACCGAAGGAGTTATCTTAGGGCATTATATTTCAGCAGCTGGAATTCAAGTGGACCCAGCTAAAATTCGAATAATCTTGTTAATACCCACACCCACCACACAAACAGAGGTACGTAGCTTTCTTGGATTTTCTGGTTACTATATAAGATTTATAGAACATTATTCTCGAATTGTTGCACCTATATATGCACTAACTGGAAATGTTGATTTTATTTGGACAGATAAATGTGAAAATGCCATTAATGATCTCAAAAATCTTGTTTCAATATCCCCAATGTTGAGGGGCCCAAATTGGAATTTTCCATTCCAAATTTCATCCGATGCCTCAGACACAGCAATTGGAGCAGTACTTGGGCAGGAGGAAGACAAGAAGCCATATGCAATCTATTATACTAGCAAAAATATATCCCCTGCTGAATTAAATTACACTGTGACTGAGAAGGAATTTTTAGCTGTAGTTCATGCTATAAATCATTTTAGACATTATATAACTGGGTATCCTGTAGTACTATATACTGATCACTCTGCCATTAAATTTTTAGCAAATAAACCTGTTACAAATGGAAGAGTGACAAGATGGTTGATTTTACTATAGAAATTCGACATTACAATCAAAGATCAACCTGGGAAAGAGAACCCTGTAGCTGACTTTCTGTAAAGAATGCCAAAGCCAACAGATACAGAAGCAGTTGAATACCACTTCCTAGAGGAACCTCTGTTCGCTGTTACTGTCAGAACACCGTGGTATGCCGATATAGAAAATTATTTGGCAATAGGTAAATTACCTAAACATCTATCCCTTAATGAACGAAAATAGATAATACAACGTAGTACCCGATTCTCTTGGATTGGGGGCTACCTATTTCACACAGGGGGAGATATGAAAATAATAAGATGTGTCTGGGAGGACGAGGTATTTGATATTTTGAAAGCATGCCATGATGGGCATTGTGGCGGGCATTTTGCAGATCGTATAACTACCCATAAGGTTTTATGAACCCTCAACTATTGATTGAACCATTTGAACATTGGGTGCTTGATTTTGTTGGCCCTATTAGCCCTCCCTCAAACCAAAAAACATACATCCTAGTTGCAACTGAGTATGTCACTAAGTGGGTTGAAGTAGAGGCACTTTCAAAAGCTATAGAGGACTCCGTAATATAGTTTCTTTTCTAAATCCTTGTGCGGAATGGCCTCCCAAGGGAAATAATCACAAATGGAGGACCACAGTTTGTAGGTAATAAATTAGCTGAAACACTACAAAACTACCACATTCAGCACAAGATTACAAACCCATACCACCCACAGGCCAATGGCCAAGTAGAGAGCACGAACAAAGTAATTGAATCTATATTGACAAAAATTGTTGCCTCACACAGATGAGATTGGACCTACAGATTGCCAGAAGCATTGTGGGAATATCGAACAACATGGAGACCTACTATAGTATGTTCACCATATCAATTGGTATTTGGAAAAAAACCCATCTTTCCATTAAAATTCGAAATTCAAACATTAAGAATAGCTCAAAAGGTGGAAAAAATGAAGCTCAAGCTAAAAGACTGCAGCAAATTAATCAGTTAGATGAAATTAGGCTCTCTTCTCTTTAGCACACAGCTTAATCCAACAATAGAGAGCAAAATGGCATGACGCCCTTATCAAAGAAAAGATCTTCCACGAAGGAGACTAAGCACTCCTATATGATTCTAGGTTTTAGGATTTTCCAGGAAAACTCCAGACACGATGGCTCGGACCCTATGAAATAAAAAAAGTGCATGATAATGGCACTATTGCATTAGCTACCATTGATGGATCTGGGCATTTCTTTAAGGTAAACGGTCATCGACTACGATTGTATCATAAACCGCTTACCCGGGAATCTTTTTACCAACAGTTACGGAAAGATTCTACCATGGAAATTTTCGCTGAAGGGGATAACTCCTCCTCGGCACCAGTTTATTAATCATTTCTTTTTAAAATTTTGTACATAAATAATTGTTCATTTATTTGATTGTTGCTTTAGGGAACTCGTTTTTTAAATTTCTGTTTATTTCGTTTATTTTCAGTTTTTGTTGTTTGTTTCATGGAATTCTGTTTTTTTTCAAAAACTCTGTTTATTTCGTTTGCTTTGAGCTTTGATGTTCCTTTCTAAAGGAATATCACTTCTGTTGTTCCTTTCTAAAGGAACAACAGTTCCGCAGAGTGTTTTTTCTATTCCTTTCGAAAGGAACAACAGTTCCGCAGATTGTTTCTGTTGTTGTTTTTAAAGGAATGACACCTTTTGAGTGGATTGTTTTTTTTTTTTTAGATTAGCATTTTGAGAATTTCTGATGACTCTTATAAAGGAAAACATATTATTCATATACAATCATACAAATTCAAGCTTATTGTAATCAACAAATCAAAATAAATCATCATTTTTAAAGAAAATTGTTTAGTAATGATAAGAAAAAGGGCAAAGGGGCATGATCAATAACATGATTTTGATGTTTTACTACCACTGAATTAATCCGATCGATTATCTTTATCATGTTGGTTCTTCCCATATGTTATAAATTTCTTTTATTTTTATTTATGGAGTAGGAATAAGGGCATATTCTTTTCTATTGAGATGTTCATACTTCTTCCACCATCCCTACTCTTAAGGAGTGTTGAGCCATTCTTTATGAATAAATAAGGAAAAGTGCTATATGAAAAAGAAAAATATTTACATATTTCATTAATAATTTTATGATTTTGCAGATGGAGGATAGGGGGTCTCATCAAGAGCCAGCCTACCATGATCATAAGGAAGGCAGTGAAGTGGCATTCCCATCATGGCCACCAAACCAGGGATATGGTCCAATGGACAATTGAAAAATTAAGAAGTCTTTGGAACAGGAGGTCTCATCATGAGCCGGCCTGCCCACTTTTCACTTCTTCCCGGTGAATGGCATTGTGATTTATATAGCCACCAAACCAGCACAATGGCCTCCATTATGAAATTTAACAAGCACTTCCTCAGTATGAATAAAAGGCAATGGTTCCAAGGGTAAGAAAGCAACTCTGTCAAGGTTATGGACACCTATGGGCAAAAGAGATCTGCTGATGGTATTGGAGTCACATTTATACACATCAATAGTCATATTAAACCCTTCTCCTATGTATCTATTTAAAATATCAAATGAAATTATGAATCCTTTACCTTTGATTTCGAACCTATTATACATGAAAATCATTACAAATCGATCATACTAGTTTGAAGTGGTAAATAACGCATTTGTACTTATGTTTATCCTAATTTGTCCCTTCTCCTCATATTTGAATCATTACAAAACAATTTTATATATATTACCAATTTATCACACACATTGATTTTAATAATTGCTATAATTTGATTGAATGTATAATAATTATGCCTACTTTTTCCTGTTGTACTACTGTTGTGCCACACTTGCCTCTCTCAATTGACGGTCGAGGACGACCTATCATCCATTAAGGGGGGTGCAGATGTCTGTATGCTGATAAAATCCTGATATTTCTTTACATGTATGCAAACCAAGCCCTGCATTTTAGGGAATAACCAATTTTCAATGACTTACCATGTTGTGTTGTTCCATTGCGATCATTGTGTGTTTGGAAAGAACTAAAAAAGTGCAGAAACGATGGGAGGATGACCAATTTGTAGTGAGCCAAAGGTGCTGGTCGTTTCTAATGCTGCACGAGCAATTTTGGAAAGATTGGGGTGGATTACATATTTCATGAGGATGCAACAACCCCATGAAGCAGTGGCCACCAAATTTTTACAAAACTTGCAGGAAGGATTATCCATGTATAGAGGAAGACAGATAGTTGTATCCGATGAAATAATTGCAGAGGTGTCTGGCATACCAGCGCAAGGAACTATATGGACGCAGAAGAAGCTCAGCCTTCGAGAAGCCGTGAAGATCTTTCAGGATGACGGACAGACATTGGTTGTCAAAGGCGAAGGAGTTTAGCCAGCATCATTGGGAGAACCATGGAAGGAGTTCGCCAAGATTGTACAGGCTTATATAACGTGCGACAAAAGGAAAGATGTGGTAAGACCTCGCCACCTTAAGATACTGGCTGTATTAAAACAGAAATGAACTATCAATTTTCCTACATTTTTAAATTCCCTATTGCATGATACCGCCCATAGTATAAGAAAAGCTCAACATGCAGATATGGTTGTCAGCCACCATTTCCTAATTCAATTAATAGTGAGTCGTAGCCTCGCCCAACAACAGATCAGCTGGGAAGAGTTGATATTCTCCATTGACAGAGGGTTAGCTTTACCTACCCTGAAACAGAAGAGAATGGTTGGCTCAATAGCTGAGCCATCAACTCACAGATAGTCCCTCTGTTCATGATGATGGAAGGACTTCCAAACAGCAGTAGCCAGCCCCTGGAATTGCACAGCTCGGAGGATGAACAACCTTCACAATTGGAGGGAGCAACCCCTCGTACTGATGAAGAAGAGGAAATGGAAGGATAAATTTTCTACATCGATGAAGAAGAAATAAGTCACCACACCAGTGGTGGAAAACAATCCAGTGCAGAGGAAGGAAATACCGAGGAAGAAGAAATTGAAGGAGAAATTCGGTATTTGGTTGAGGAAGAAGGAAGCTATCATACTTGTGAGGAGGACAAAGACAACCATAGCAGTGACAAATAAGGAACAAAGCCTCCCAAAAATTCTATTGTAAGCCCTTTACAAGAAGACCAATTGGCCCAAATTCTGGCCAATATGAGTGACTATGTGTAGCCTCATAGCCCTTTGGACCTTAACATTGATATTCATCAGTTGCAAGAGTACTCTGCAATCAACAAAGATACAGCTAAAGAAATGTTGGATGAAACAGCAAACCCTAGCAAAGCCAGGGTTGCTTCCCCTGAAAGGCATAAACAAGAAAACACCGAGTAATATCTCAACTTGGAAGCTCTCAGGAGATTGCAGATTCAACCGAGGGTATGATTCCCGAAAAATTTAGCCAAGGTGTAGGTTTTAATCCTGAACATAAATTATCTACACAAGAATCTTATAACATAAAATAAACAATAGCGAGAGCATAAAACATAAAACAGATAAACATAGAGATTTTCCCCTGGATCCCAAATTGGGACGACCAGCTTGATTTTTCATTATATTCCTTTTAGTGTTACAACACATATATATACATGTTGAAGCATACATAAACCCCAATCCATTAACCCTATATTAGAACATAACCATAGTTCCCTTGACCGGATCTACAAAATACCAAGGGCTGAAAACCATCGTACCCCAAAACCATGAGAAAAATCATGCACAAAACCCAACGCAACGTACACCTCATGGGGCTAGTCGTGGAAATAATATAACACATACCCAACATTCTCCCACTTGTTGTTTTCTTTCCACAGGGGGCCATAGGAGAGCTTAGTCATTGGGCCAATTCTTCAACACCCATTGTTTCTCTACACCAAGAGAACTTCTGAGTGCTCACAGACTTCGTCAATGCATCTGAAACATTCTTCAAAGTGTCCACCTTTACCAGCAACACCCTTTTAGCCTCAACCATATCTCTAACAAAGTGATATTGAACATCAATGTGCTTTGTCTTTTAATGGTAAGCAGGGTTCTTAGCCAAGAAAATTGCACTTTGGCTATCACAGTCTATCCTTATAGCTTGTTGTACCAACCCCATACTTGAACACAATCTTTGCAACCAAACTACTTCCTTGCTTGCATGAGTGGCTGCTATGTATTCTGCCTCTGTAGTTGAAAGAGCCACTACAGACTGTCTTTTACTCATCCAACTGACTGCGCCTCCAAATAGGATAAACACATACCCACTTGTAGATCTTCTTTGGTCCAGATCTCCAGCCCAGTCTGCATCAACAAAACCACGAATGTCCAACATTCTTTCCAATCCTGGTCTTCCCTGGTAGCACAAGCCATAATCACTAGTGCCACGTAAATATCTGAAAACTCGCTTCACTACTGTCCAATGCTCCTTCCCCGGGTTTGACATAAACCTGCTCAATACTCCCACTGCATGTGCAATGTCTGGTCTAGTACAGACCATTGCATACATCAGGCTACCCACTGCACTTGCATATGGAACACGGGACATATACTCCTCTTCTTCTTGTGTCTTGGGACACTGTTCAGCAGACAGCTTTACACCTACAGGAATAGGAAAATTCACCGCTTTACTATCCTGCATATTGAACCTCTGCAATATAGTCTCGACATACTTCCTCTGGTTTAACCAGAGCTTCCTCTTTGCCCGATCTCTCTTAATTTCCATGCCCAAAATATAGTTTGCAGCACCAAGATCCCTCATGTCAAATTTGGAGAACAACTGGGTCTTCAAATCTTGGATAATTTCTTTGTCATTTCCAATCAACAACATATCATCCACATACAAGACCAAATAAATAACATGATCACCAATTAATTTAAAATAAACACAGTGATCCTCCTTGCTTCTGGTGAAGCCAAGTCCCCGTATATAGGTATCAAATTTCTGATACCACATCCTTGGTGACTTTTTTAACCCATACAGAGACTTCTTCAACCTGCATACCAGTTCTTTCTTACCCTTCACCATAAAGCCTTCAGGTTGCTTCATGTAGATCTCCTCTTCTAGATCCCCATGAAGAAATGTTGTCTTCACATCCATCTGTTCTATCTAAAAATCAAATGCAGCAGCAACAGATAAAAGTAATCTAATAGAAGTAACTTTGGCAACAGGAGAAAAAATATCACCAAAATCAATTCCCGGCACCTGGGAATAACCTTTTGCTACCAACCGAGCTTTTTATTTCTCCACCTTGCCTTCTACATTCATCTTCTTCTTAAACACCCATTTGCTCCCGATGGGCTTCCTTCCCGCCGGAAACTCTACCAGATCCCATGCCTCATTTTTGTGCAAGGATGCCATCTCATCAACCATGGCCTCCTTCCAAAGTTTTCCATCCTCTGAATCTACTACCTCTTTGACAGTTCTGGGATCATCATCAGTTATAGTTAAGGCAAAACCTAAACAAAAAGTAGATGGACTATACCTTTCTGGTTGCCTTCATTCCTAAGTTGATCTTCTCACAGCTGGAGTTTGTGGCTCTTCCTCTTTTGAGTCTTCTTCTGTTGTAGAGTCTGATTCATCCTCCTTTAGCTCAAAATCTATCTTCTCAATTTCCTTTGGTAGGACTTCATGTGTAACAACATCTTTCACCTCTCTAAACACCACATCTCGACTGTACACAACCTTCCTTGTTTCTGGGTTCCAAAGCTTGTAACCCTTTAAACCATCCTTATACCCAATAAAGATGCACTTTTCAGATTTATTATCCAACTTGGTCCTTTTCTCCTTTGGAACATGTACATATGCATCACATCCAAATACCCTTAGATGTGAAAGAGAGGGTTTATTACCAGTCCATACCTCATGTGGAGTCTTATCCTCCAACGCTGATGAAGGTGATCTGTTAACTAAGTAACATGCAGTATCCACTGCCTCTACCCAGAATTCTTGTCCTAACCCGGTACCACTGAGCATGCTTCTTGCCTTTTCGATCAATGTTCTGTTCATTCTTTCTGCAACTCCATTTTGCTGAGGTGTGTATGGAGTAGTCTTTTGTTGTGCTATACCACACTTCTTACAAAACTCTTCAAATTCCTTCTTGCAGAACTCCCCACCATTATCTTTCCTCAGAGCCTTTATCTTCTTCTCTGTCTAATTTTCCACCAGAGCCTTAAATTCTTTAAATCTGTCAAAGAATTCAAATTTCTTCCTCAAGAAATATATCCATGTATTCCTTGAGAATTCATCTATGAATGAAACATAGTACATAGAATTTCCCAGTGATGGAACTGACACAGGTCCAAACACATCACTGTGCACAAGATCTAATATCTTGTTCGCCCTCTTAGCACTAGAAGGAAAACTCACCCGATTCTACTTCCCATATACACAATGTTCACAGAAATAGAAATCCAGAGAGAAATTAGACATACCTTCTACCATACCATTTCTATGCAGTATCCGAAGGCCTTTATCTCCAATATGTCCAAGCCTTTGATTACATAGCATGGTCTTTTATCTAGAGATAGCTAGGCTTTCCACTCCACTTTCAGGAACCATAGAACTATTACACCCATAAATAACAGTTCTACCTTGTAGCTTGTACAGAGTTCTAGTCCGAACTGCCCGCATTAATACCAGTGCTCCCCGAACCATCTTGCAGGCATCTTTCTCGAACACTGTTTTTACACCTGCATCATCCATCTTGCTTACATAAATCAGATTTCTGGCCAATGCAGGAATATGCAGAACACCACGAAGTGTTCTAATCCTTCCACCTTGCAGCTTCAGGTTGAACTTTCCACGTCCGGTGATTCTGGCCTTCCTATCATCCCCTATGAAGACATCACCACCATCATATTTCTCATACTCGCAGAACCACTCCCGATGGGGAGTGAAGTGAAAGGATGCACCTGAGTCAATCCACCGTGACTCATGATCTACATGTGTATTTGAAAAAGAAGCCAAATACACATTGCCACCTTCATCTGAGGTGGTTTTTGCCTCTGCAGAAGGAGCATCATCAAATCCCTTTCCTTTCTCAGGAGCTTTAGATCTGCAGTCCTTTTTGTAGTGCCCTTCCTTTCCGCATTTCCAGCATACCTTTACAAACTTTCCAGGAGATTTAGATCTCCCTCTAGATTTGGATCTCCCACTTGAAACCTTATTCTTGTTTCTATTTTGGGACCTTCCTTGTACAGATAAGGCATCTCCATTCTGACCCTCCATATTTCTCTGTCTCATTTCCTCTGACAACAAGGCTGAGACAATGTCATCAAAATTTAAGGTAGTTGTATTGCTACCTATTGCAATAACCAGAATGTCCCACGAATCTGGTAGAGAACACAACAAACTGATGCACTTATCTTCATCTGATATCTTAATATCAACAAATGACAGCTGACTTACCACAGTATTGAAGGTATTCAGATGCTCTGTGACCAAGTCTCCATCCTTCATCCTCAGGTTATACAGCTTTTTCCGCAGGAACAAATTATTCACCAGAGACTTAGATTGGTACAAAGTCCCAAGTTTTTCCCAAAAATTCTTCGCCGTAGCTTCCCCAGATACATTCAAAAATACTGAATTTAAGACACACAACCGTATTGTTCTCTTAGCCTTCCGATCCAGTTTCTTCCAGTCTTCATCTAACATTGCTGTTGGTTTAGTACCCGGATCTACCACGATCCACTGATCTTTATCCACCAGCAAATCCTCCATATTGAGCTTCCATAACTCAAAACTCTGACCATTAAATTTCTTGATCTCTATCTTTCTGCCGCTCGCCATCTTCTTTCACCGCAAGAATCGATCCCGCAGATCTCCCACTGAACAGGGTCTACCTCAGGCCCAAGAAAAAAACCCTCAGCAGCAAAGGCGTCCCCTTAAAGCCGAAACAAATCTGATACCAAATGTAGGTTTTAACCCTGAACAGAAATTATCTACACATGAATCTTATAACAAAAAATAAACAATAGCGAGAGCATAAAACATAAAACATATAAACACAGAGATTTTCCCCTGGATCCCAAATTGGGACAACCAACTTGATTTTTCATTATATTCCTTTTAGTGTTACAACACATATATATACATGCCAAATAACACATATCCAACACAAGGGCATATGAATGTGGAAGAAGAACCCCAGTGAAGATCAAGAGAAGAGAACTTAGCGGAAGGTACGGTTGATATAGACCAAAACCCTGTTGAGAAAACGGGTTCGAGATAAAGGAACAAGCTGATGTTCCATTAAAAAAGAAGGAGAGAAACAATAGAGATTCAAGAAAAGCAACGAAGGAGCAGAGATGAAGCTTCATAACAGAAAGGCACAAGTAAGAACAATGGGAAAACCATTATGAACATGAGAATGAAAAAAATGCCTAAGCGATCCCCTAAGAGAAGAAGCATAGCTACCAAGAGAATTTCGAAAAAGAGAAAGGTGACCGCTAATAGGAACCCCCAAGTTGCAGAGGAAGCCATGCCTGAGCCAAATTATGGAGATACGGAGCTAGAAACGGTTGTTCCAGAGGGACCCGTTTCAAACAAAAACTTGTAATCTAGTAGTCAACATACTTTTAGTGATCCAAAACTGGCCAGACTCCAAGAGGAGTTGGCACAGGCTCGAATAGAAAGGCAGAGGTTGGAAGAAGACACTGTCCCAAGAAAGAGATATCAGGAGTTGCAGCAACAGATGAAAATTATCCATGAAGCAGAAGCTGAAGCTCATGAAAAGCATCCAAAAGCAGAGGAAAAGTCTGACAAGGTAATGAACCAATTAAAATTATCCTACAATCGAATGGACACTCTCTGCGCATTGTACACTGATGTCTTAGCCTGTAGATGCCCCACCAAAAACTATGCTTTGTTTTTACTAGAAAGATATTTACAGCTAAAGATTAAGGCAGTTAGAGCAGGGAAATCCATAGAGCTAAAAACCATAGATAACTTTGTATCATGCTGCAAACTTTATGGGATCAAATGCCTTTTGTGTGAATTTTACTTGCATAATCTAATACTTGAAAATGATTGTGAGTCAAAACCTAGCCCTTTTGTGGGAGATGTTCAATATCA